>CAHIKZ030004553.1:1762500-1774568 GCA_903632075.3 Acanthosepion pharaonis | reverse complement strand
TCCTCAGATTAGATCATTTGCAGTGGTGTGCAGTAATATGAATCTATTTTTGGGGTGTACAATGAAACTTGTTTGGCCTTGAAAAATATTGCATCATCCGTGATTGCATCAAATTTTTATCCTGCCCAAACACTATTGTCTTGACTGTCGATTTGTTGTCCTACAGTGATTGTCTGTGATGGACGTTACTCCAAGGAAGTGCATGAAAATTGTAATACTGCATGAACACAATGGCAAGCCTTAGCAGTGAGCAAATCAAAGTACTATAGACTGGGCAGGAAACTCTTCTGATTTAAATCCAATCGAGAATCAGTGGTCAATCTGCAAGGAACTATTTTGTGAAATAGACATACAAAGCACTAACGTGTGCACTGGGTGATGTTTCATTGGAAAAATACAAAAAGGCAAATAACGAAATTATTCGTTTGGATTTAATTAATTTGCACAAGGGTGTACAAGGTGGATGATGAAGAAGGGTGTTGCCTTTTTAGCATTGAAAGAGTTAAGTATTTGCAGATAGGTAAATATTTAGTTTAAAATTGCTTGATGTAGATAAAAAGGGTAAATAGATAAATATAGAATGCGCGAATTGTTTCACCTTCGAAGAATTCTTTTGGGATTTAACATTAATGAAATGGTTGTTTTTTTGTTGATTTTCGTATTTTTTTGAACTAGGGCTTAAGGGAAAATGGCACACACCAAAAAATCTTTTCCCAACAAAAACAAAGGGAAAACAATTAAATAAATATAACAGAAAATGAACGAAAAGAAAAAAAGATAAAAATCTTTTTAATCTATGCACATTCAGCTGTTGCGTTCAGAGGGGGGGGGGAGATATAAAGGTTGAGTCTTTCATGTGCATTTATGAAAGGCAGCTTGTAAAACCCCCAAACAAGAAAAGAATTTGGTTAACATCTTTAAGGTGTTGGCCATTATATACAATGTCTGAGGGAATAGGTGTAGGAGAGACCTAAGAGAAGAAAAGAGAGAAGGAAGAGAAAGAAAACAGTGGGAGAAGGAATGAAAAGAAGAAAAAAAAAACGAGGAAAGAAGAGAAGACAAAAAAGAAACAAAGAAAAGAGGAAGAAAAGAAGAGAATTAAAAAAAAGAAAAAGAGAGAAGCAAGGAACGGAAGGAAAAAGAAGGAAGGAAGGAAGAGAAAGAAAAAAGGAAGGATGAAAAAGAAGGAAAAAAACAGAGAGAGAGAAGATAAGAAAAGGGAAACAGAGAGAGAAGGAAGGATAAAAGGAAATAGAGAGATGAAAGAGAAGGAAAAGAAACATAGAGAGAGAGGAAGAAGACTAGGAAAAAAGGAAACAGTGAAAAGGAGAGAAAAAGTGACAATGAAAATTGTCAGTGGTGAGAAAGAGAGAGAGAGAAGGAAGGAAAAGTAAGAAAAAAGAAAAAGGAGGAAAGAAGAGAAGACAAAAAAGAAACAGAGAGAGTGAAGAAAGAAAGGAAAAGAATTAAAAAGATAACAGAGAGAAGAACGGAAAAAGAAACAGAGAGGGAATGAACAAAGTGAAAGAAAAGGAGAGAAAAGAATGAAAAAGGAAATAGAGAAAGAAGGAAGGATAAAAGGAAATAGAGAGATGAAAGAGACGGGAAAAAGAAACAGAGAGGAGGAAGACTAAGAAAAAAGGAAACAGTGAAAAAGAGGAGAGAAAAAAGAAAGAATAAAAAATTGTCAGTGGTGGAGGAGGAGAATGAAAAGGAACAAAAATGAATAAAATGGAAAAAGAGTATAGAGAAGGAAAAAAAGGTAAAAAGAGTTAAAGAAGAAGACTAGAAGAAACACGTTAAATGAAAGTTAGGAAAAAGGAGAAGAGAGGGAAAAGAGACAGACAAAAGAAAGGAGAATGAAAAAGTGACAAAGAAAGAAAAAGAAAAAAGAAAAAGAAAAAAGAAAAAAAGAAAAAACATACAAAAAAGAAAGGCTAAAATATCTTCGAAAAAGAGTAAAAGAAAAGAAAGAACAAAGAACAAAAGGTAGATTAACTGATTTGATCTGTTTGTTTTATGGCACATCAACACCTTTACAGGTCATTTAATTTGGAATTTTTTTCTTATGAGCGTTGAAGTAACACAAATATAATACAGTAGAATCCATCATATCCAGAATCCCTCATATCCGGAATTCCTCATATCCGGAGTGTCTCATATTCAACGTCTCCTGCCAATACTTCCTAAATAACGGACTATTCCATTTTGATCTCCTGGAAAAAGGGAAAAAGACTCTACTTGGTTTCAGTGTGAAAATGAATAAAAAGAAAGATAAAAGGCTGTTTCATTGAAATGGAAAAAGTTGTCAATTTCAAATCTTTTCATTTTTACCCATTTCTTAAAATAAAGACCAGCATCCAAAGTGCCTCATATCCGGAATCCCTCATATCCGGAATTCCACATATCCGGAATCCCTCATATCCAGACATGATTTTGATCTGTATATTTGAACTATTTGGGTGATATGTAACTGATTTGAAATGTCTGTTTTTCAGGAAATTTACTTTGGTAATTGCTTATGCTTATTTCATTCTAATGGCTGGTATTCGTGCAAAAGATGATAGGAATAAGAGGAAAAGAACAACTTTGGAGTTATTGCAAAAAGTGGAAATTTTAAACAGACTAAACAACTGGTGAAAGTTCATTGTAACTAATGGCTGAGTTCAACATAGGAAAATCAACATTGTATGATATAAAATCTTCCAAAGAAACTATTCTCCAGCATTCACACTGTCGCAGTGAAAAAGGAAATAAAAAATATGATTGTGATGAAACCGGGACTGAAATTTAAAAAGCTATTGAAAAGGTTGTCAGTTTTATGGAAAGAATGCTAGCATTCAGCTGTGATGATTGCAATAATGCATGTGAGCTAAAAAGTATCTTTTGTTTAAAAAATTTCAAGAATAAAAGCAAAATGAAATGCGGAAAAAAGTTGAGAATGATATTAGAAGAGAAAGAATCATCATGCAACAATGATTAAAAAATCCTCGTTACATTATTTGTTTTGCATATGTGGTATACTTAATTTAATGAATTTTCATTAACATTACATAATTTATTTTTTTCCTTAAAATCAATTTTGTTATATTTCACTCGCCATTAGCTTATTTTGTTTTCTATAAATGTTAAACCCGATTTCAGTTCTTTTAATCTAAATATAACCCCTCATATCCGGACTTTGTAACCAATTCCTCATATCCAGAAGGCCTTCTTAGTCTGGTTGTCAGGGATTCTACAGTATATGTTATTCTGCTTTCACAACTAAATACATGGTAGATGATACTTAGCTTTTGTGCACATACATGCTTGATAAAATTGCTGGTAATTTTTTATATAAAATTGGTATTTTTGCTATAAAAATGTATGTATTTTGCTTTTGCTTGGAGGTTCACTATTTGCCCATAGCTGGGACCCTAACAGGGGCTACAACCCTAAGTCAGGGTGGAGCTGGGAACAGCAGCAATTAAAAGGTGGCTTCATGCTCCTCAAAGCCTACAATTCCTTGATCAGAGGCCTTGCTGCTGGATGCAATTTATCATCATACCCAGGACTGCAAAAGAGAGACTAGGAAATTAAAAGAAAGAAAGGGAAAGAGAAAGCAAGAGAAGGAGTAAAAGAAGAAAAAAAAGGGAAAGAAGAAGATTGGAAGAAAAAAGTTAAATGAAAAGTCGGAAGAGGGAAACTGATTGATTGATTGATTTGATTTTTATGACTTATCAACCCTTTGTAGGTTATTTAAAACTGAAATACAGTAGAGTCCAAAACTAAGGGACAAAATTTTAAAACTTAATATTTGTTAGAAATAACAACTGTGAAAAGCTGAAATTTTGACAACTGGTAGTCGTTATCATCCATAAAAACATACTAAAATTTGAATCATTTGCAAAAGGATAGAAAAAGAATTATAACAATTATTTATTTATTTTCAAAATAGGATCGTCCAAAAAGTAAGGGACAAAATTGAGAAAAAAAAATGTAAACAGTATGCTATATTCAAATTTTTTGATTTCCTCTAAAGAATAAGTCTTACTTAGTCATTTGTAAACGTTGCATCAGCCGGCACCATGGCGAAACGCCAAAAACGTGATTACTCTGTGAGACAAGCTATTGTGAAGCTACACAAGGAAAAGCACACCATTAGAGAGATTTCAGAGAAAGTGAAACGTTCCAAGAGTGTTGTAGGCAGGGTTGTTAAATCCTACAATGATACTGGCAAAATAGTTAGTGCTTTTAAAACCGGCAGACCCCGCAAAACTTCGGCAAGAGAAGATCGAATAATGCAGCGTATGTTATTAAAGGACCGTTTTAAGTCTTGCACAGAAATTAAAAGGGTTATGAATAGTACCTCATGTGTTAATGTGTCAAGACAGACTGTTTGTAGACGACTGCAAGAAATAGGGCTGTTTAATCGAACCCCAGGGAAGAAACCACTTGTTAGTTCGAAGAATAAGAAGAAGAGATTAGAGTTTGCAAATAGGTATGTAATTTGGACATATGAAAATTGGGCAAAAGTATTTTTCAGTGATGAAAGCAAGTTTAATTTATTTAGAAATGATGGAAAAAAAAATGTAAAGAGACGTATTGGTGAAAGATTAAATGCAAAGTGTACTAAGAAAACTGTCAAGTTTGGGGGGCGGAAGCGTCATGGTATTTGGAATGTTTTCTAGCCAAGGTACAACGACTCTTGTTCGGTTACAAACTCGTGTAAACGCGCAGATCTATAAAAACATTGTTCAAGATCATGTTGTGCCAATCATACAGAATTCAGGTTTCGATAGGGCTACCTTTATGCAAGATAATAGCCCATGTCACAAGGCAAAGGTGGTAATGAGTTACCTTAGCGAGCAAGATTTGGAAATTATGGATTGGCCACCGCAAAGTCCTGACTTAAATCCAATAGAAAATCTTTGGAAGACCTTAGGAGTGAAAGTTATGGAAAGAAATCCCACTAACACGGAGGATTTGTGGGTGAAGCTTCAAGAAGAATGGTCTAAAATTAGTATCGAGGATTGTCAAGAACTGATTCGTTCTTGTAGTCGAAGATGTGCAGCTGTCATTGAGAGCAAGGGCTCATTTACTAAATATTGATTGTACATGTATTTTTATTGTTTTTTTTTGCCGTTTACATTGTTTTTCTCAATCTTGTCCCTTACTTTTGGACGTTCCAAATTTGAAAATAAATAAATAATTGTTATAATTCTTTTTCTATCCTTTGCAAATGATTCAAATTTTAGTATGTTATTATGGATGATAACGACTACCAGTTGTCAAAATTTCAGCTTTTCACAGTTGTTATTTCTAACAAATATTAAGTTTTAAAATTTTGTCCCTTAGTTTTGGACGCTACTGTATATGTCGGATTGTAGGAGGTCACTTACAGTACCTGGAGATTAAGAGGGAGAAAAGGAAGATAAAGAGGTAAACAAAAGAAAAAGGGACAAGAAAAAGAGGGTAAAAGAAAGAAAAAGAACAAAGGAAAATGATGTAAAAAAGAAAGGATAAAAAATCTAAAAAGAAGTAAAGAAAAGAGTGGAAAAAAGAAGAGAAAGAGAGTGAAGAAGAGGAAGAAACAGAAAGTAAAAGAAAGAAGGAAAGAAAAAGAGGAGAAAAGAGGAAAAAAGAAAGACAGGAGAAAACAAATGAGAAGAAAGAAAGAAAGAGAAGAAAAAGAGAAAAAGAAAGAGAAAAAGAAAAGAAAGTGAAGAAAAAGGAAACAAAGAAAAAGATGAAAAAGAAGAAAGAGAAGAAAAAGGAAACAAAGAAAAAAAGAGGAAAAAGAAAAAGAGAAAGAAGAGAAGAAAAGAAAGAGAAGAAAAAGGAAACAAAGAAAAAAAGAGGAAAAAGAAGAAGAAAGAAAGAAAGAAAGAGAAGAAAAAGGAAACAAAGAAAAAAAGAGGAAAAAGAAAAAGAGAAAGAAGAGAAGAAAAGAAGAAAAGGAAACAAAGAAAAAAAAGAGGAAAAGAAAAAAGAAAAAGAAGAAAAGAAAAGAAAAGAAGAAAAAAAGAAAAAAAAAAGAGGAAAAAGAAAAAGAGAAAGAAGAGAAGAAAAGAAAGAGAAGAAAAAGGAAACAAAGAAAAAAAGAGGAAAAAGAAAAAGAGAAAGAAGAGAAGAAAAGAAAGAGAAGAAAAAGGAAACAAAGAAAAAAAGAGGAAAAAGAAGAAAGAAAGAAAGAAAGAAAGAGAAGAAAAAGGAAACAAAGAAAAAAGAGGAAAAAGAAAGAGAAAAAATACATATAGAAAAAAGGAAGTAAAGAGTGAAAAAAAGTAAAAAAAAGTGAGAGAGAATAAAGGAAAAAGAGAAAAAGAAAAATAGAAAAGAAAGAAGGAAATTTTTTTTTTTAAAAATGGGGAAAAAGTTAGAGAATGAAAATGGAAATCTAATAGAAGAGGAAGGAAAAATTCATCAAAATGCTCTATATTCTGCAATTGTTATTGTTGCTACCATTAAAAAGAAAGAAAGAAAAATAAAAACCTCACAAGTTGATTTATGTAAAATTCAGTGCATTAGACACCAAAGCTGTGAGAAAATAGTTTTCTCAAGACAATGTGTTAAGGGTCATCGCAAAGAGAGATAATTGTCTGATAATGGCCAATTGATAGGCTGCATAGTTCATAAGTGGCCAGGGAAAAATAGTTACAGTTTAACACCAAAGTTTTCACACATCTGCCATTAGAGTTCTGAAATACTATGGAATATCAATCCTCCTATATGGCAGTAGATGCTGGACAATTTCCTCACAGATGAAGAGAAGACTGAAGGCGCCATAAAGGTAGTTCTACAGAAGGATGCTGAGGATATCATAGACAGAGCACATAATCATTTAAAAAAGTCTTAAGAAAAATGGAAACAAAAAGAACTCTCAGAATCAGAATAAGCCAGTTGAAATTTCTTGAACATATAATGAGGAAAGTACAGCTTGGAGAATTTGACACTCGCAAGATATACTGAAGGCAAAAAAATCAAGGAGAGGCAGCAAGCTACCTACCAACCAGCTTGTATGAATAGATGGTGGAATATGGTAAAAAAAGGGATCAGAAAAATTGTGGTGAACCATGAATGCTTTTTGAAGAAGGAGCCATATTTACTAGAATATTTCTCTTTTCAGCAGCCACCCTTTTGATCCAGAGCAGCACTACCTCCTCAAGGCATTTGATGTAGACCTCCATATTGAGTTGAAGCCCCTGTGGGAAAATGAATGGAGGCATATCATCACCATCACTAGCGATCACTCCAAACACCTTCATAATCACCATTAGACTTCTGGCAAAAATGCCAAACAATACACATGCCGTTTCCAAATTTCTAGCAGAATAAATGTTATCATAGTGTTCTTTTTCTCATAGATTGTGCCCAACTGACTCTATTATACTGTGCAGTTGACAAAATAAAAAATAATCAATATGCATGCAGGAAATTAAAAATATAAAATGCTAACAACTTGCCCATCACACCAAAGTAAAAGGATGTGCTGAAATTCATTCTGATTAAACAAGAAAAGAATACAAAGGGGGATTCAGGTTCAATCCTTGCTGGCAATGATTTCTCTTTACTAAGATTTTCTCAAAGACTAATAGACGCAGGTGATCATGGCTCTCCACAATTTCCTGTCCTTCATAGCTCTTAATATATTTTGTCTTTTTGTTATTTCACCTAAACCCTGACCCAATATTCACTTGCTCAAGCTTGCTAAGTATGTTATGTGCTGTTTTCCTCTGTCCTGTGAGTATCAAATTTTCTAAGCCCTCTTTCCAAATTATGTGCCCTAGACATTTCAACCATGTTTTTCTGATGTTAAATACAAGGGTCTTTTCTGTTTCCATTTTCTGTTGCTTCAAGTCTCTTCTTCATCTGCGAGGAAATTACCCGATCATATTCTCATTTGGCTGGACCATTACATAACAGTTCAGTATTAGCTGCCATATAGGAGGACAGATATCACGTAGCAGTTCAGTACTCTTTTCTTTGTTTCTGTTGCTTCGAGTCTCTTCTTCATGTTTGAGGAGACTGTTCAGCATTCACTGCTATACAAGAGGACAGATATCATGTAGCAGTTCAGTACTCTTTTCTTTGTTTCTGTTACTTCAAGTCTCTTCTTAAAGATGAAGAGATTGTCCAACATTTGCTGTCATATAGGAGGACAGATATCACCTAACAGTTCAGTACTCTTTCCTTTGTTTCTGTTACTTCAAGTCTCTTCTTCATCTTTGAGGAGATTCTCCAGCATTCACTGCTATTCAAGAGGACAGATATCACGTAGCAGTTCAGTACTCTTTTCTTTGTTTCTGTTGCTTCAAGTCTCTTCTTCATCTTTGAGGAGATTCTCCAGCATTCACTGCCGTATAGAGGATGGATGTCACGTAACAGTTCTTTGTTTCTAACAAAGTTTTTCTGTTTCTTAATACTCTGCTTAGCTTTTGGAATGCATCTTTGGTGATCTCAAGGCTCCTTCGGATTTCAGTGTTGTACTTTCCGTCCTCTGTTAAAACGCTCCCGAGATAATCAAGAAAGGAATACCTGATCAAATTCTGATGTCTGGTAATATTTTGGGATGTGTTTGGCTGAAAGCTTTTCAGCATCCCCTAGTGTGAATGTGTGTGTATGTAAGTAGGTGTGTGTGTGTGTGTGTGTGCGCACATGTGTGGATTTGGGTGCTTATCACATGTGTATGTTTAAGTGTTAAACATTGGAAGCAAATGTTTTGAAACTCAAGATGGCGTCTTCTCTTATTCTTAGCGCTTTTGCTTCAAATTCTATTTTTATAAATGTGCAATTATTTATTCACAGCTTGATTTTGTTCAGCAAGACATTTGAGACCTACCTCAGCTGTGGCACAATGAGGATTTAGAACCAACCGCTTCTCTTACCATCTCCAGGTGTAATCAATGAGCTGTTCTCAATCGTTATTTTCTCAGCAAAATGCAGATGTCAGGCAATTTGAAATCCCTTCAAGGGTCGTATATTATTTAGTTCCTGTTAACCAATTCTTTGAGGCGCACCTCATAAGAACACACACAAATTATTTTATCTAACTGTCTCTCTCTCTATCTATCTATCTCATTTGAACAGGAGTAGAGGTTTATCACATGCTTCCTGTTTAGGATTGGGTTTCTGGTTCCTTCTAAAATCTTTCAGTATCTACTTCTAACATCTCTACTTAAAACTCTGAACTTTTATCTACTATTTACATTTTTTTCATAATAGGAGAAGGCAGGTTTGCCAATGGTTTGGTTCACACACTACTCCCAGGGCTTTTGAAAAGGAGTAAAGGTTTCTGGCCTAGGATTGGGTTTCAGTTCCCTGTAAAGTTTTTTTTTTCTCTATCACTTCCTGTGTCCCCTTATGCCTTCAGTATACACACACACACACATTATATATATATATATATATATATATATATATATATATATATATATATATATATATGTTACAGCAAAAAAACAAAAATTACCTCAACATAAAGATAGTATATATCAAGCTGTTCTATGCATTGTCGAATGGTTCAAGACAGACACTTAGAGACTGATGATATCCGTATCCTGAACGGCTTCAAATAGACTATCTCTATGATGAGGTAATTTTTGTTTTTTTGCTGTAGAAAATACATATGTTCTGTTAAAATAAAAACATCGAGCTCTCTGTGGAACAGTTTTAATAATTAGTATTACTAGGATCCACCCGGATTATATACCAATGGATTGATTACCTGTATTATATATATAAATATATATATATATATATATATATAGTAAAAAGGCTTAAACACTAATATTCCATGGTCATATTAGTGTTTAAGCCTTTTACTATATCCTTACTCTGTTTTGGATATTGAGTTCTAGCTGGATTCTGTCCTCTTGGATTTATTTTTTATACAAATATATATGTATGTGCATGTATGTATGTATATATATTTATATATATTTTGATATATGATTGCATATGTATGTGTATATTTATCACTAATATTATCTATCTATCTATCTATCTATATATATATATATGTATGATCGAAATAAAAGTATAAAATTATAAGACATATTAAACAATATTAAATAATAAAAAAAACAACAACCGGGGAGCAACCGGTTTCGCTCCCCGCTCTTCAGGCTTCCACAGGAGATTCAAAATTAAAAAAACAGAAAAATGTACAATAAGGATAGGTGGAAAAAAAAAATATATAGAAGCCTGAAGAGCGGGAGCCAAACCGTTGCTTCCCCCCGCCCTGTTGTTGTGTGTTTTTTAATTATTTAATATTGTTTAATATGTCTTGTAATATTAAATTTTATACTTTTATTTCGATCATTAAATTTTGTACCTACAAAAATATCTTTAAATATATATGCATGTATGTATGCATATATGCATGAGTGCACATATATATATATGAGTAGATATATATATATATATATGTGTACATATATATATGAGTAGACATATGTGTGCATGTATATATGTGTGTGTGTGTGTGTGTGTGTGTATATAAATATATGTGTATATATATATATGTATGTACATATATATACAGATGCATATATATATATATATATATACATACATACATACACACACACATATATATAAAGTACAGACAATCCTCAAAAATCCATTGTTTACAGCAGCCAAACCGAGTGGTTGCTTTTTAAACCTAGGCCAAGGGGCCTGAACAGGGACTAAAACCTGCCACCCCCAGCAGCTTACAAGCACATGGTGCTACTTACTTTTGGAAATATATCTTCCCTAGATATAGAAAGAAACACCGGCTAGCAGTCCTCAATTTGGGAAAATTCAAGACTTGCTGTTTTCCATTTGTAGAATATATATATGCCTAGGATATAGTAGATGAATTCGACCCATTTGAATCTGGAGTCCTAAACATGGCTTATCCATCTGCTTGACTATGTAGATATATGATATATTATTCCATACATGGGACATGTGTAGATTTGTATATATAATTGTGTTTATGTCTTAGTGGTATAAAACTCTCTCTGAGAACAAAGCATGTTTGCCATTTCTTTTTCTTTGAGCCATTCTGTTCTGTCTGTGAAATATGGTGTTGTTATCTCACAGATATAATAATGCCCATAATGGGAGAAATGTAAATGGGAGAATAAAACTTTCTTCCAAGTCTTTCCTGTTATACTGTATTTAATTGTGTGAAATGCAGAGTAGAGCATTGGTCAATTCTAGGAAAGAGATTTCGCATTGTGAATTTGACATTCATGTATGACTCAGTTATACTAACCTTGTACCAGACTGTACTCTGCTCTTTACAGTATGTTTGCTTATCTCAGTTTTACATATATTAGTCTTCTTTGTTGGCCTAACCATCTTTAAAATAATAATAATAATGATGATGATGATGACGGAAATCCTGGCAGGCTCAACCAAGCATGATTAAAAAAGAAGAAAGAGAGAAGTGTCCCAAAATAAGAATGTAAGTCTTTGAGATGGCATAGAAATCTGCCAAACTCTCAAATGTCTCAAAATGATTCATTCAGAAGAGGCGGCAAATATAACTCTACTTAAACACACTTAAAGATTACAAATTTAGCAATCAGCCAGCCCCTTGCCAAGAAACTGTATGGCTCTGTGACAATGCCAGGTGTGCTTATTGCAAGGAATTAAGCTGGTTGGGTAGGGGTCTATAGCTGGGTGTGATGGTGGCGTAGGAGTAAGTCATTTTTTTGTGCCTAGCACCCTGAAACAGTAATGCATTCTTCAGTCACTTTGTATAAAAGTTGCCAAGTTTTGCAAAATTTTCCTTCTTGGAGAAGTAACGACTAAAAAAACAAACAAAAGAAAAATAACAAAAACAGGGCATTGATTCTATATTAGCCATGAAATAAGTGAGTTGATATATATATATATATATATATATATATATATATGAAGAAATATAGTTTTAAGATATATTTATGGGATAAAGTGCTCAATGTCAGAGATAGAGCATGTGTAAATATAAAAGTGAACATAGAAGTCAAAACTTAGAGGCGATGTTCACTTATATATATATATATATATATATATATATAAAATACATTTTCTGTTTATACGTTATTCTTATA
>CAHIKZ030004553.1:1702500-1757500 GCA_903632075.3 Acanthosepion pharaonis | reverse complement strand
TTTGGACTTGTAACTTTTACTTTCAATCAAGAGATGAAATAAAACTACATTTTTGTGTAAAAGTTTTTAATTTGATTTGTTTTAGGGCATATCAACCTCAATGAGTTATTTAATGCTGACAAGATTTTTATTGCTGGTAATATTTTTTTATCTATCTATCTATCTATCTCAATATATATTTGTTTGGTTTGTTTTGTTTTACAGCATATCAACCTCGATGGGTTATTTAATGCTGACAAGATTTTTACTGCTGGTAATATTTCTTTCAAAATGTATTGCTGGTAATTTTTTTTTCCAAAAATACATTGATGGTAATATTTTTTCCCCAAAATGTATTGATCGTAATAATTATTTTCTTCAAAAATTCATTACTGGTAAAGAATTTTTTCAAAAAATGTATTGATGGTATTAAAACCTATTTTTACACTTTCATAGTGTTTTAGCCCCAGTCTGAGGGTCAACTATTTGCCCATAGCTGAGATCCTAACAGGTGCTACCACCCCGAGTCAGGGTGAACCTGGGAACAACAGCAATTAAGAGGTGGTTCCATGCTCCTCAAAACCTCCCGATTAGAGGCCTTGCTGTTGGATGTAGTTTGTCATCTTACCCAGGGCGGTGAGTAAAAAGTCTATATTAATTTTATTTTTTTTCTAAGTCATTCATGTTTCTTATGTGCTTACGACAGATGTTGTCAAATCTTAAAATCCCCAAACACCCCCAAAGCACTCGTTAGGTTTTGATGACACTCAGCTGCCCACTAACTACACGCTTTTCCCTCATCTCCCACCTGGATTTTTCCACAACCCCTCGGGGTGCAGTAAGGCCTACTTTGGGAATGACAGATATAAATGAACACAAGTTAACCAGATGCTTGATATTGATATGGATGTAGTGGCAAAGTTGCTTGCAAAATACTTTTGGAGAGATTTTTCAAACGTTGAATAAGAAGGAAAAAAATAATAAAAAAAGAAAAGAAAAGATGTTTCTCATGTAAATAAATTCTATTCTGAAAATGCAAGACAATATGTGGAAGTAATTAAATCCCATGAATTTTTATGCTACCTTGTTGCCAAAATTCTCAGCAGATCTTTTTACATAACGTTAGAAAAAATATCACTGCTTGTGATGGGGTGGGGCAACTACAACTGAAATAAATAAGATTCAAAATTATTGGAGCTCAAAGACCAGGGGTTGGCAACCTGTGACATGCAAAGCAATTTCAAATGGCACTCACCCGCAATTGATATCACAAAATAGGATAAATTGGATTTCCTTGGGTGGCAACCAGTTTAGGAGAAAACAACTCTGAATTCAAAACTCTATGTAGCCATGGCATAGCACATACTATGCAGCTAAAGAAAGGATCGTTCACCTTGGTTAAATGATCCTGACCACAGTTGATTAAACAAAAATGATAATGGTGATTGTTAGGGGACCTTACCCATAATAACATAATGGACTGTTCCATACGTAATAAATACTGTGCCTCAAGAGGAAGCAGGGAGTTCAGTCTGAAGTCTGGAATGAATCCGTCAGGAGTCTGTCAGTCAGTCAGAGCGAGCGAGTCAGTCAGTCGAGTCAGAGGCAGTCCGAAACAGAGTCGTGTTCAGACAATTACTACTAAACCTGATTGTTCGTACTAACACTTTTCTACCTCTCTGTATATATTCCTGTTTGTAATATATCTGTGATATTCTATACCCGTATTCGAGTTCTTCTTTATTTGTTCTACCCGTGGACTATCACCCGGGGTACAAGGAACCGAGCCATAACAGTGATAATTTTCGGACAGAACATGTGAGTTGAGTATCATGGGAAATAGAAGCTACAAGAAAATTGACATCAACAATGAAAATAAGCTTAAATTTCTTGGTTAGATACTGAGGAAAGCTGTCTTGGAGAATTTAATACTCACAGGACATACTGAAGGTAAAGGAAACCGCATTTAATGAAACAGCACTTAATCTACTTAGTTTATATTTCACAGTACAAGTTCAAACAGGGATGATAGATTGGTAAAAAATACTTAGGGAAACAAAAGACATGACATTGTGGAGAGCCATGATCGCCTACATTATGAGCGTATATAGTATATAAAAGAACATAGGCTGAAGTTGATTATGTTCTCTTTGTCCTAATGCTTCTTGGAAAGGCATGAGTACTCCTTTCCCTGAATTACATTCACCTAAGTACTCTTAGGTAAACTCCACTTCCTAGCCAGTAGTAGCTGTACAATGCTGTTGCATCTATTGTCAGCCTCAGCTAGGTGCCAGTAGTTAGATATTACTTCTCAGGCACAAGCAAGTTAGACATTTTCTTCAACTCCACCTTCACCCTCTGCCATGAAGATGTCTGACTCATTATTACAGTTAAAAGCCAAGACAAAACAAAGCAAATGTAGGGACTCGGTAAAATAAGTCATGGAGACACAAAGGTTTCAGTTCTTAAATACTTAACCAAATTTACTGTGGAGAATTTCAAGTGTTTTCAACTGCTGCCTTGGAAGCCAGCAATTTGCTATTAAACTAGGAAACACCCAATTTTACTCAAATCAGTGAAACCCATTTAATTTGCATTCAGAGGGGGACATGAATTCAACAATAATGACTCTTGTCTACCAAATATGACAAGTGCTGGCACGGATTAAAGTGTTATCTTCACCTCCCCACTCTCATATCATGCAGATACGCTATGGCATGCTTATTATTTTAGCATAATTTCCTTTACTACATGCTCATTTTGTTCCATATTTATTGATTTTGATTTGATTTATTTATTTAATGGCATATCAACTCCCTATAGGTCATTTAATATTCTTAGGAACTTTGAAGTAATAAAAATATATGTTATTCTGCTTTCACAATTGAATACATGGTAGATGATACTCAGCTTTTGTTCATATACATGTTTGTATGGATATGATTACTAGAGGCAGTGATATGGATGTTTTATGTTATTGTTTTGTTGAAGTTATATTTTGGAATACAGTTTGATTTCCTTAAGAAATTGTTGGATATTATATGGATTAATGTTATGTACCTTCATGTTGGTTGGTTAGTTGGCTGATTTTGTTTAGTGGCATATCAACACCTCTATGGGTTATTTAGTGCTGAAATCTAAATATTTTGAACACAATTTTATGGCTTCAACTACAGATAAAAGTTATTGTTGGTCATTTTACTTTAAAATGTAGTTTTTATTAGTTAAACAATTCCTACCGGCATGACTATTCCAGAGAGCATTTGTATTTACTGCAAGATTATTATTAATGATTCATTTTCTATGGCTTATCAACCATTTGCAGGTTATTTAAAGCCATAAAATATTTTTAGATTTTAAGAATGTGTAGAAAAATCACGTGGTAGAGATAAACACTCAGTTGTGGAGCAAGCTAAGTGAATAATCCAACCTTTAGAAAGAGAGCTATTTATGTTGCCATGGAGCATCTCATTGTGCTAAAGTGGGATAGTCCATTGCTTGGGCTGTGATTGGCTGCTGGTACCTGAGTGGAGGTATTTCTATATAAATACCAGCTTGATTCATCTGTTAGTTTGCAGGGTTTGTATTAGAATGTTTCTTTTTTTTTGGCAATAATAATGTTTTAGTGATACAAGTCTTACTAATTAACCCATAGGATTTCCTTGGGGTGTTGTGCTTAACTGAATATAACCGACCCAACAGGAATTAGAATTCAGCTCTCTAATTAACAATTCCGAGTCATTATTACACCTCATGCACATCCAAGATTACAGCACCTGGTATTTCCAAGTGGTCACTCATATAGGTACTGACCAGGTTAAATGCTGCTTAACTTTGGTTATCATAATGTGACCGTAATCCGTTAGTACAAGAGTACTATCACATTGTTCCCTTAATTTCAGTCTACTAATAGTAATTAGTAAACAGTAATCAAAGATTATAATTTCATGTTGTTGTAAACAATTATGTAGAAGCAAGTGAGGCAGAGTAGCTTGCATCTGGTGCAAATGAAAATAAGTCCCTTACCTCAATACATGACATATAGCATTGGCATTTCATTCCTTGAAAATGGCATGAATCTCCCCACTTCATGTTGGATTATTTCCAACAGTGTATTTTCTGTAACAGTGGCTTTGTACTGCTTAGCATGGTTCGACCAATAAGCAAGTCATGTGCTAATTGGTTGGACTGGAGGATGCCATTTGCCTGGGTAACTGAGAACAAAGCAAAGAACACTAATTGATCAGTCAGCTGTGGTGTTAGTATGAAGAAGGCTGAAGCAGTGAGAAGGGAGGATTTTTTACATTGGTGATGCGGGCGGATAATGAAGAATGGCGGATTAAAAAGAAGTATTTAGTATTGTATGAGCGACATCAGACAAACAGACACTCATTTATGCTACACATGTCTATGAGGATTCATTTTAATTCCTTTAACTTATTTCATTTGATTTTACAGCCTGGCACAATGCTTATTTGGTACAGTATACTTATTACTTTTTAAATAATTTTCTCTGAGCCACGATTATTTTCTTCCATGTTTATTGAATTTATACAAAATTTTACAGTGGAATGTCTATTTGAACCAGCATACTTATTTTACAAGTTGAAAAATTCCCACCGGCATGGCTATTCCAGACAATGCTTGTATTTGGCACAAAAAAGTAACATGAAGAGCTAAGTTTCTCCAGAAAAAAAGGTTAACAGAAAAACAAATTTGAAATCAAAACTGTGAAGAGAAACAACAGATGACCACTTCACTATGCATCACAAGTTTCTATCATTTCTATATTGATATAGTATGTTAGACAGTACCAATGTCAAAGCATATCTTAAATCTGTAATGATTTGAATGTGTATCTTAAGTCCGTACAAACTCAGTGTATGTCTTTAGTTTCTACAGAATTCGAAGAATATCTCAAGTCCGTATATATTTCAAAATGTATCATTAATTATTAATTCTGTGCTGATAGAAATATATACTTGACAAACATGGTGGATAAAATAAGTAAAGGTTTATTGTAAAACCAGTACAATAAGGAAATAAGTAATAGTTATGTGCACGGTCATTGCAAGTCAATCCAGTAGTGAGTGCTGCTATTGGAAGGTTGGTAGTTCTCATGTAAGTCTGAGTCGTACTCAACAGATCCCAGCTCATCTCCATAGTCTGTTGCCTTAGAGATACTTATAGTCAGTTACTACCTATAGTGTATTTACTCATGGGGATAACAGGTTATTCCATTACATCATTAATCTATACAGATTTCAAAGTATATATTAAATCTGGAATGTTTTCAACATGTATCATAAGTCAATATATATTTCAAAGCACATCTTATATCTGTACTAATTCAATACATATTTCAACATGTATCTTAAATCTGTAATGATTTCAACATGTATCTTAAATCTGTAATGATTTCAACATGTATCTTAAGTCTACTGATTTCAAAGTGTATCTTAAATCTGTACTGATTACAAAGTCTATCATAAATCTGTACTGATTACAAAGTGTATGATAAGTCTATACATATTTCAATATGTATCTTAAATTTGTAGTGATTTCAAAGTCTATTTTAAATCTGTACTGATTTCAACGTCTATCTTAATTCTGTACTAATTTCAAAGTGTATCATAAGTCAGTACAAATAGAAAGTGTATCATAAGTCAGTACAAATAGAAAGTGTATCATAAGTCAGTACAAATAGAAAGTGTATCATAAGTCAGTACAAACAGAAAGTGTATCATAAGTCAGTACATATTTCAACATGTATCTTAAATTTGTATTGATTTCAAAGTCTGTCATAAGTCTGTACAGATTTCAAAGCATATCTTAAATCTGTACTGATTTCAAAGTATATCATAAGTCAGCACAAATTTCAGTGTATCATAAGTCAGTACATATTTCAACATTTATCTTACATTTGTACTAATTTCAAAGTGTATATCACTATACAAACAAGAACAATAATTCAAATATATATTTTACTTATGCAGCTTCCTACATAAGTACAGGGTGCCTAAGGTATTTGACAATACACCTCTTTTGATTATTGATGCATTTTACTAAACTTTATATCATTTGTTTTTTTAGAAAATAATATGGCAAACATTCAGCTTACTCAGAAAATGAAAAAGAATTCTGTAATTGTGGCTTTTAAAGGCTGAGTCTAGTGATTTGACTTGACTTTTAAAAGTTGCCGGATCTTTCGTCTATAAAAGTTTGTAAGGAGTTAGATACCAAAGATAGAAACATATCACCAGCATCAAAGTATAAACATTCTGACACCATCAGGACACCTTAATTTATCAAGCAAGTTCATCAATCTCAAAATACCCCAAGCACCAATCTCAAAATGCTTCAAGCACCAATCTCAAAATAATCCAAGTGACAATCTCAAAATAATCCAAGCACCAATCTCAAAATAATCCAAGCGCCAATCTCAAAATAATCTAAGCACCAATCTCAAAATAATCCAAGCGCCAATCTCAAAATAATCCAAGCACCAATCTCAAAATGATGCGATTTAGTTTTTTCTCTGACAAGAAAAACTTTGACCAAGATCAGAAATTTAACAGAAAAATGACAGATGGTTATGTGCAGACCCTTCTGAAGTTTCGACAGTTATGCACACAAAATTTCCTGCAGCTGTCATGGTTTTGGGGGTTGTAAGCAATGAAGGACATGTGATGCCTCCTCACGTCTTTCAAGAAGGCGTTAGAGTTAACTCTGCTGCTGATATTAAGGGCCTAGAAACAGTTGTTAAGCCCTGGATAGACAGTCTACATGATGAAAGGCCTTATGTGTTTCAACAAGACTCTGCACCATCACAAAGTCTCAAGTAACACAGAAATGGATGACTGAAAATTTTAATTTCAGTTAAGTGCCATATGCGATATATGCTTGGGTGATCATGTATTTTTCAATACATGACTGACAAGGTAGATTTTTTCCTGTAATAGGTTGCCATTTCTTTCTGTGGTACACTGGTTGGATAAAGAACCCAGTCTACCCTGCTATTCAACCCATAGCTGGGGAGAGGGGATGGATTCATACCTTTCCAAAGGGTATTTGTGTGCAAGTGCATCCAATGAACCCAGCTTGGAATAAGAACTCAGAACTGGTATCCATTACACGACAACATTGATGTTCACATAATCCCTAACATTTGGCCTCCTAACTCCCTAGATCTCAATCTATAGGACAACTATGTGTGGAGCATTGTTGAGAGAGAGATCAATGAACATGCCCGCAACACCAAAGATTCTTTGAAAGCTGTCATAATCAGAATAATATCCAATATGAGTCAGGGTTATTTGAGCATGTAGATGATTTCAATCTTGCATCAAAGCAGTTATTGAAACTAAAGGTGGCTTCATTGAATAATAATATCATAAAAAAGATCATATATTTTTATGCTTATAATATTTTTCAGTAATAAAATTATCTATTATAATGTATCTGTTTTTCAATAAACATAAATCTATCCGCAAATTACTTACGCACACCACATAAAAAAAAATTCTTTCTTCTTCTTTATAGTCATTAATGTTATTTTGCTTTATCCCAAGGCTGAAGTAAAAAAAAATCCTGCAAGATTCAACTCCTTTTGATTAACCAAAATAACATTAGATTATTGCCAAATTTCAACAAAGGGAGAAAACCTGACACAGGATATGTTTAATGCATTCCAAGCATATATAAGAACAGAAGTCAAAAAAAAAAAATAAATTGCTCAATCTCATTCATCATTCGCCTTTTGGGACAGGGATGATATATATATATATATATATATATATATATATATATATATATATAAAAAGTGAACATAGAAGTCAACACTTAGAGGCGACAGTCTGTTTCATGCTATATGCAATCGTCAGGCCACGATATATATATGGACATGATGTCTTTGAAAGTACTTGCTTCTATAAAAAATACACCAGATCCATCTGACAACAATTTCATACATAAGGATCGCATCATTCAGTAGATTGTTAGTAGTTTAATGCTTATATTAAGTCTATTAGTAAAGAGACTTCACCATTAATCACATTAATATTGCTAATTGATTCAATGTATGATTATTTTCTTTATAATTTATATATATATATATATATATATATATATATATATATATATATATATATATATATATATATATATACCCAAATATATGATTGGTGTATATGGAATGAATTCCAATAACCAACAAATACTATTCTTAAAAAGAGTGCTCAATACAAAGTAAAGCAGATATAATTATTTATTTAAAAAAAAATTATAAATTATTATAAATTTTTTTTTTTTTAAATAATTATATATATATATATATATATATATATATATATATATATATATATATATATATATATATATATATATATATATATATAAGCACCTCGAGGTGGTGTAATGGTAAGCAAACTTGGCTCGCTAGAACAATTACGACTGAGTAGTGAGTTCGATCCTCACTGGGTGCCCCCTAATTTCGGCCTTTGTGCCACATCTAAGCTACTCTTGGAAAATCACTACATATATATATATATATATATATATATATATATATATATATATATATATATAGAGAAATATAGTTTTAAGGTGTGCTATATTTATGGGATAAAGTGCACACTATCTGAGATAGAGTGTATGTAAATATAAATATAAAAGTAAACATTGCAGTCAAAACTCAGAGGTGACAGGCTGTTTCATGCTGGATGCAATCGTCAGGCTATGAATGCTGAATTTACCTGATTATTTTACATGTTTTTGTTTATTTATGCTTATTTTTATTATTTCTAATGGTTATTTTTTTTGTTAATTTGTTCATTTATTTATTTATTTGGATTAATTTTTATTTGTTTTTTGATTTATTTACTTATTTTTTATTTTGTATATTAAATAGCTGAGGTAAATTCAGCATTCGCAGCCTGACGATTGTGTCCAGCTCATAAAGAAATAATTTATTCAAAGAATTAAATAGCAATGTTAATTTGATTAACGGTGAAATCACTTCACTAACAGAATTTAGTATTTGTATCTGCCTATATATATAAGAAAACTGTGCCCTGAAGATGACAATTTGAAATTGTTAAAAGTACTTGGCATGTGTCTTCTATCTGACAACAACTTGAATATAAGGATCTTACTATTCAAGGAATTGATAGTAAGTTAATATCTCATTAAGTTCTGCTAGCAAAGTGATTTCGCCATTAATCACATTATTTAATTTTTGTATAAATTGTTTCTATTTTTAATTATATATATATTATATATAAATTGTTTTTTATGATTTATATATATATATATATATATATATATATATTTTATATATATATATATATATATATATATATATATATCTCAATATTATTTCTTTTGGCTTTTTAAATTAAGTTTTCAGTTTCAGCCAGGTAAATCATTAATGAAATCTGCCTAATTAATGCCTTCATATTCCAAAGTGGCCAAAAATAGATCTGTGATTTCTTCGGGTGTTTGGTCATCTTGTAAATTCTTTATTCTGGCATGTGCCTCAAAGCATTTTATCCCAGTCTTTATGTTTTCAGGTTTTTCTGTGTTCAACAGAGCTCTGTCAAGTGACGTCATTTTGTTCTGATGATCAAACTCAGTAGACGTAGATTTTACATACACTGACTCAAAGTTGCCTGGGAGCTAGAGTTATAGCTCTCTTTATGCTAATTAACTATTAGCTAAACCAATTCCATTACAATATGATCTATAGTAAATTAAATGAGTTCTAAGGTAAAATCATTTACAGTAAATTTCTGTAATAAATCAATGAATACCTATAGCAATTCTATAGTAAATAATCTTTGCTATAACAAATAATTTTTTGCTACACTTCTCTAGTAAATAATTTTTGCTGCAATTGTATAGTAAATAATTTGAGCTGCATTTCTATAGTAAATAATTTGAGCTGCATTTCTATAGCAATTTATTTTCTGCATTACTGTAGTAAATAATTTGAGATGCATTCTATAGCAATTTATTTTCTGCATTACTGTAGTAAATAATTTGAGATTCATTTCTATAGAAATATTTGAGTTGCATTTCTACAGTAAATAATTTGAGGTGCATTTATATAATAAATAGTTTTTATTGCATTTCAGTAGTAAATAATTTGAAGTGTATAACTATATGAAAATTATTTCCATTGAATTTCTATGTATGTTTTCAGTATATGCTGTGTTATCCTATCTTTCATCATTAAAATTAAAGTTAATTCTAATGTATTTGTTTAATAAATCCTACCAGTGATAGAATGTGTTATAAAAACAGTTCATTTTCACTTTCTTTTTGCATTTGTTTTGATAAAATGAATGTGACAAAAACTAGCCAAAAAAGATTAAACAGGTAAAGGTTGAGAATTTTAATTTCCTTCTAAATCTATAAGAGTTGACTGACAAGGACTTTGATGAGAAAATCTTATCTGATTAGTCCTGGGGTAAAATCATTAATATTTTTTTGTACCAGTAAAATGGTTCATGATTAATAGTTAGCATCAGCTGGCACAGCTGGGACCACTTGTCTTTGGGGATGAAAAGCAGCTTGGGTCGTTCTGTGGGACAACATGGTGAGTATAAACAGTGGCTCTTACTGTGCAAGTTTGTCTTGAGTCAAGAGTGAAGTCCCTGGGCTAGACATCGCTGGAGTAGGCGATATCATAGGAGGAAAATGGAGACTTTTATAGTTCTACCTTCAAATCCTTAAGGATACAAGAACAAAAACAAGGGGTGAATATAAATTAATTCCCTGGAAAAAATAAGAATTTTTATTCCAAACAGCTTGGAAGTCATTAAATATGAGAATTTAGGGTGCAAGTCTGAAAAAAACTTTAAATGTTGCAGAAGTATTATTTTCAGATTATTAATTTTTGTCTAGTATTTACTTTCATCTTCATTTTTTATTAAATGAAGCATTGTGTCAGCCATGATTATTAATTTTTGTCTAGTATTTACTTTCATCTTCATTTTTTATTAAATGAAGCATTGTGTCAGCCATGATTATTAATTTTTGTCTAGTATTTACTTTCATCTTCATTTTTTATTAAATGAAGCATTGTGTCAGCCATGATTATTAATTTTTTGTCTAGTATTTACTTTCATCTTCATTTTTATTAAATGAAGCATTGTGTCAGCCATGATTATTAATTTTGTCTAGTTTATTTCATCTTCATTTTTTATTAAATGAAGTATTCAGCTATGATTATTAATTTTGTCTAGTATTTCATCTTCATTTTTTATTAAATGAAGCATTGTGTCAGCCTATGATTATTAATTTTTGTCTAGTATTTTGTCTTTCATCTTCATTTTTTATTAAATGAAGCATTGTGTCAGCCATGATGATTATTAATTTTTTTTATTAAATGAAGCATTTACTTTATTAATTTTGTCTTCATTTTTTTTTTATTAAATGAAGCATTGTGTCAGCCATGATTATTAATTTTTGTCTAGTATTTACTTTCATCTTCATTTTTATTAAATGAAGCATTGTGTCAGCCATGATTATTAATTTTGTCTAGTATTTACTTTCATCTTCATTTTTTATTAAATGAAGCATTGTGTCAGCCATGATTATTAATTTTGTCATTTACTTTCATCTTCATTTTTTATTAAATGAAGCATTGTGTCAGCCATGATTATTAATTTTTGTCTAGTATTTACTTTCATCTTCATTTTTTATTAAATGAAGCATTGTGTCAGCCATGATTATTAATTTTTGTCTAGTATTTACTTTCATCTTCATTTTTTATTAAATGAAGAATCAGCCATTTAATTTTGTCTAGTATTTATTTCATTTCATTTTTTATTAAATGAAGCTAGTCTAGTATTTACTTTCATCTTCATTTTTTATTAAATGAAGCATTGTGTCAGCCATGATTATTAATTTTTTGTCTAGTATTTACTTTCATCTTCATTTTTATTAAATGAAGCATTGTGTCAGCCATGATTATTAATTTTTGTCTAGTATTTACTTTCATCTTCATTTTTTATTAAATGAAGCATTGTGTCAGCCATGATTATTAATTTTTGTCTAGTATTTACTTTCATCTTCATTTTTTATTAAATGAAGCATTGTATCAGCAGCCATGATTATTAATTTTGTCTAGTATTTACTTTCATCTTCATTTTTATTAAATGAAGCATTGTTCAGCCATGATTATTAATTTTTGTCTAGTATTTACTTTCATCTTCATTTTTTATTAAATGAAGCATTGTGTCAGCCATTTATTAATTTTTGTCTAGTATTTACTTTCATCTTTCATTTTTTTATTAAATGATTATTATTATTTTTTTGTCTAGTATTTACTTTCATCTTCATTTTTTTTTTTTAAATGAAGCATTGTCAAACATGATTATTAATTTTGTCTAGTATTTACTTTCATCTTCATTTTTTATTAAATGAAGCATTGTGTCAGCCATGATTATTAATTTTTGTCTAGTATTTACTTTCATCTTCATTTTTATTAAATGAAGCATTGTGTCAGCCATGATTATTAATTTTGTCTAGTATTTACTTTCATCTTCATTTTTTTATTAAATGAAGCCATTGTTCAGCCATGATTATAATTTTTGTCTAGTTTTACTTTTTCTTCATTTTTTATTAAATGAAGCATTGTGTCAGCCATGATTATTAATTTTTGTCTAGTATTTACTTTCATCTTCATTTTTTATTAAATGAAGCATTGTGTCAGCCATGATTATTAATTTTTGTCTAGTATTTTTCATCTTCATTTTTATTAAATGAAGCATTGTCTTCTATTTTTTTCATCTATTTTTAAAATGAAGCATTGTGTCAGTCATGATTATTAATTTTTTTTCTAGTATTTACTTTCATCTTCATTTTTATTAAATGAAATTGTGTCAGCCATGATTATTAATTTTTGTCTAGTATTTACTTTCATCTTCATTTTTTATTAAATGAAGATTGTTCAAATGATTATTAATTTTTGTCTAGTATTTATCTTTCATCTTCATTTTTTTTATTAAATGAAGCATTGTATCAGCCATGATTATTAATTTTTCGATCGTCTATCTTCATTTTTATTAAAAAGAAGCATTGTGTTCAGTGACATTTTTAATTTTAATCATATTTACTTCATTTTTTTTTTTAAATGAAGCATTGTGTCAGATGCATGATTATTAATTTTTGTCTAGTATTTACTTTCATCTTCATTTTTTATTAAATGAAGCATTGTGTCAACCATGATTATTAATTTTTGTCTAGTATTTACTTTCATCTTCATTTTTTATTAAAAAAGCACAGACAGATGCAAACGGTATCGTCATTTTTGTCTATCGTTTTCAAATGAAGCATTGTGTCAGCCATGATTATTAATTTTTTTTTAGTATTTACTTTCATCTTCATTTTTATTAAATGAAGTTCATTGTGTCAGCCATGATTATTAATTTTGTCTAGTATTTACTTTCATCTTCATTTTTTATTAAATGAAGCATTGGTATCGTCAAATTTTGTCGATTATTAATTTTTGTCGATAGTATTTACTTTCATCTTCATTTTTTAAAATGAAGCATTGTGTCAAATTGCCATGATTATTAATTTTTTGTCTAGTATTTACTTTCATCTTCATTTTTTTTTTCTTTAAATGAAGCATTGTGTCAGCCATGATTATTAATTTTTGTCTAGTATTTATGAAGGATCTTCATTTTTATTAAATGACGATGTTCAGTGTTACAGCCATGATTATTAATTTTTCTTTTTTCATCTTCATTTTTATTAAATGAAGCATTGTGTCGATCGTTTATGATTATTAATTTTTGTCTAGTATTTACTTTCATCTTCATTTTTTTTTAAATGAAGCATTGTGCATTTATTAATTTTTGTCTATCGTATTTACTTAATTTTTTTTTAAATGAAGCATTGTTTACTTTCATTTTTTGTCTAGTTTTACTTTCATCTTCATTTTTTAAAATAAATGATTGTTCATTTTTATTTTTTGTCTAGTATTTGTTCTTTTATTAAATTTATTTTCATCTTCAATTTTTCTAGTTTTTACTTTTCTTCATTTTTTATTAAAATGAAACATTGTTTTCATAGTTTATAAAGGATTATTAATTTTTGTCTAGTTCATTTACTTTCATCTTCATTTTTTTATTAAATGACAGATGATTATTGTGTCAATTTACCATTTTATTATTTTTGTTGTTCAAGTATTTACTTTCATCTTCATTTTTATTATTAAATGAAGCATTATTGTTCATGATTATTAATTTTTGTCTAGTATTTACTTTCATCGTTCATTTTTATTAAATGAAGTGTTGTCAGCCATGATTATTAATTTTTGTCTAGTTTTTACTTTCATCTTCATTTTTATTAAATGAAGTCATTGTGTCATAAATGATTATTAATTTTTGTCTAGTATTTACGATTTCATCTTCATTTTTATTAAATGACATCTTCATTTTTTTTAATTCAGCCATGATTATTAATTTTTTGTCTAGTATTTACTTTCATCTTCATTTTTTGATTAAATGAAGTTCATTGTGTAATACCATGATTATTAATTTTTTTCTTTATTTACTTTCATCTTCATTTTTTATTAAATGAAGCATTGTGTCAGCCATGATTATTAATTTTTGTCTAGTATTTAATTTCATCTTCATTTTTTTTTTAAAAACGGTGAAGCATTGTGTCAGCCATGATTATTAATTTTTGTCTAGTATTTACTTTCATCTTCATTTTTATTAAATGAAGCATTGTGTTACAGTCATAATATTAATTTTTGTCTAGTATTTTTTTCATCTTCATTTTTATTAAATTGTGTCGATTGTGTCATAAATGATTATTAATTTTTGTCTAGTATTTACTTTCATCTTTCATTTTTTTTTTTAAATGAAGCATTGTATCGTCAAATTGTGTCGATCTATTATTAATTTTTTGAAAAAGTCTGAGTATTTACTTTCATCATCTTCATTTTTTTTTAAATGACAGATTGGTCAGCGTTATTAATTTTTTGTCTAGTATTTACTTTCATCGTTCAAATTTTTAAAAAAAGAAATGACGATGTCAGCCATGTTATTAATTTTTGTCTAGTATTTACTTTCATCTTCATTTTTTTTTAAATGAAGACATTGTGTCAAACATGATTATTAATTTTGTCTAGTATTTAAAGGGATCTTCAAATTTATTAAAAAGCATTGACGATGTTTAGTAATTTTTGTCTAGTATTTACTTTCATCTTCATT
Source organism: Acanthosepion pharaonis (assembly GCA_903632075.3). Lineage (NCBI taxonomy): Eukaryota > Metazoa > Mollusca > Cephalopoda > Sepiida > Sepiidae > Acanthosepion > Acanthosepion pharaonis. Next base: position 1,742,291 of record CAHIKZ030004553.1, on the reverse strand, counting down.
TTTTTAAATGAAGCCACAGACAGAGCCATGATTATTAAATTTTTGTCTAGTTTTTTGTCTATTATTAATTTTGTCTTTCATCTTCATTTTTTTAAATGAAGCATTGTGTCAATGATCGATCAAATATTTTATTAATTTTTGTCTATGATTTTCAATTTTTTTTAAAATGAAGCACGTGTTCATGTTACTTTTACTTTCATCTTCATTTTTTTTAAATGAAGAGGCATTGGTATCGTCAAATTATTAATTTTGTCTAGTTTTTCGTTCAAATATTTGAAAAAGCCATGACGATGTTCAGTGTTTTTGTCAGTATTAATATAATAGGACATCTTCATTTTTTTTAAATGAAGCATTGTGTCAGCCATGATTATTAATTTTTGTCTAGTATTTACTTTCATCTTCATTTTTTATTAAATGAAGATTGTGTCAGCCATGATTAGCGGTAATTTTTGTCTAGTATTTACTTTCATCTTCATTTTTATTAAATGAAGCATTGTGTCAGCCATGATTATTAATTTTTGTCTTCAAATATTTGAAAAAGAAATCATCTTCATTTTTATTAAATGAAGCATTGTTTTTTTTTTAATCAGAGCCATGATTATTAATTTTTGTCTAGTATTTACTTTCATCTTCATTTTTTATTAAATGAAGCATTGTCAGTCAATATATTATTATTAATTTTTGTCTAGTATTTACTTTCATCTTCATTTTTATATTAAATTTGAAAAAAAATGACATTGTGTCAGCCATGATTATTAATTTTTTTTTTTTTTTTTTCTTCAGTCAAACGGTATCGTATTTGTCGATCTTTCATCTTCATTTTTTATTAAATGAAGATCGACAAATTCAGTGTCAGCCATGATTATTAATTTTTGTCTTTTTTTTTTTTTTTTTTTGCTTTCATTTTTTGATTAAATTTTTTATAGTATTTACTTTCATCTTCAAATTTATTAAAAGAAACGACGATGTTCAGTGATTACAGGTTTTTAACTAGTATTTACTTTCATCTTCATTTTTTATTAAATGAAGCATTGTGTCAAACGGTATCGTTAAATTTTTGTCTAGTATTTACTTTCATCTTCGTTTTTATTAAATGATTTTGTAAAAGCCATGATTATTAATTTTTACAGTCTAGTAATTACTTTCATCTTCATTTTTTTTAAATGAAGCATTGTGCAACATGATTATTAATTTTTTGTCGGTATTTAAATTCATCTTCATTTTTTATTAAATGAAGCATTCAAATATTTGAAATTAATAATTTTTGTCTAGTATTTACAGTCATCTTCATTTTTTATTAAATGAAGCATTTTTTTTTTTTGATTATTAATTTTTGTCTAGTATTTACTTTCATCTTCATTTTTTATTAAATGAAATATTTGTGTCAGCCATGATTATTAATTTTTCTAGTATTTACTTTCATCTTCATTTTTTTTAAATTAATTAATTTTGTCTAAGCTTCATTTTTTTATTAAATGAAGCATTGATGCCATGATTAAATTTTGTCTATCGGTTACTTTCATCTTCATTTTTTTTAAATTAAAAGCCAAGACGCATTTCATTTTTTATTAAATTAATCAGCCATGATTATTAATTTTTGTATTTAATCTTCATTTTTATTAAATGAAGCTTGTGTCATTTTTTATTAATTTTTGTCTAGACATTTAAAGTTCATCTTCATTTTTTATTAAATGAAATTTTGAAAAATGATTATTAATTTTCAGTCTAGTATTTAATTTCATCTTCATTTTTTTTAAATGAAGCATTGTGACAGCCAAACGGTATTAATTTTTGTCTAGTATTTACTTTCATCTTCATTTTTTTAAATGACGATTGTGTCAGTGATTATTAATTTTTGTCTAGTATTTACTTTCATCTTCATTTTTTTTAAATCAAGCCATTAAAAATTTTTCGTCAAATTGTGTCATCTTCATTTTTTTTTAAATGAAGCATTGTTCAAATATTTTAAAAATTTTGAAATGACGATTTCAGTGTTACAAATAGCGGTATTTATATCATATTCATTTTTTTTTTTTTAGATTTAAACAGTATCGACAAATTTATTAATTTTTGTCTAGTATTTACTTTCATTTTTTTTTTTTTATTAAATGACAGATGTTCATCATTATTAAAAAGCCATGACGATTTTGTCTAGTATTTAATAGGACATTTCATCTTTTTTTTTTTAAATGAAGACAGAGGCAAACAGTATCGTCAATAATTGTGTCGATCGTTTATAAAGGGATCGTTCAAATATTTGAAAAGCCGAACGATTGTTCAGTGTTACAGTCAGCGGTTAATTTTGTCTAGTATTTACTTTTTTTTTTTTTTTTTTAAATGAAGATTGCCACAGACAGATTAAACGGTATCGTCAAATTTACTTTCGATCGTTTATTTTTTTCGTTCAAATATTTGAAAAAGATTATTGACGATTTTTATTACAGTCATTTTTAATAAAATAGGACATCTTCATTTTTTTTTTTAGTTTTAGCCACTTCATTTTTATTAAACGGTATCGTCAAATTGTGTCGATTTTTATAAAGGATCGTTCAAATTTTATTAAAAAAGTTGTGTGACGATGATTATTAATTTTTGGTCTAAAAAATTTATCTTTCATTTTTTTTTTTATTAAATGCCACAGACAGATGCAAACGGTATCGTCAAATTTTCGATCGGTTATTTAGGATCGTTCAAATTTTTATTAAATGAATGTTCAGTTATGACGGTAATTTGTTCAGCCATGATTAAACGGTTTTGTCTAGTATTTATCATTTCATTTTTCAAATTTTTTTTCAGTGTTCAGTCAGCTTCAGATTAAATGAAGCATTGTGTCAGACAGATTATTAAACGGTATCGTCAAATTGTGTCGATCGTTTATAAAGGATCGTTCAAATTTTTGAAAAAGAAATGACGATGTTCAGTGTTACAGTCATTATTAATTTTTGTCTAGGACATCTTTCATTTTTTTTTTATTAAATGACAGAGCAAACGGTATCGTCAAATTGTGTCGATCGTTTATTTCGTTCAAATATTTGAAAAAGAAATGACGATGTTCAGTTTTACAGTCATTAATAATGATAGGACATCTTCATTTTTTTTTTTTTTGCTTCAGAGCCACAGACAGAGGCAAACGGTATCGTTTACTGTCGATCGTATTTCAAGGATCGTTCAAATATTTGAAAAGCCAATGACGATGTTCAGTGTTGATTAATAATTTTGGACATATTTTTTTTTTCTTCAGAGCCACAGACAAATGAAACGGTATCGTCAAATTGTGTCGATCGTTTATAAAGGGATCGTTCAAATATTTGAAAAAGTAAATGACGATGTTCAGTGTTTGTTTTTAGCGGTAATAAGCAATAGGACATCTTCATTTTTTTTTTTTTTTTTTTGAGCCACAGAAATGAAGAGGCAAACGGTATCGTCAAATTGTTCGATCGTTTACAAAGGATCGTTCAAATATTTTTAAAAGAAATGACGATGTTCAGTGTTACAGTCAGTGGTAATATAATAGGACATCTTCATTTTTTTTTTTTTAATCAGAGCATTTTTACAGACAGAGGCAAACGGTATCGTCAAATTGTGTCGATCGTTTATAAAGGATCGTTCAAATATTTGAAAAAGAAATGACGATGTTCAGTGTTACATTATTAATTTAATCAATAGGACATCTTCATTTTTTTTAATTCAAGCCATTAAACAGATGCAAACGATCGTCAAATTGTGTCGATCGTTTATAAAGGATCGTTCAAATATTTGAAAAAGAAATGACGATGTTCAGTGTTACAGCAAGTGGTAATATAATAGGACATCTTCATTTTTTTTTAATTCAGAGCCACAGATCTTCATTTTTTTTTTACGGTTATCTTCTATTTTTTAAGCCAAAGACGATGATTATTAATTTTTGTCAAATATTGTGTCGATTTTTTATTAAAGGATCGTTCAAATATTTGAAAAATCGTTCAAATTTGAAAAGCGACGATGTTCAGTGTTACATCTCAGCGGTAATATAATCTTCATTTTTTCTTTTTTTTTTTTTTTCAGAGCCACAGACAGATGCAAACGGTATCGTCAAATTGTGTCGATCGTTTAAATATTTAGGATCGTTCAAATATTTGAAAAATAAATTACGATGTTCAGTGTTCAATTTTGGTAATATTAAATAGGACATCTTCATTTTTTTTTTATTCAGAGCCACAGACAGATGCAAACGTATTTAAATTGATCTTCATTTATAAAGGATCGTTCAAATATTTGAAAAGAAAATGACGATGTTCAGTGTTACAGTCAGCGGTAATATAATAGGACATCTTCATTTTTTTTTTTTTTTTCAGAGCCACAGACAGATGCAAACGGTATCGTCAAATTGTGTCGATCGTTTATAAAGGGATCGTTCAAATATTTGAAAAAGAAATGACGATGTTCAGTGTTACAGTCAGTGGTAATAATAATAGGACATCTTTTTTTTTTTTTTTGCTTCAGAGCCACAGACAGATGCAAACGGTATCGACAAATTGTGTCGATCGTTTATAAAGGGATCGTTCAAATATTTGAAAAAAATGACGATGTTCAGTGTTACAGTCAGCGGTAATATAATAGGACATCTTCATTTTTTTTTTTTTTTTTTTTGCTTCAGAGCCACAGACAGATTAATTTTTTGTCAAACGGTATCGACAAATTGTGTCGATCGTTTATAAAGGGATCGTTCAAATATTTGAAAAAGAAAAACGATTTTGTTCAGTGTTACAGTCAGCGGTAATAAAATAGGACATCTTCATTTTTTTTTTTTTTTAATTCAGAGCCACAGACAGATGCAAACGGTATCGACAAATTGTGTCGATCGTTTATAAAGGGATCGTTCAAATATTTGAAAAAGAAATGACGATGTTCAGTGTTACAGTCAGCGGTAATATAATAGGACATCTTCATTTTTTTTTTTTTTTCAGAGCCACAGACAGAAACAGTATCGTCAAATTGTGTCGATCGTTTATAAAGGATCGTTCAAATATTTGAAAAAGAAATGACGATGTTCAGTGTTACAGTCAGCGGTAATATAATAGGACATCTTCATTTTTTTTTTTAAATCAGAGCCACAGACAGTTCAAACGGTATCGACAAATTGTGTCGATCGTTTATAAAGGATCGTTCAAATATTTGAAAAAAAATGACGATGTTCAGTGTTACAGTCAGTGGTAATATAATAGGACATCTTCATTTTTTTTTTTTTTGAAGCAGAGCCACAGACAGATGCAAACGGTATCGTCAAATTGTGTCGATCGTTTATAAAGGATCGTTCAAATATTTGAAAAAGTCTAGTATTTAAAGAGACGATGTTCAGTGTTACAGTCAGCGGTAATATAATAGGACATCATTTTTTTTTTTTTTTAAATGAGGCCACAGACAGATGCAAACGGTATCGTCAAATTGTGTCGATCGTTTATAAAGGGATCGTTCAAATATTTGAAAAAAGAAATGACGATGTTCAGTGTTACAGTCAGCGGTAATATAATAGGACATCTTCATTTTTTTTTTTAATTCAGAGCCACAGACAGATGCAAACGGTATCGACAAATTGTGTCGATCGTTTATAAAGGGATCGTTCAAATATTTGAAAAAGAAATGACGATGTTCAGTGTTACAGTCAGCGGTAATATCTTCAATTCAGGACAGAGGCAAACGGTATCGTCGATCGTTTATAAAGGATCGTTCAAATATTTGAAAAGAAATGACGATGTTCAGTGTTTTTTTTACATCTTCATTTTTTTTTTTTTGCTCAGAGCCACAGACAGATGCAAACGGTATCGACAAATTGTGTCGATCGTTTATAAAGGATCGTTCAAATATTTGAAAAAGAAATGACGATGTTCAGTGTTACAGTCAGCGGTAATATAATAGGACATCTTCATTTTTTTTTTTTTTTATTTCAGAGCCACAGACAGATGCAAACGGTATCGTCAAATTGTGTCGATCGTTTATAAAGGATCGTTCAAATATTTGAAAAAGAAATGACGATGTTCAGTGTTACAGTCAGCGGTAATATAATAGGACATCTTCATTTTTTTTTTTTAATTCAGAGCCACAGACAGATGCAAACGGTATCGACAAATTGTGTCGATCGTTTATAAAGGATCGTTCAAATATTTGAAAAAAAAATGACGATGTTCAGTGTTACAGTCAGCGGTAATATAATAGGACATCTTCATTTTTTTTTTTTTTTTTCAGAGCCACAGACAGATGCAAACGGTATCGACAAATTGTGTCGATCGTTTATAAAGGGATCGTTCAAATATTTGAAAAAAAATGACGATGTTCAGTGTTCTGTAATAAAATAGGACATCTTCATTTTTTTTTTACTTCAGAGCCACAGACAGATGACAAACGGTATCGTCAAATTTTCGATCGTTTATAAAGGGATCGTTCAAATATTTGAAAAATGTGTTACAGTCAGCGGTAATATAATAGGACATCTTCATTTTTTTTTAATTCAGAGCCACAGACAGATCGAAACGGTATCGTCAAATTGTGTCGATCGTTTATAAAGGGATCGTTCAAATATTTATAAAAGAAAAAGCGACGATGTTCAGTGTTACAGTCAGCGGTAATATAATAGGACATCTTCATTTTTTTTTTTTTTTTCAGAGCCACAGACAGATGCAAACGGTATCGTCAAATTGTGTCGATCGTTTATAAAGGATCGTTCAAATATTTGAAAAGAAATGACGATGTTCAATTGTTACAGTCAGCGGTAATATAATAGGACATCTTCATTTTTTTTTTTGCTTCAGAGCCACAGACAGATGCAAACGGTATCGACAAATTGTGTCGATCGTTTATAAAGGATCGTTCAAATATTTGAAAAAGAAAAGACGATGTTCAGTGTTACAGTCAGCGGTAATATAATAGGACATCTTCATTTTTTTTTTTTCAGAGCCACAGACAGATGCAAACGGTATCGACAAATTGTGTCGATCGTTTATAAAGGATCGTTCAAATATTTGAAAAAAGAAATGACGATGTTCAGTGTTACAGTCAGCGGTAATATAATAGGACATCTTCATTTTTTTTTTTGCTTCAGAGCCACAGACAGATGCAAACGGTATCGTCAAATTGTGTCGATCGTTTATAAAGGATCGTTCAAATATTTGAAAAAAAAAGACGATGTTCAGTGTTACAGTCAGCGGTAATATAATAGGACATCTTCATTTTTTTTTTTTTTTTTTCAGAGCCACAGACAGATGCAAACGGTATCGACAAATTGTGTCGATCGTTTATAAAGGGATCGTTCAAATATTTGAAAAAGAAAAGACGATGTTCAGTGTTACAGTCAGCGGTAATATAATAGGACATCTTCATTTTTTTTTACTTCAGAGCCACAGACAGATGCAAACGGTATCGACAAATTGTGTCGATCGTTTATAAAGGATCGTTCAAATATTTGATTGAAAAAAGGCGCTGACGATGTTCAGTGTTACAGTCAGCGGTAATATAATAGGACATCTTCATTTTTTTTTTTACTTCAGAGCCACAGACAGATGCAAACGGTATCGACAAATTGTGTCGATCGTTTATAAAGGATCGTTCAAATATTTGAAAAAGAAATGACGATGTTCAGTGTTACAGTCAGCGGTAATATAATAGGACATCTTCATTTTTTTTTTTACTTCAGAGCCACAGACAGATGCAAACGGTATCGACAAATTGTGTCGATCGTTTATAAAGGGATCGTTCAAATATTTGAAAAAAGAAATGACGATGTTCAGTGTTACAGTCAGCGGTAATATAATAGGACATCTTCATTTTTTTTTTTTTATTTCAGAGCCACAGACAGAGGCAAACGGTATCGACAAATTGTGTCGATCGTTTATAAAGGGATCGTTCAAATATTTGAAAAAGAAATGACGATGTTCAGTGTTAACAGTCAGCGGTAATATAATAGGACATCTTCTTTTTTTTTTTTCAGAGCCAGCCACAGACAGATGCAAACGGTATCGACAAATTGTGTCGATCGTTTACGGGATCGTTCAAATATTTGAAAAGAAAAGACGATGTTCAGTTTACAGTCAGGGATCGTTCAAATTTTTTTTTTAAGCCACAGACAGAGGCAAACGGTATCGACAAATGTGTCGATCGTTTATAAAGGGATCGTTCAAATATTTGAAAAAAAATGACGATCTTTTTTTTTTACATCTTCATTTTTTTTTTTTCAGAGCCACAGACAGATGCAAACGGTATCGACAAATTGTGTCGATCGTTTATAAAGGGATCGTTCAAATATTTGAAAAAGAAATGACGATGTTCAGTGTTACAGTCAGCGGTAATATAATATCTTCATCTTCATTTTTTTTTTTTTCAGAGCCACAGACAGATGCAAACGGTATCGTCAAATTGTGTCGATCGTTTATAAAGGGATCGTTCAAATATTTGAAAAAGAAATGACGATGTTCAGTGTTACAGTCAGCGGTAATATAATAGGACATCTTCATTTTTTTTTTTTTTTTTTTTTTTTTTTTTCAGAGCCACAGACAGATGCAAACGGTATCGACAAATTGTGTCGATCGTTTATAAAGGGATCGTTCAAATATTTGAAAAAGAAATGACGATGTTCAGTGTTACAGTCAGCGGTAATATAATAGGACATCTTCATTTTTTTTACTTCAGAGCCACAGACAGATATCAAAATTGTGTCGGTATCGTCAAATTGTGTCGATCGTTTATAAAGGGATCGTTCAAATATTTGAAAAATCGAAATTTGACGATGTTCAGTGTTACAGTCAGCGGTAATATAATAGGACATCTTCATTTTTTTTTCAGAGCCACAGACAGATGCAAACGGTATCGACAAATTGTGTCGATCGTTTATAAAGGATCGTTCAAATATTTGAAAAAAAGAAAATGACGATGTTCAGTGTTACAGTCAGCGGTAATATAATAGGACATCTTCATTTTTTTTTTTTTTTTTTTTTTGCTTCAGCCACAGACAGATGCAAACGGTATCGACAAATTGTGTCGATCGTTTATAAAGGATCGTTCAAATATTTGAAAAAGAAATGACGATGTTCAGTGTTACAGTCAGCGGTAATATAATAGGACATCTTCATTTTTTTTTTTTTTTGTCAGAGCCACAGACAGATGCAAACGGTATCGACAAATTGTGTCGATCGTTTATAAAGGGATCGTTCAAATATTTGAAAAAGAAAAGGACGATGTTCAGTGTTACAGTCAGCGGTAATATAATAGGACATCTTCATTTTTTTTTTTTCAGAGCCACAGACAGATGCAAACGGTATCGTCAAATTGTGTCGATCGTTTATAAAGGGATCGTTCAAATATTTGAAAAAAAATGACGATGTTCAGTGTTACAGTCAGCGGTAATATAATAGGACATCTTCATTTTTTTTTTTACTTCAGAGCCACAGACAGATGCAAACGGTATCGACAAATTGTGTCGATCGTTTATAAAGGGATCGTTCAAATATTTGAAAAAGAAATGACGATGTTCAGTGTTACAGTCAGCGGTAATATAATAGGACATCTTCATTTTTTTTTTTTTTTTTTTTTGCCACAGACAGATGCAAACGGTATCGACAAATTGTGTCGATCGTTTATAAAGGATCGTTCAAATATTTGAAAAAGAAAAGACGATGTTCAGTGTTACAGTCAGCGGTAATATAATAGGACATCTTCATTTTTTTTTTCAGAGCCACAGACAGATGCAAACGGTATCGACAAATTGTGTCGATCGTTTATAAAGGGATCGTTCAAATATTTGAAAAAGAAACGACGATGTTCAGTGTTACAGTCAGCGGTAATATAATAGGACATCTTCATTTTTTTTTTACTTCAGAGCCACAGACAGATGCAAACGGTATCGTCAAATTGTGTCGATCGTTTATAAAGGGATCGTTCAAATATTTGAAAAAAAAGACGATGTTCAGTGTTACAGTGTTACAGTCATTTTTTTTTTTTTTTTTGCGGTAAACGGTATCGACAATTGGGACATCTTCAAATTTTTTTTTTACAGTCAGTGGTAATATTAGGACATCATTTTTTTTTTTTTCAGAGCCACAGACAGATGCAAACGGTATCGACAAATTGTGTCGATCGTTTATAAAGGGATCGTTCAAATATTTGAAAAAGAAAAGACGATGTTCAGTGTTACAGTCAGCGGTAATATAATGGGACATCTTCATTTTTTTTTTTTGCTCAGAGCCACAGACAGATGCAAACGGTATCGACAAATTGTGTCGATCGTTTATAAAGGATCGTTCAAATATTTGAAAAAAAAATGACGATGTTCAGTGTTACAGTCAGCGGTAATATAATAGGACATCTTCATTTTTTTTTTTTTTCAGAGCCACAGACAGATGCAAACGGTATCGACAAATTGTGTCGATCGTTTATAAAGGGATCGTTCAAATATTTGAAAAAAAAAGACGATGTTCAGTGTTACAGTCAGCGGTAATATAATAGGACATCTTCATTTTCTTTTTTTTTTTTTCAGAGCCACAGACAGATGCAAACGGTATCGACAAATTGTGTCGATCGTTTATAAAGGGATCGTTCAAATATTTGAAAAAGAAATGACGATGTTCAGTGTTACAGTCAGCGGTAATATAATAGGACATCTTCATTTTTTTTTTTTTTTTGCTTCAGAGCCACAGACAGATGCAAACGGTATCGACAAATTGTGTCGATCGTTTATAAAGGATCGTTCAAATATTTGAAAAAGAAATGACGATGTTCAGTGTTACAGTCAGCGGTAATATAATAGGACATCTTCATTTTTTTTTTTTTTTTTTTTTTTTTTTGCTTCAGCCACAGACAGATGCAAACGGTATCGACAAATTGTGTCGATCGTTTATAAAGGGATCGTTCAAATATTTGAAAAAAGAAATGACGATGTTCAGTGTTACAGTCAGCGGTAATAAAATCGACATCTTCATTTTTTTTTTTATTCAGAGCCACAGACAGATGCAAACGTATCGACAAATTGTGTCGATCGTTTATAAAGGATCGTTCAAATATTTGAAAAAAGAAAAGACGATGTTCAGTGTTACAGTCAGCGGTAATATAATGGGACATCTTCATTTTTTTTTTTTTTTTTTTTGAGCCACAGACAGATGCAAACGGTATCGACAAATTGTGTCGATCGTTTATAAAGGATCGTTCAAATATTTGAAAAAGAAAATGGACGATGTTCAGTGTTACAGTCGGCGGTAATATAATAGGACATCTTCATTTTTTTTTTTTTACTTCAGAGCCACAGACAGATGCAAACGGTATCGACAAATTGTGTCGATCGTTTATAAAGGATCGTTCAAATATTTGAAAAAAAATGACGATGTTCAGTGTTACAGTCAGCGGTAATATAATAGGACATCTTCATTTTTTTTTTTTGCTTCAGAGCCACAGACAGATGCAAACGGTATCGACAAATTGTGTCGATCGTTTATAAAGGGATCGTTCAAATATTTGAAAAAAAATGACGATGTTCAGTGTTTACAGTCAGCGGTAATATAATAGGACATCTTCATTTTTTTTTTACTTCAGAGCCACAGACAGATGCAAACGGTATCGACAAATTGTGTCGATCGTTTATAAAGGGATCGTTCAAATATTTGAAAAAAAGAAAAGACGATGTTCAGTGTTACAGTCAGCGGTAATATAATAGGACATCTTTTTTTTTTTTTTTTTTTTTTTACTTCAGAGCCACAGACAGATGCAAACGGTATCGACAAATTGTGTCGATCGTTTATAAAGGGATCGTTCAAATATTTGAAAATGAAATGACGATGTTCAGTGTTACAGTCAGCGGTAATATAATAGGACATCTTTTTTTTTTTTTTTTTTTTTTTTTTTCTTCAGAGCCACAGACAGATGCAAACGGTATCGACAAATTGTGTCGATCGTTTATAAAGGGATCGTTCAAATATTTGAAAAAGAAAAGACGATGTTCAGTGTTACAGTCAGCGGTAATATAATAGGACTTCTTTTTTTTTTTTCATTTTTTTTTACTATAAAGGGATCGTTCAAATATTTGAGCCACAGACAGATGCAAACGGGACATCGACAAATTGTGTCGATCGTTTATAAAGGGATCGTTCAAATATTTGAAAAAGAAATGACGATGTTCAGTGTTACAGTCAGCGGTAATATAAGGACATCTTCATTTTTTTTTTTTTTGAAGCAGAGCCACAGACAGATGCAAACGGTATCGACAAATTGTGTCGATCGTTTATAAAGGGATCGTTCAAATATTTGAAAAAGAAATGACGATGTTCTGTGTTACAGTCAGCGGTAATATAATAGGACATCTTCATTTTTTTTTTTCAGAGCCACAGACAGATGCAAACGGTATCGACAAATTGTGTCGATCGTTTATAAAGGGATCGTTCAAATATTTGAAAAAAAAAGGACGATGTTCAGTGTTACAGTCAGCGGTAATATAATAGGACATCTTTTTTTTTTTTTTTTTTACTTCAGAGCCACAGACAGATGCAAACGGTATCGACAAATTGTGTCGATCGTTTATAAAGGATCGTTCAAATATTTGAAAAAGAAATGACGATGTTCAGTGTTACAGTCAGCGGTAATATAATAGGACATCTTCATTTTTTTTTTTTTTTTCAGAGCCACAGACAGATGCAAACGGTATCGTCAAATTGTGTCGATCGTTTATAAAGGGATCGTTCAAATATTTGAAAAAGAAAAAAGACGATGTTCAGTGTTACAGTCAGCGGTAATATAATAGGACATCTTCATTTTTTTTTTTTTACTTCAGAGCCACAGACAGATGCAAACGGTATCGTCAAATTGTGTCGATCGTTTATAAAGGGATCGTTCAAATATTTGAAAAAAGAAATGACGATGTTCTGTGTTACAGTCGGCGGTAATATAATAGGACATCTTCATTTTTTTTTACTTCAGAGCCACAGACAGATGCAAACGGTATCGACAAATTGTGTCGATCGTTTATAAAGGATCGTTCAAATATTTGAAAAAATGACGATGTTCAGTGTTACAGTCAGTGGTAATATAATAGGACATCTTCATTTTTTTTTGCTTCAGAGCCACAGACAGATGCAAACGGTATCGTCAAATTGTGTCGATCGTTTATAAAGGGATCGTTCAAATATTTGAAAAAAGAAATGACGATGTTCAGTGTTACAGTCAGCGGTAATATAATAGGACATCTTCATTTTTTTTTACTTCAGAGCCACAGACAGATGCAAACGGTATCGACAAATTGTGTCGATCGTTTATAAAGGGATCGTTCAAATATTTGAAAAAGAAATGACGATGTTCAGTGTTACAGTCAGCGGTAATATAATAGGACATCTTTTTTTTTTTACTTCAGAGCCACAGACAGATGCAAACGGTATCGACAAATTGTGTCGATCGTTTATAAAGGGATCGTTCAAATATTTGAAAAAGAAATGACGATGTTCAGTGTTACAGTCAGGCGGTAATATAATAGGACATCTTCATTTTTTTTTTTTTTTATCGTCAAATTCGATCGTTTATAAAGGGATCGTTCAAATATTTGAAAAAGCCACAGACAGATGCAAACGGTATCGACAAATTGTGTCGATCGTTTATAAAGGGATCGTTCAAATATTTGAAAAAAAAATGACGATGTTCAGTGTTACAGTCAGCGGTAATATAATAGGACATCTTCATTTTTTTTTAATTCAGAGCCACAGACAGATGCAAACGGTATCGTCAAATTGTGTCGATCGTTTATAAAGGGATCGTTCAAATATTTGAAAAAGAAAAGGACGATGTTCAGTGTTACAGTCAGCGGTAATATAATAGGACATCTTCATTTTTTTTTTTTTTACTTCAGAGCCACAGACAGATGCAAACGGTATCGACAAATTGTGTCGATCGTTTATAAAGGATCGTTCAAATATTTGAAAAAGAAATGACGATGTTCAGTGTTACAGTCAGCGGTAATATAATAGGACATCTTCATTTTTTTTTTTTTTTTCAGAGCCACAGACAGATGCAAACGGTATCGACAAATTGTGTCGATCGTTTATAAAGGGATCGTTCAAATATTTGAAAAATATTTTCAGAACAGTCAGCGGTAATATAAAAGACATCTTCATTTTTTTTTTTTTTTCAGAGTTACAGACAGATGCAAACGGTATAAATTTGGACATCGTTTATTTTTTCAAATATTTGAAAAAGAAATGACGATGTTCAGTGTTACAGTCAGTGGTAATAAAATAGGACATCTTCATTTTTTTTTACTTCAGAGCCACAGACAGATGCAAACGGATCGTTTAATTGTGTCGATCGTTTATAAATATTTCGTTCAAATATTTGAAAAGGACGATGTTCAGTGTTACAGTCAGCGGTAATATAATAGGACATCTTCATTTTTTTTTTTTTTTTTTTGTCTCAGAGCCACAGACAGATGCAAACGGTATCGTCAAATTGTGTCGATCGTTTATAAAGGATCGTTCAAATATTTGAAAAAAAAATGACGATGTTCAGTGTTACAGTCAGCGGTAATATAATAGGACATCTTCATTTTTTTTTTTTTTTTTTTTGCAGAGCCACAGACAGATGCAAACGGTATCGACAAATTGTGTCGATCGTTTATAAAGGGATCGTTCAAATATTTGAAAAAAAGAAATGACGATGTTCAGTGTTACAGTCAGCGGTAATATAATAGGACATCTTCATTTTTTTTTTTTTAATTCAGAGCCACAGACAGATGCAAACGGTATCGTCAAATTGTGTCGATCGTTTATAAAGGGATCGTTCAAATATTTGAAAAAGAAATGACGATGTTCAGTGTTACAGTCAGCGGTAATATAATAGGACATCTTCATTTTTTTTTTTTTCGACAAAGCCATCAGACAGATCGTTCAAACGGTTGATCGACAAATTCAGTGTCGATCATTTATAAAATAGGATCGTTCAAATATTTTTTTACTTCAGAAAAAGAAAACGGTATCGATGTTCAGTCGTTCAAATATCAAAAAACGGTAATATAATAGGACATCTTCATTTTTTTTTTTTTTTTGCTTCAGAGCCACAGACAGATGCAAACGGTATCGTCAAATTGTGTCGATCGTTTATAAAGGATCGTTCAAATATTTGAAAAAAAAATGACGATGTTCAGTGTTACAGTCAGCGGTAATATAATAGGACATCTTCATTTTTTTTTTTTTTTGCTTCAGAGCCACAGACAGAGGCAAACGGTATCGTCAAATTGTGTCGATCGTTTATAAAGGGATCGTTCAAATATTTGAAAAAGAAAATGACGATGTTCAGTGTTACAGTCAGCGGTAATATAATAGGACATCTTCATTTTTTTTTTTTTTTTTTTTTTAATTCAGAGCCACAGACAGATGCAAACGGTATCGTCAAATTGTGTCGATCGTTTATAAAGGATCGTTCAAATATTTGAAAAAGAAATGACGATGTTCAGTGTTACAGTCAGCGGTAATATAATAGGACATCTTCATTTTTTTTTTTACTTCAGAGCCACAGACAGATGCAAACGGTATCGACAAATTGTGTCGATCGTTTATAAAGGATCGTTCAAATATTTGAAAAAAGAAATGACGATGTTCAGTGTTACAGTCAGCGGTAATATAATAGGACATCTTCATTTTTTTTTTTATTCAGAGCCACAGACAGATGCAAACGGTATCGTCAAATTGTGTCGATCGTTTACAAAGGGATCGTTCAAATATTTGAAAAACCAAAGACGATGTTCAGTGTTACAGTCAGCGGTAATATAATAGGACATCTTCATTTTTTTTTTTTTTTTTTTCAGAGCCACAGACAGATGCAAACGGTATCGACAAATTGTGTCGATCGTTTATAAAGGATCGTTCAAATATTTGAAAAAGAAATGACGATGTTCAGTGTTACAGTCAGCGGTAATATAATACATCATCATTTTTTTTTTTTTTTGCTTTTTTGTCGATCGTTTATAAAGGATCGTTCAAATATTTGAAAAAACAATGACGATGTTCAGTGTTACAGTCAGCGGTAATATAATAGGACATCTTCATTTTTTTTTTAAATCAGAGCCACAGACAGATGCAAACGGTATCGTCAAATTGTGTCGATCGATGTCGTTCAAATATTTGAAAAGGATCGTTCAAATATTTGAAAAGACAGAAAACGGTGACGATCGTTTCATTTTTTTTTCAGAGCCACAGACAGATGCAAACGGTATCGTCAAATTGTGTCGATCGTTTATAAAGGGATCGTTCAAATATTTGAAAAAGAAATGACGATGTTCAGTGTTACAGTCAGCGGTAATATAATAGGACATCTTCATTTTTTTTTTTTTTTACTCAGAGCCACAGACAGATGCAAACGGTATCGACAAATTGTGTCGATCGTTTATAAAGGGATCGTTCAAATATTTGAAAAAGAAATGACGATGTTCAGTGTTACAGTCAGCGGTAATATAATAGGACATCTTCATTTTTTTTTATTCAGAGCCACAGACAGATGCAAACGGTATCGACAAATTGTGTCGATCGTTTATAAAGGGATCGTTCAAATATTTGAAAAAAAATGACGATGTTCAGTGTTACAGTCAGCGGTAATAAAATAGGACATCTTCATTTTTTTTTTTTACTTCAGAGCCACAGACAGATGCAAACGGTATCGTCAAATTGTGTCGATCGTTTATAAAGGGATCGTTCAAATATTTGAAAAAAAGAAATGACGATGTTCAGTGTTACAGTCAACGGTAATATAATAGGACATCTTCATTTTTTTTTAATTCAGAGCCACAGACAGATGCAAACGGTATCGTCAAATTGTGTCGATCGGTTATAAAGGGATCGTTCAAATATTTGAAAAAGAAATGACGATGTTCAGTGTTACAGTCAGCGGTAATATAATAGGACATCTTCATTTTTTTTTTTTTTGCTTCAGAGCCACAGACAGATGCAAACGGTATCGTCAAATTGTGTCGATCGTTTATAAAGGGATCGTTCAAATATTTGAAAAAGAAATGACGATGTTCAGTGTTACAGTCAGCGGTAATATAATAGGACATCTTCATTTTTTTTTTTTCAGCGGTAATTCAGAGCCACAGACAGAGGCAAACGGTATCGTCAAATTGTGTCGATCGTTTATAAAGGGATCGTTCAAATATTTGAAAAAGAAATGACGATGTTCAGTGTTACAGTCAGCGGTAATATAATAGGACATCTTCATTTTTTTTTTTTCAGAGCCACAGACAGATGCAAACGGTATCGTCAAATTGTGTCGATCGTTTATAAAGGGATCGTTCAAATATTTGAAAAAGCCATGACGATCGTTTACAAATATTTGAAAAGAAATGACGATGTTCAGTGTTACAGTTGAAAAATCAGACGGTTCAATAAATAGGACATCTTCATTTTTTTTTTTTCAGAGCCACAGACAGATGCAAACGGTATCGTCAAATTGTGTCGATCGTTTATAAAGGGATCGTTCAAATATTTGAAAAAGAAATGACGATGTTCAGTGTTACAGTCAGTGGTAATATAATAGGACATCTTCATTTTTTTTTTTTTACTTCAGAGCCACAGACAGAGGCAAACGGTATCGTCAAATTGTGTCGATCGTTTATAAAGGATCGTTCAAATATTTGAAAAAGAAATGACGATGTTCAGTGTTACAGTCAGTGGTAATAAAATAGGACATCTTCATTTTTTTTTTTTTGCTTCAGAGCCACAGACAGATGCAAACGGTATCGTCAAATTGTGTCGATCGTTTATAAAGGGATCGTTCAAATATTTGAAAAAAGAAATGACGATGATGTTCAGTGTTACAGTCAGCGGTAATAAAATAGGACATCTTCATTTTTTTTTTTTTTTTTTCGTCAAATTTTATTCGTTTATACTCAGAGCCACAGACAGATGCAAACGGTATCGTCAAATTGTGTCGATCGTTTATAAAGGGATCGTTCAAATATTTGAAAAAGAAATGACGATGTTCAGTGTTACAGTCAGTAATATAATAGGACATCTTCATTTTTTTTTTTTTTGCTTCAGAGCCACAGACAGAGGCAAACGGTATCGTCAAATTGTGTCGATCGTTTATAAAGGGATCGTTCAAATTTTGAAAAAGAAATTTGTTCAGTGTTACAGTCAGCGGTAATAAAATAGGACATCTTCATTTTTTTTTTTTTTTTTTGCTTCAGAGCCACAGACAGATTTAAACGGTATCGTCAAATTGTGTCGATCGTTTATAAAGGGATCGTTCAAATATTTGAAAAAAAATGACGATGTTCAGTGTTACAGTCAGCGGTAATAAAATAGGACATCTTCATTTTTTTTTTTTTTCAGAGCCACAGACAGAGGCAAACGGTATCGTCAAATTGTGTCGATCGTTTATAAAGGGATCGTTCAAATATTTGAAAAAGAAATGACGATGTTCAGTGTTACAGTCAGTGGTAATATAATAGGACATCTTCATTTTTTTTTTTTATTCAGAGCCACAGACAGAGGCAAACGGTATCGTCAAATTGTGTCGATCGTTTATAAGGGATCGTTCAAATATTTGAAAAGAAATGACGATGTTCAGTGTTACAGTCAGCGGTAATATAATAGGACATCTCATTTTTTTTTTTTTTGAATTCAGAGCCACAGACAGAGGCAAACGGTATCGTCAAATTGTGTCGATCGTTTATAAAGGGATCGTTCAAATATTTGAAAAAGAAATGACGATGTTCAGTGTTACAGTCAGTGGTAATATAATAGGACATCTTCATTTTTTTTTTTTTACTTCAGAGCCACAGACAGAGGCAAACGGTATCGTCAAATTGTGTCGATCGTTTTAAAGGGATCGTTCAAATATTTGAAAAAGCCATGACGATGTTCAGTGTTACAGTCATTGGTAATAAATAGGACATCTTCATTTTTTTTTACTTCAGAGCCACAGACAGATAAACGGTATCGTCAAATTTTGTCGATCGTTTATAAAGGGATCGTTCAAATATTTGAAAAAGAAACAGCGATGTTCAGTGTTACAGTCATCGGTATTTTTTTTTTTTATTTTTTTTACTTCAGAGCCACAGACAGATGCAAACGGTATCGTCAAATTGTGTCGATCGTTTATAAAGGGATCGTTCAAATATTTGAAAAAGAAATGACGATGTTCAGTGTTACAGTCAGCGGTAATATAATAGGACATCTTCATTTTTTTTTTTTTTTTTTGAAAACGAAATGACGATGTTCAGTCTTCAGAGCCACAGACAGATGCAAACGGTATCGATCAAATTTGTGTCGATCGTTTATAAAGGGATCGTTCAAATATTTGAAAAAAGAAATGACGATGTTCAGTGTTACAGTCAGCGGTAATAAATAGGACATCTTCATTTTTTTTTTTCAGAGCCACAGACAGATGCAAACGGTATCGTCAAATTGTGTCGATCGTTTATAAAGGGATCGTTCAAATATTTGAAAAAGAAATGACGATGTTCAGTGTTACAGTCAGCGGTAATAAAATAGGACATCTTCATTTTTTTTTTTTCTTCAGAGCCACAGACAGATGCAAACATGATCGTCAAATTGTGTCGATCGTTTATAAAGGATCGTTCAAATATTTGAAAAAGAAATGACGATGTTCAGTGTTACAGTCAGCGGTAATAAAATAGGACATCATCATTTTTTTTTCAATTTCTTTTTTTAATTGAGCCACAGACAGATGCAAACGGTATCGTTCAAATTGTGTCGATCGTTTATAAAGGGTATCGTTCAAATTTTTTTTTTTTTTTAAAAAAATGACGTATCGTCATTCAGTCGATCGTTTACAGTCAGATCGTTCAAATATTAATAATGGATGTTCAGTGTTACAGTCAGCGGTTTTTTTTTTTTTTTTTTCAGAGCCACAGACAGATGCAAACGGTATCGTCAAATTGTGTCGATCGTTTATAAAGGGATCGTTCAAATATTTGAAAAAGAAATGACGATGTTCAGTGTTACAGTCAGTGGTAATAAAATAGGACATCTTCATTTTTTTTTTTTTTATTCAGAGCCACAGACAGATGCAAACGGTATCGTCAAATTGTGTCGATCGTTTATAAAGGGATCGTTCAAATATTTGAAAAAGAAATGACGATGTTCAGTGTTACAGTCAGCGGTAATAAAATAGGACATCTTCATTTTTTTTTTTTTTACAGAGCCACAGACAGATGGCAAACGGTATCGTCAAATTGTGTCGATCGTTTATAAAGGGATCGTTCAAATATTTGAAAAAAGATGTTCAATGACGATGTTCAGTTTTACAGTCAGAGCCACAATATAATAGGACATCTTCATTTTTTTTTTTTGAAAAGAAATGACGATGTTCAGAGCCACAGACAGATGCAAACGACATCTATCGTTTTTTTTCAAATTGTGTCGATCGTTTATAAAGGTCGATCGTTCAAATATTTGAAAAAAAAAGAAATGACGATGTTCAGTGTTACAGTCATTTAATAAAATAGGACATCTTCATTTTTTTTTTTACTTCAGAGCCACAGACAGATCAAACGGTATCGTCAAATTGTGTCGATCGTTTATAAAGGATCGTTCAAATATTTGAAAAAGAAATGACGATGTTCAGTGTTACAGTCAACGGTAATAAAATAGGACATCTTCATTTTTTTTTTAAATCAGAGCCACAGACAGAGGCAAACGGTATCGTCAAATTGTGTCGATCGTTTATAAAGGGATCGTTCAAATATTTGAAAAAAATGACGATGTTCAGTGTTACAGTCATTGGTAATATAATAGGACATCTTCATTTTTTTTTTTTCAGAGCCACAGACAGAGGCAAACAGTATCGTCAAATTGTGTCGATCGTTTATAAAGGATCGTTCAAATATTTGAAAAAAGCAATGACGATGTTCAGTGTTACAGGCAGCGGTAATATAATAGGACATCATCTTTTTTTTTTTTTTGCTCAGAGCCACAGACAGATGCAAACGGTATCGTCAAATTGTGTCGATCGTTTATAAAGGGATCGTTCAAATATTTGAAAAAGAAATGACGATGTTCAGTGTTACAGTCAGTGGTAATATAATAGGACATCTTCATTTTTTTTTTTAAATCAGAGCCACAGACAGAGGCAAACGGTATCGTTCAAATTGTGTCGATCGTTTATTTTTTAAAGGATCGTTCAAATATTTGAAAAACAGATGCAAATCGTCAATGACGATGTTCAGTGTTTACAGTCATTTTTAATATAATAGGACATCTTCATTTTTTTTTCATTTCAGAGCCACAGACAGATGCAAACGGTATCGTCAAATTGTGTCGATCGTTTATAAAGGGATCGTTCAAATATTTGAAAAAGAAATGACGATGTTCAGTGTTACAGTCAGCGGTAATAAAATAGGACATCTTCATTTTTTTTTTTTGCTCAGAGCCACAGACAGAGGCAAACGGTATCGTCAAATTGTGTCGATCGTTTATAAAGGGATCGTTCAAATATTTGAAAAAGAAATGACGATGTTCAGTGTTACAGTCAGAGGTAATATAATAGGACATCTTCATTTTTTTTTTTTTTTTTTGCTTCAGAGCCACAGACAGATGGCAAACGGTATCGTCAAATTGTGTCGATTTACTTATAAAGGGATCGTTCAAATATTTGAAAAGAAATGACGATCAGTTCAAATTAATAAAATAGGACATCTTCATCTTTTTTTTTTTATTAAAGACAGAGGTAAACCGATCAATTTTTGTCGATCGTTTATAAAGGGATCGTTCAAATATTTTTTAAAAGAAATGACGATGTTCAGTGTACAGTCAGAGGTAATATAATAGGACATCTTTTTTTTTTTTTTTTTACAGACAGAGGCAAACGGTATCGTCAAATTGTGTCGATCGTTTATAAAGGATCGTTCAAATATTTGAAAAAGAAATGACGATGTTCAGTGTTACAGTCAGCGGTAATACAATGGACATCTTCATTTTTTTTTTTTCAGAGCCAACAGATTATTAAACGGTATCGTCAAATTGTGT
Source organism: Acanthosepion pharaonis (assembly GCA_903632075.3). Taxonomy (NCBI): domain Eukaryota; kingdom Metazoa; phylum Mollusca; class Cephalopoda; order Sepiida; family Sepiidae; genus Acanthosepion; species Acanthosepion pharaonis. The sequence goes on along the minus strand of CAHIKZ030004553.1, from coordinate 1,720,314 downwards.
CGATCGTTATAAAGGATCGTTCAAATATTTGAAAAAGAAATGACGATGTTCAGTGTTACAGTCAGCGGTAATATAATAGGACATCTTCATTTTTTTTTTTTTTATTCAGAGCCACAGACAGAGGCAAACGGTATCGTCAAATTGTTTATAAAGGATCGTTTATAAAAATGACGATCGTTCAAATAATTTGAATCTTTTTTTTTTTTTACTTCAGTATGACGATGTTCATCGTTTTAAAGGATCGTTCAAATATTTGAAAAGCAATGACGATGTTAATAAAAGTAATAAATATACATCTTCATTTTTTTTTTTCAGAGCCACAGACAGAGGCAAACGGTATCGTCAAATTGTGTCGATCGTTTATAAAGGGATCGTTCAAATTTTTGAAAAAGAAATGACGATGTTCAGTGTTACAGTCAGCGGTAATAAAATAGGACATCTTCATTTTTTTTTTTTTTTTAAATGAAGATTGCAAACGGTATCGTCAATTTGTGTCGATCGTTTATAAAGGGATCGTTCAAATATTTGAAAAAGAAATGACGATGTTCAGTGTTACAGTCAGATGTCTAATATTTATTTCATCTTCATTTTTTTTTTTTTTTGCTTCAGAGCCACAGACAGAGGCAAACGGTATCGTCAAATTGTGTCGATTTTTTACAAAGGTTCAAATTTCAAATATTTGAAAAAGAAATGAGGATGTTCAGTGTTTTTTTGCAGAGCCACAGTACATGAAACAACATATTAATTTTTTTTATTAGGATTTCAACAGAGTGCAAAACGAAACGAAGATTCATTTTTTATTATCGTTTATAAAGGTTTTATTCAAATATTTGAAAAGAAATTTTATCAGTCATAGTATTTACTTTCATCTTTCATTTTTTTTTAATTTTTTTTTTTTTTTTTTTACTTCAGAGCCACAGACAGAGGCAAACGGTATTATTAATTTTTGTCGATCGTTTTAAAAGGATCGTTCAAATTTTGAAAAAGAAATGACGATGTTCAGTGTTACAATTTTGGTAATAAAATTTACTTTCATCTTCATTTTTTTTTTTGAAGCATTGTGTCATGCAAACGGTATCGTCAAATTTTGTCTATCGTTTTTAAGAGATCGTTCAAATATTTGAAAAATTTATGACGATGTTCAGTGTTACAGTCAGCCATAAATAGGATTCATTTTTTTTTTTTAATTCAGAGCCACAGACAGATCAAACAGTATCGTCAATTTTTCGATCGTTTAAAAGGGATCGTTTTATTTGAAAAAGAAATGACGATAATTGTTACAGTCTCAGTAATTTAATTTCATCTTCATTTTTTTTTTTTTTGAAGTATTGTGCCACAGACATGATTTCAAATTTTGTCAAATATTTGAAAAAAAAATGACGATGTTCAGTTTACAGTCAGTGGTAATAAAATAGGACATCTTCATTTTTTTTTTTATTCAGAGCCAGCATTGTGTCAAACGGTATCGTTAATTTTGTCGATCGATTTATAAAGGATCGTTCATTTTTTAAAAAGCATTGACGATGATCAGTGTTACATCATTTAATATTTTTTCATTTTTTTTTAAAGAGCCATTGACAGAGGCAAACGATTATCAAATTGTGTCGATCGCTTATTAAGGGATAATTTTTTGTCTAGTTCAGTTTACTTTCAGACATCTTCATTTTTTTTTTTTTTTTTTTGCTTAAATGAATGACGGCAATTCAAATTGTGTCGATCATTTATAAAGGATCGTAAATTAATTTCAGTGTGTCATGAATACAATAGGACATCTTCATTTTTTTTTCAATTCAGAGCCACAGACAGATGCAAACGGTATCGTTTTGTCGATCGTTTATAAAGATTGTTCAAATATTTGAAAATTAATTTTTCAGTCTAGTCAGTTACTTTCATCTTCATTTTTTTTTTTTTGAAGCATCTAGACATGATTATTAATTTTGTCTAGTATTTACTTTTCATCTTCATTTTTTTTTTGAAAAGAAATGACGATGTTTGTGTCAGCCATGATTATTAATTTTTGTCTAGTATTTGTTTCATCTTCAAATTTTTATTAAATGAAGCATTGTGTCAGCCATGATTATTAATTTTTGTCTAGTATTTTCATCTTCATTTTTTTTTTTACTTCAGTCATTTTTATTAAATGAGCATTAAAATCAGGATGATTATTAATTTTTTTTCTCAGAGCCACACAGATGCAAACGGTATCGTCAAATTTTTTATTAAATGAAATATTGTGTCAGCCATGATTATTAATTTTTTACAGTCTAGTATTTAATAGGACATCATCTTCATTTTTTTTTAAATGAAGCATTGACAGAGGCATGTCGATCGTTTATAAAGGGATCGTTCAAATATTTGAAAAGAAATGACGATGTTCAGTGTTACAGTCATGATTATAAAATTTTGTCTTCATTATTTACTTTCATCTTCATTTTTATTAAATGAAGCATTGTGTCATCTTTATTAATTTTTGTCTAGTATTTACTTTCATCTTCATTTTTTATTAAATGAAGCATTGTGTCAGCCATGATTATTAATTTTTGTCTAGTATTTACTTTCATCTTCATTTTTTATTAAATGAAGCATTGTGTCAGCCATGATTATTAATTTTTGTCTAGTATTTACTTTCATCTTCATTTTTTATTAAATGAAGCATTGTGTCAGCCATGATTATTAATTTTTGTCTAGTATTTACTTTCATCTTCATTTTTTATTAAATGAAGCATTGTACGGTCAGCCATGATTATTAATTTTTGTCTAGTATTTACTTTCATCTTCATTTTTTATTAAATGAAGCATTGTGTCAAAGATGATTATTAATTTTTTTTCTAGTATTTACTTTCATCTTCATTTTTATTAAATGAAGCATTGTGTCAGCCATGATTATTAATTTTTGTCTAGCATTTACTTTCATCTTCATTTTTTATTAAATGAAGCATTGTGTCAACCATGATTATTAATTTTGTCTAGCATTTACTTTCATCTTCATTTTTTATTAAATGAAGCATTGTGTCAGCCATGATTATTAATTTTGTCTAGTATTTATTTCATCTTCATTTTTTTATTAAATGAAGCATTGTGTCATGATTATTAATTTTTTGTCTTATTTACATTTTTTTTATTAAATGAAGCATTGTGTCAAAATATGATTATTAATTTTTGTCTAGTATTTTACTTTCATCTTCATTTTTATTAAATGAAGCATTGTGTCAGCCATGATTATTAATTTTTGTCTAGTATTTACTTTCATCTTCATTTTTATTAAATGAAGCATTGTGTCAGCCATGATTATTAATTTTTGTCTAGCATTTACTTTCATCTTCATTTTTTTATTAAATGAAGCATTGTGTCAGCCATGATTATTAATTTTGTCTAGTATTTACTTTCATCTTCATTTTTTATTAAATGAAGCATTGTATCAACCATGATTATTAATTTTTGTCTAGCATTTACTTTCATCTTCATTTTTTATTAAATGAAGCATTGTATCAACCATGATTATTAATTTTTGTCTAGTATTTACTTTTCATCTTCATTTTTTTATTAAATGAAGCATTGTGTCAGCCATGATTATTAATTTTTGTCTAGCATTTACTTTCATCTTCATTTTTTTTTAAATGAAGCATTTATTCATTTTGCCATGATTATTAATTTTGTCTAGCATTTACTTTCATCTTCATTTTTTATTAAATGAAGCATTGTGTCAGCCATGATTATTAATTTTTGTCTAGCATTTACTTTCATCTTCATTTTTTATTAAATGAAGCATTGTGTCAGCCATGATTATTAATTTTTGTCTAGCATTTACTTTCATCTTCATTTTTTATTAAATGAAGCATTGTGTCAGCCATGATTATTAATTTTTGTCTAGTATTTACTTTCATCTTCATTTTTTATTAAATGAAGCATTGTGTCAGCCATGATTATTAATTTTTGTCTAGTATTTACTTTCATCTTCATTTTTTATTAGATGAAGCATTGTCATCCATTATTATTAATTTTTGACTAGTATTCACTTTCATCTTCATTTTTTATTAGATTAAGCATTGTCATCCATTACTATTCATTTTTTATTAGAATCAAAGAATTAGACCTGAAAGACCATATTGGCTGAAACAAAGGTGTAAAAACAACAAAGATAAAGATATCAGTTTGAAACATTCAATGCCCTAGTTGTTCTTTATAATAATGCAGTTTTAATTTTTCAAAAAAGTAAAAGAAATTTATGAAGAAATATATAGAAAGTGCACTGTTCTTGGTTAGTTAGATTATGCATTGTCAGAACATTGTTATTATTATAAATAAAAATAAAATACATAATAATAATAATAATAACATTAATATTAATGAAAATTATAAATGAAATAAAATAAACTTTAAACCTTGTTGAAAATAAATAAACAAAAAAAATAGAAATAATGAAATTACTCCCAGCATGCAACAGAGACTGTTACTACTGGTAATACAGACATCTTGTTAAGATACATGAGATTCACTCTCTTCACACAAGGACTGTCGGGATGATAACACATGTTTAAAAAGCCTCCGTGATAGGACTCGTGATATTACAAAGTGACTTACTCCCTTCTATAACATGGACCTTAACATGATTGTAATCTAAAACACACACACTAATACATGCAAATACATAAATAAAATTGTATGAAATTACCATACAATTTACCATGTTTTTTGTTTTTTTTATTGTTATTATGTACATTTGTTTGTTCTGTTTTTCTTCATAAACTCAAGCCCAAACTTATGACCACACGGTGTGAGTGAATACACTTCCACCACATCTAGAACAGGGACATCCAGCATAATTAATATTTCCATGTGGTCTACTACACCCTAAATTCTTTAGGTATATTTTCATTTACTTTAATAATGTTTGCCAAGAAAATTATTCTTAGATTTTCCTAGGAGATTCACTTCCCCCCATTCCTTTAAAATGGGAATGGGGCAAAGGCCTTTTTCAAGAAGACACAGAGCCAGAGCTAAATAAAAATTAACAAATGAAAGAAATAGGTTGAGTGATTCCCATTTAAGTAACATTCTTAGAATAAAGACAAGTACCATAAAAGCAAATATTGACAATATTATAAAATAAAAGCAATGTCAAAAAATCATATTGAATTTATTTTATTTTGTCTATGTATAATTTCTTTTTTTTTTATTATCAATAATCCAGTAGTTTTTGTAATTATGTATATTTGTTATTAAAATTTAATATTCACAATGTTTTGAATTTTTTAAAAGCCTATTTATGTAAAGTACTTTTGTGGGTTGGTGTATATACCAAAATTTCTAATTTTGCACATTAGGAAAAAAAGGTTGGACAACTCTGGTGTCAACCATTGCTAATTAAATTATTACAATACATTTTTTTTATAATATATTTTTTTTCACTAAAATACTAACCTTTTTAAAATGTCACCGATGGAGTCTGTATCCTGTTTGAATTTCATTTTTAACTCTGACTATGTTACAGACATTTATCAGGATATCCATGTCACAACCAAATGTGACACAAGGTCAGTTTAAAGTGAGTTTACAGACAATACCAGAGAAAATTTTAATGAAATTTTCAGGGTTTAGTCATGAATGAATTAAATTATTTGTTAAATATTTTTTTTTACTATAATACAGTATTTTTTGTAATTATATATATTTGTTACTAAAATTAAATATTCAGAACATTTTGAGTTTTTAAAAGCATATTTATATAAAATAGTTTTGTAGCCTGGTGAATATACCTAAATTTTTAATTTGGCCCATTAAAAAAAAAGGTTAGCCAACTCTGGCTTGCATACACTGGTGAAAAGAAATTATAAATTGAAATTTGAAGTTAAGCATTCTTTCATGTTTAGTGTTTCTCTCAGTATAGAATTTTAACCAATATTTTTTGTGTTTCGGTTTGGTTTGGTTTGTTTTGTTTTACAGCATATCAACCTTTAATGCCAACAAGATTCTTATTGCTGGTAATATTTTTTTTTATTTTCAAAAATGTAGTGCTACTAATCTTTTTTCTTCAAAAATGTATTGCTGGTATTATAACATTTTTATACTTTCATAGTGTTTTGCTGCCTTTTGTGTGTGTGTGGGGGGGTTAACTCTTTGCCCATAGTTGGAACCCTAACAGGTGTTACCACCTCAAGTCAGGGTGGACCTCGGAACACCAGCAGTTAAGAGATGGTTCCATGCTCCTCAAAACCTCCTGATCAGAGGCCTTGCTGTCGGATGTAGTTTATCATCTTACCCAGGACACAAATGTAATTTATTGTCATACCCAGAATGGTGTTGTGTTTCATTCGCCTCTTCTAGACATATAGGTTTCCATCAATAAAATCTATCAGTAAAAATATTATTTAGTCTGAAGCTGTTCCTTTGAAGAACAAAATGTGTAAAATAGAATTTTTATTTTGTCATTCAATTACCTGCCAATACTATGTTTAGAGTTTATATAGAATATTCTTGAATACTATTTACATTATTCAGACTATTGTCCTCATCTTTGTCGCCGTATTTATTACGTTTCAGCCGTTGTATGCTCCGGCTTTCTTCAGGTGGTTGAAATGTCAAACTGAACACTTTATTTCGCTCACTGGGGTAGAGGGTTCTAGTTCCATGTGCCATGTTTAATGGATGTCAGTTATCAGTTATCTCCTGTTAATTCCTCTCTCCCAGTTCTCCACTGCCTTAACCAGGTATTGAACTCACACTCTTTGGGTCCTGTGAGTTCAGCATTCCAACCACCTGAAGAAGGCTGGAGCATACAACGGCTGAAACATTGTAATAAATATGGCAACAAAGATGAGGACAATAGTCTGAATAATATAAATAGTGTACATAATACCTCATCTCAGAAATATAGACAGATACTTGAAAGGCTGAAACGTTGTAATAAATATGGCGACAAAGTTGAAGACAATTGTCTGAATAATGTAAATAGTGTACATAATAATAACTCATCTCAGAAATATAGACAAAAAATATTCTTGAATATCATTTTTGAATAGTTCTGGCATTAATCTAAAATATTTTGATATTATTTCTCATATTTGTTCAGAAAGAAATTATTTCTTAGAATAAGAATAGACAGATAAAGTGTTTGTTTCTTTAAGTGATACATAAATCTGAAGGTGCACTGAAATAATGAAAGATGCCTTCCAAAACCTAAGCAAAATATTATGAAATGGAAAAATTTTGTTAAACACAAAAAAAGTACTGAACTTTTACACAGTGGCAATGTCAGCATTTATATATGGCAGTGAATGCTGGTCTATCTCCTCACACACAAAGAGGAGACTTAAAAGCAACAGTAATGTGGTTCTATAGAAGGATGCTGAGAATACCTTAGACTGAATATGTGAGTAATGAGGAAGTTTTAAGGAAGATAGAAACAAAAAGGACATTTATACTCAAAATCAGATAGTTGAAATTTCTAGGGCACATAATGAGGAAAGAAGGCTTGGAAAATTTGACACTCAATTGACATAATGAAAAATTTGACAATTGACATAATGAAAAATTTGGCATTCAATTGACATAATGAAAAATTTGACAATTGACATGATGAAAAATTTGGCACTCAATTGATATAATGAAAGCCTGTGGAACTCCCTCCCCATTTCTTGTTTTCCTGATAGCTATAATCTCTAACTATTCAAATATAATGTCAATTGACATCTCCAGATGCCCTGATCTATCCCCTAACCTTCTCTTCATCCTTTTCTCTATCTCTCCTCTTTGCTCTCACTCCAACTCTCTGTAACCTCTTGCGTGCTAGTGGCTTCCCGCCTTGCTTGGGATAGAATGGGTAAAAAAAAAAAAAAAAAAAAAAACGGAAAAGAGGTAAGCAACAAATAACCTAGCTAACAGGCTTGTGTAAATGGTTGACAGAATTGGGATTAGGAGAGATAGCAAAACGACAAATGTACTAAAGGTACAAAGTACAGGAAGTTGTGAAGAGCCATGATCCGCCAAGTTCTGAAGGGACACAGCATATAAAAAAAGGAATTGCCAATATTTCCTTGCAATTTCTTTTCTTTTTCAGAGGGAGATATTTCAGAGTTTTGGCCCATTTGTTGTTTTCCAACAACAGTAGAATATGCCAGTTCATTGTTGTAAGTCTATTTTTGGCTTGACACATTTGCATTGAGGTTAGGTTAGCCAAGTCAATAAGAAGAAATCAAATAAAAAAAAAATTGACATTGCTTTGCTTTTTAGAAGGAAACAATATTTTTTTCCTTCTATTTCAGTCATTGACTCATGTAACAAGTGCCCCACCCTGACCTCTGACCTTTGTAAATTTAGGAAATCATCCATAGTAAGAATCCACTTGGAGGGGGAGGAAGAGAAAACATCAACATATGTAAAACACATTTTCTATGGTACTGATACTTTGGGTTGACTATTTATACAAGCAGCAAAGACACGGGTACTTTGATCAAGCATTTAAATAGTTGAGGATTTTACAAGTACATTAGCAGACTGATTGCTTTCATCAGTAGATCAGAGATGGCTTCTTTTTGAATGAATGTGTTTCTTTTTCTTTTTCTTTTTTTTGTTTGGCAGACATTTGTCAGCTTTTGTTTCCGAATCGCTGGTGGTTTGTTGAGACAGAATGACATTGCATTCTTAACAACCACAAATATGTAGGTAGGATATAAACAATGTATACTTTTCAAAGTTCCTCTCTCTCTATCACACACACACACACACACGCACACACACACGCACGATGGCTGCAACTAAACTTGGAGCAATGCTATCACTTGATCCATCTTCAAATAGGAGCCATACAGATGTGTTGTTTTTTTTTTTTTAATCCTGCTAGGGTCTTACATTGTCCTGTGCAGATGTAGCAATGTTGAGTTCTTTTGAGGTAGTTGTTACATAAATGCCACATAACAGGTAATGAAGGACTTCTCTCAGTGTGCAGTGGTTTTATATACACATTCACACACACACACACACACATATATATCTTTTCCTTGATAATGGGAAAATGTCTAACCAAAAGCACTCGGAATTATAGAACATTTGGACAGTTTCTACATACTTTGTGTTCAGAAAAGAAAACACTTGTTCAAACACAAAAAAAATTAAATAAAAATCTTAATTGGATTACCTTGTCAGCCATCTTTAATGAAAGATATATATATATATATATATATATATATATATTATAAATTAATTGATTTAAAATATGGTTATTTTTCGCTACACAGTTCCAACCATGTTTCAAAAATAGAAGCTAAAACCCTAATTTTATTTTTTGCAAATAAATTAAAAGCATTAGTTCCATTTCATCTTCAAGCGAATTTTTTGGAGTAACTTTTAAAATTTACCGGGTTTTAAATACACAGCTAAAATCACGTTACCATGGTTACAGAATATTCTACTCAAATTGAACAAGGGATGTCTAGATTTTCCTTATGACAGTATCATTGTATCAGTTATTAGCTACATTTTGGTAAGGGGTGAGGATGTATTTTTACACTGAAACCTGACGTCGGTTGAATGGATGTCGTCTGAATTTAAAAAAAAAAAAAAAAAAAATTGTTAACGGTAAAAATTTTCAACGTCATCTTTTAAAATTAAAGATTTTTTTTACAATACTTTTATTTAACTACGATTTGAAATATTTTCCTTTTTAATTTTATTTTACTATATTCTTTTTTTTTAGAACAGTTAAATGTATTAGAATCCATTATATTATGTAGGATTATTTTTAACATTAAGTTTAAGTATGTATATGAGGTTACATTTTTTTTTTTTTTTTTTTTTTTTTGTATTTATGACAGCAGAAATGAAAACAATGAAAATATTTTAAAATTTTAAAGTAGTAATTTTGAATTTGTAATTAAAATTGTAGTTAAATTGAATGAATTCTAACCTAAATTTCTTTTAAATAATACTACACGCATTAAAAAGAATCCAAAAATAACACCTATAGTAAAATAAAATTAATATGAAATACCATAACATGTAACCTTTTGAATGACCCATGTCCTCAGTACTTACATGTGAAATATTATAATAATAGGTTTATATATAAAAGAAAAGTTTACTGAATCAGTGAAATTAAGTAACCATTTCTGCACAGCATACATTCAGCATACTGACTCTTCAGGGTGTCTATGGAGGTAAAAATATAGCTAATGAGATTTTGTACATGTCAAGACATTAGGGAAACCCTGTATAATATATATATATTATACAGTGTGTTCCTAAAGTCAGGACACATATGAAATTTCATTATCTATATTTTTTTTGATCTCCATGAAAGATGGAAAGAATTGACTTCTTTTTCTGGGGTCTGCTAAAGGAGGTGTACTCAATGAAAATCACAGACGCTACACATTTGATCGAATGCATAAAGAGTGAATGTGCTAAAATTGATGGCAATGTGGAGTTATTGCACCATGTTCACACAAATCTTGCAAAGTGCATCAACCTTGGCATCACAATTAATGCAAGTCATATTGATGATGTTATTTGTTAATATTCCAATTCAATAAAATGTTGTTGAAAATTTCATTTCTTGAAAATATGCATTTTTGCTCTCTCTCTCTCTCTCTCTCTACATATATATATATATATATGTGTGTGTGTGTGTGTGTGTGTGTGTGTGTGTGTGTGTGTGTGTGTATGCACACACACATTCAATTTAAGGGCCTCTTTGGATGACAAAATAGTTAAACAAATATCAAAGGCACCCAATATCCTTGGGAAGCTTAAGCATTGCCTTTGGAAGTTCATAGGATTTCACTGAAAATGAAAATCAGTGTCTATCGAGCAGTCATTCTCACCACCCATCTTTATGGGTCAGAATCATGGACGTCATACAGGGCGCACATCAATCAACTTGATGCGTTTCATAAATGCTGTCTTCATTCAATATGCAGTTATACATGGCAGGACAAAATCTCTAACCCTGATCTCTTCATAAAATGTGGCGTCAGTGGTATCAAATCCTTTCTAATGCAATCACAATTCAGATGGGTTGATCATGTCATCAAAATGAGTAATGATCAGATGCCGAAAATTCTCATGTATAGCCAACATTTTCATGGTAAGCGGAACGTAGAACATCCTTGGTTATGCTTAAAGGATAAACTCAAATACAATTTAATTGCTGCAAGCATACGCAAACTGGAGAAATACCTGCTACTGAGGTATAACTGAAAAGAATCGCCTCAACCATCTGAGAGAATTAAGAATTAACACTAAATCTTGGGTCAGTATATCAGCCCCTATGACAGTCAACCCTTCAGCATCTCCCTCATGCGGACTTGTTTGCAAATCCTGTGCAGGATTGTTCTCTCATATGAAACATAAACATAAAAACTGAACTGAAAGTCAATCTCCTGTCGAAAATGACAGGAGAGTCCATCATCATCATTATATATATATATATATATATATATATATATATATATATATATATTTGAATAAAAAACAGACCACGTTAAGATTCCATGTAATAAGCTACCCATACGGATTACCTAAGTTTGCATAAACTAAATATATATATATATATATATATATATATATATATATATATGTATATATATATATATATATATATATATACTTGGTAAATTTATAGGGAAGAGGGCTCAACATTGGGGATAAAGATTTTGTAAATATAAACAAGGTTGACATATGGATCAACACAACATGGTAACAGACAGTTTGAACCTTCATAAATATTTTGTTTAAAATTTGCTTCATTTAGAAAAAAAAATCCTCAGTGTTGAAGAGAGTGCATTTATAGATATAGAACATAGGAATCAGCACTGCATGCTGACTGTCAGTTTCACAGTTCAATGCAATCTTCAGACTTATAAGTCCAAAGATCACATATAGGTGTGAAACTAACAGTAACTATCGAGTGTTGGTTCCTATGTCCACACAGTCAATATATATATATATATATATATATATATATATATATATATATATATATATAGAGAGAGAGAGAGAGAGAGAGAGAGAGGAGAGAAGATAAAGTTTTTAGGTGTGCTGTATTTATATAAAAGTAAAATAAATTAACCCAAATAAATAAATAAACAAGCCACTCCCACCCAAATAACTGCCAGAATGGATTACCGACAATGCACCACTGACTCATATATATAGATAGTCGAGAAAAAATCCAACACTCATGGCCTGACGATTGTGTCGAGCATGAAACAGCGTGTCACCTCTGAGTATTGACTTCAATGTTCACTTATATATATATATATATATATATATATATATATAATAAATGGAGATATAACTTCACCATCACTAGAGATCACTCCAAATCCCATCATGTTGACTGGTTATTTTCAACACATTCCGAATTGTCTTCACTGTCCTCAGATTGACACCCATACACTTTGAAATATTCGTGCTGAAGCTTTTGGCATGAATGCAGTATGGTGTTTCCAAATTTCTGGTAGAGTGAATTGCATCTTGGTGCTCTTTTTCTCACAGACGGTGCCCAACTGACCTTACTATACTGTGCAGTTGACAAAATCAAAAAACGTGCAAAGCAGATGTGTGAAATTAAAAATATAAAATGGCAACAATTTGCCCATCGCACCCTGTATATATGTAGATGGTTAATAAAACTTGAGGAATAAAAAACCAAAAAAAAAGATAAAAGTATTGGCAATAGAACTGATGATATTCATTATAACAAATACGACAAAATTGAAGCATGAAGAGAAAGAGTTGGGATTTTTGAACATGCCTGTGTCCTTGTTAAGAATAAGAACAAACAAAGAAATAGGACTTACTCATCTGAGGAATACCTGTTTAATCTTTCAATGTATGATTTTATCTGGAAAATTATATTTCAACTCCTATCTGCATCTTTCTTGTGTTGGATGTTGAATGATGACACTAATAACACATAAAATGTCATCAAATATATGAAATGGTTAGTTGAAGTGTGTAGCAACACTTTAATTTTAGTCACACACACACACACATATATATATATATATATATATATATAAGTGAACATAGATCACTTTTATATTTATACATGCTCTATCTCTGATATTGAGTACTTTATATTTCTTCATATATATATATATATGTGTGTGTGTGTGTGTATGTGTGTGTGTGTGCATGCATGTGTGTGTGTGTGTAGGAGTGACGGTGGAGTAATGGATAATGGCTCAGATTGAGGAATCGGAGAGCCAAGTTCAAATTCCAGTCGAATACATGACATTCACTTATGTGCTAATAGCCTTGGAAAAGATACGAATCCTCTTTTTCTCCTTCCAGCTACAGTTAAATAGTGGGACAGACTGGGTTCCATAGCCTTGAGTGGCAACCGGTCTAGGAGAAGGAAAACTTTGAATTCAAAACCTATGGAAGGTCATTTGGCTCTCTGTATTCAACTCTTCAAAAGATGTGGTTGGTACTGCACAAAGACTTCACCACCATAATCAAATCATATGTGCAGGTGTGTATATACAGGGAGTATCAGAAATACCACCCACATATATGTGGTAATAAAATAAGAACACCCCCATCTCCCCTCTTGCTTGTAATCACCCATCACAATAAAATAAACATTTTCAATGCTAAAGCTGAATGAGTGAAATAAACCTTCATTGGCTTTGATTTGTTGCTATATTACAATATATACCTCCGAGAAATACTCCTTACATATTGGTAAAAGATCAGCTAGATGAGGACATCATTGCCACATGCCTACGTTCACCAGCACCACACAGGTGACAGTTTAAAATGTGGGAGGTATTTCTCTTGTACATTGTAGCTAAAGTCATACCATTATGTGGGAGGTATTTCTGCAGCACCATATATATATATTTTATAGTCTGGGTCATCCTTTACAAGGCCTGAAGGCCGCTTGAGGTAGAGGGTTACATTAGGAGGTCATTTGTGTGAATAGGTGAGGGAGATAACAATTAACCCTAGCCTTATAGATTAAGATTGTAGGGATTGGGGAAACATGTTCTTGGGAGTTAATTCCATAGGACAGTGGTTTGGTTCACAGGAAGAAGCTTCTTGAGTGGAATATGGATTGAATGTGTTTGGTTTTCTGCTATGTAAGTGGCATGGCATTTTCTTGCTGTGAATGTTTGCTTCGGCAGGACCAGGGAACATAGTTCACCCAAGCACTTTACATGTAAGTAGCAATAGAACAGCAAAAGGTTTACCACACCCTGCCTGTGGGATAGGGGCTGAAGGGTGGGGTATAATTCGTAACCGACAAGGGTTCGAAAATGCCTTTGAACTCAGGCAGGAGACTGAGGTCTTGGCCGCACCAGCCCAAATATGATGACAGTACGCCATTTTTGGTCTGATCTGACTCTTGTAAATGTAGAGGTTAGAGTTCTGCATTAATTTCATGCAGTTAACGGATTTTTGTCACAATTAAGGATTGTGGGGTCTTTTATTACTAACACTATTTTGTTTAGTTTCTTGTATATAGATTGTATTCATTGTAAATATTCATTGTGGTTTTCATAGTAGGAACAGTAGAGAGGAAAACTGGACTAGGAGGTCACAACAGCAAGAGGGACCATCATTTCAACTAAGAGCTAAATACATTCTTTTTGTTCAAAGTAGAATCCAATAGTGCTATAAAAACCTTGGAGAGTTCTAATAAGATATCTTAAATCATTTCTAAGCTACAAAGGCTTGTTTAATCTAACAATTTTTATTCCACACCCACCACAGACAAATTAAACATATATGAACTAGTTAGGACTACATAGAGACTTCGAGGTATTATGGTGACTGTAGTAAGAATGATAAGTAAGAATTTTTTGGTGTAAAAATACTGTGGTATGTTTGGATCAGTAAACATGACGAGCTAAGATTGAAGATCAGCCTTCCCCTATCTTTCCCTTTTGGCCTTGTATTTTTCAAAATTAATATTGCTTTCCTCATTGGCACCTTGAATTCACAAATTTAAGTGCAGTGCTAGATTGCCAGTTAGGTCTTACTGTTGAAATTGCTAGTTGTAATCATAAGTTCTATGTTAACTGTTTCTTTTCCCACACTTCTGTCTTGTGGAAAACATCTTCAAACTTTGTCCTTTTCTGTCAACTATGATCTTCAAAAATTTAAATTCAGTGTCAGCCAACTTCTGTCTCTTGTTGAATCATATTTCTTTTATTGTCGTTGTCTGTTTCTTTCATCCTCAGCAATGAGTTGCACCCTAGTCAGTTTTATTGCTTTGCTTGAGGTGAAATGATTATAAACAAAATAAAAAAAAAAAAGAGTTCAAATGTCCCTCAATGAACTGTGTTCCTGATCAAACCAGACTCATAAATAATTACATCAGTTACACAACTACATACTTATCCAGAGGCCTTATGTTACACCTATCTGATCACAGCTCCAATGGAACCCATTTAAACACACACACAAAATTTAGAAACATACTAGTAGAAAACACAAATATATTAACTGCATCCACCTGTAAAAAAAGATTAAAAATAATGGAAGCTTTAATAATAAAAAAGAAAAAAAAACAACTCTTAACAATATTAACTACAAACAAGGCCACAATGTGCTAACCGTATTCGGAAATTAAAACATCCCTACCACACACTAAGACATACACATAATGCACACACTTAATTAAGCTAAAAAATCGAATCATCCTTGATAATGGCTAAAGGTATAGCGGAAAGTGCTCGTAACTATAAAACATTTGGACAGTTTTTACACACTCTTTGTCCAGAAAAGAAAGCTCTTGTTCGAACACAAGAAAAATTAAATAATAAGCTTAACCGTAGTACCTTTTCTGTTGTTTTTAATGAAACATGCATAAACGAAGGATTTTTGCCTAAATATACAACTATATATATATATATATATATATATATATATATATATATATAGATAGATAGATAGATAGATAAAAATTCATTAATGAATTCCTGGTTATTGGCTTGTCAAGTGATTTGTGTTGGAATTCTCTGGCCTATTAAAGAAAATCTTTTTTAATTCTTTTTATATTTTTATTCAGTAGTAAATATACCTCACCGCATGCTTTCAAATGAAATTATGCGAAGAATGTGCCCCAAGCTAGATTAATAGTGAAACATTTGTGCTAATACAGAGACAGCCATTATCAGTGGTAGGTAAGTAGCAAGGACATCACCTGTCACTGCATTGTCAACTTTAGCGTGTCTTTCTTTCTGTGACATGTCATTATGATTTAATAGCCCTCTATACGTCAGCCTTGAGAGCCAGCAGGAAATTGGCCAGATCATTATTTCAGTTCTAAGAGGCTAATCTGCAAGGAAAGGTTAAACAAATTGATTAGTTTCTTGTTTGAAAGGGTTATTAATGAAACTGCTTGAAAAGCACTATATTCAATAGCATATTCACTGTGGGTGTGGCAGAAATACATTACACATATACCTACCATAGAGTGGGTGCGGCAGAAATACATCCCACATTTTGAAACTGTGATTTATGTAGTGCTAGTGAACTTAAACAAATGGCAATGGTGTCTTCATCTAGCTAATGTGTTACCATTCTGTGGGAGGTATTTTTGCCGCACCCTGTAGACAAATTCTTACCAATATGCAGTATGTATTTCTGGGAGGTATATGTGGGTGGTGTTTCTGCTGCACCTTGTATAAAGTATGTACCGTTCAGTATGCTGAAATCAAGATCTGTCTGTTTAATTTACACTGATGTTCATGGGCATAAATCTATCTCTTCTCCTAGTAGCAATAGGAGAAACATTAGGGAAGACTACATCTGTTAGCCTCGTAGTAATAGGGTAAAACATTAGGCTGGAATACATCTGTTAGCCTTCTTCTCGTAGCAATAGGGTAAAACAATAGGGAGGACTACATCTGTTAGCCTTCTCCTAGTAGCGAATAGGGTAAAACAATAGGGTGGACTAAATCTGTTAGCCTTTGTCTAATAGCAATAGGGTAAAACAATAGGGAGGACTACATCTGTTAGCCTTCTCCTAGTAGCGAATAGGGTAAAACAATAGGGTGGACTAAATCTGTTAGCCTTTGTCTAATAGCAATAAGGTAAAACAATAGGGAGGACTACATCTGTTAGCCTTCTCCTAGTAGCAATAGAGAAAAAAATAGGGTAGACTACATCTGTTAGCCTTGGTAGAGCAGTTAGTTTAAGAGGATAACTCAGGAGAGATGAGTTCCCTTAGGCTATTCTGCTCTTGCCATACTCAGGCAATAGCATGCTCTGGCACTGCCCTTAGTTGAACTAATAGCAGTGGCAAATAAAATTTAATCATTTGATATGCTGAGTTGACATTGTTAGTAGAGGTGCAAGGAAATTAAACATATTTCGACAAGGCAATATTTTCACGTGTTTTAACAATTGACTTCATAACAAAGGAGAGAATATACACTGGTATGCATGTAAATATAGGTGGTAAGAAAAAAGACATTAAAATTGTGTAATTGTGTGTGTCTATATGCATGAATGTGAAAGAGTTCAGTCAGGAGAAATATATCAACAAGCAGCAATGTTTAATTTATGCACGCTTAGTTGAAGACTAATAAAAGATTTTGGTTTAAGTGTTTTTTTGTTTCCACAGTTAGAACCATTTTAATGGTTTCCAGACAGAACTTGAACATAAATTTTCAGTGCCGTCTGAGCAATTTTGGCTTTCATTCTCCCTTATCAAAGAAATTTTCTGTAGGTTGATAGAGTCATAGCGATAGTTATGCATTGTGTCTCTATGCTAGTCTTTGGGTGTTATGTCTCAGTGCACTGATGGGTATTAATACAAACTTCCAGAAAATTCTACACAATCTATGTCCAAAAACTACC
>CAHIKZ030004553.1:1620000-1692500 GCA_903632075.3 Acanthosepion pharaonis | reverse complement strand
TGTCATCAAAATGAGTGATGATCAAATGCAGAAAATCCTGATGTATAGCCAACTTTTTCATGGTAAGCGTAATGTAGGCTGTCCTTGGTTACACTTCAAGGATAAATACAAATACAATTTAATTGTTGCAAGCCTACCTATAGGGGAGTTTGAACTTGCTGTTGAAAATTGAGCAAACTGGATAAATATCTGCCACAGAGGTATAACTGATTTCGAAAAGAATCGTCTCAACCATCTGAGAGAATTAAAAATCAACAGTAAATTTTGTGCCAATACATCAGCCCACATGATGGTCAACTCTTCTGCATGTCTTTTCTTGGCCTCTACCACACAAAAAGAAAAAAACATAAGGAGAATTAATTCATATATATATATATATATATATATATATATATATATATATATATAACATATAGACATATATATATATATATATATATATAAACATACATATATATATAGACATATATAAATATATATATATATATATATATATATATATATATATATACATATAGACATATATATATATATATATATATATATATATAACATATATATATATATATAGACATATATATATATATATGAACATATAGACATATATATAGACATATATATATATATATATGAACATATAGACATATATATATATATATATATATATGAACATATAGATATATATATATATACATATATATATATATATACATATATACATATATATATATATACATATATATATATATATGAACATATAGACATATATATATATATATACATATATATATATGAACATATATATATATATATATATATACATATATATATGAACATATATATACATATATATATATATATATATATATGAACATATAGACATATATATATATATATATATATATATATGAACATATATATATATATATATATATATATATATATATATATACATATATACATATATATATATATATATATATATATGAACATATAGACATATATATATATATATATATATATATGAACATATAGACATATATATATATATATATATATATATATATATATATATATATATATATATATATATATATATACATACATATGCATAGTATATATATGACATATAGACAAAATATAAATATGTATATGATATATATATACAAATATATATTAATAAAAATTTTGCAAAAAATAATATTTTATAATAATGTCGTTTTTTGACGTATTTTTTATCGTCAAAAAACAACCTTAATATATATATATATGAACATATATACAAATTATATATATATATATATATATATATATATATATATACAAACATATAGATAAATATATATATATATATATGAACATATAGACATATATATATATATATGAATATATAGACAAATATATATATATATATATATATGAACATATAGACATATATATATATGAACATATAGACAAATATATATATATATATATGAACACACACACACACACATATATATATATATGAACACACACACAAACATATATATATGAACACACACACACACATATATATATACAACACACACACACACATATATATATATGAACACACACACATATATATATATATATATATATGAACACACACACACACATATATATATATATGAACACACACACACACACACACACACACATATATGTGAACACACACACACATATATGAACACACACACACACACACACACACATATATATATATATATATATATGAACACACACACACATATATATATATATATATGAACACACACACACATATATATATATATATATGAACACACACAAACATATATATATATATATATACACACACACACATATATATATGTAAAAATATGAAACAAATGTATACATGCTTTCTGTTAGCCTGACCAATACTGATGCAGTTTGTGTCAAGCATTGGCTATGAAAAGGAATTTCATAATGAACAAACAACAATAGACTTTATGAGAAAGCATAACGACGCAGATGTTTGTAGAACAAAAACAACAAAATATCACTTACACTCTAATTTTTTATTCTAATAATAACAAATATTAATTGGCATAAAGCCAAATCCACACTCAGACAAATGCCATCTTTTTAGCAAAAAGTTGCAGTGAAATGTGCATTTTCACCATTGGTCTGTTTTTGGAAATAATGTTTGACCATTTTTTTTCATAACTCATTTTGCTAAGTCATTTTACAAAGCAATTCTTCAAAGAACAATAACCTTTTTATATATGTAATTATCTGCACAAGCAGCAGCAAATGTAGGTATACAGTAAATATTATACCAGTATTATAATAATGGTTCTAGAATTCTTTTAATTCATTAAAATCATTCCTAATATTTCAAAGACACAGGGCACAGTGGATAACTGTGTTAGTTAGATCCAGTGACAGGACCCAAAGAGCATGATTTCAATACCTGGCTAAGGCAGTGGAGAACTTGGAAAAGGCAATTAACAAGAGATAACTGATAACTGACATCCATTAGACATGGCATGTGGAACTAGAACAGTCCCAGCAAGTGAAATAAAGGGTTCAGTTGGACTTTCCAACCACCTGAAGAAGGCCGGAGCATACAAGGCCAAAATGTTGTGTAAATATGGCAACAAAGATGAGGACAATAGTCTGAACAATGTAAATAGTGTCATATTTTTATTTTTATTAAAATATGATTATCATAATTTAAATTTTTTAATACTAATAACAATAAATGTTTTGTAGGTAAAAAGGAGTGTGTGAATGGTGAGGGACAAACAGTTTAAACATGTGAGGGATTGATATGTTTATTATTGGTATGTATCAATACAGTACGTTTTATGTGCATTTTTGTTTTCATTACTATATGCCTACTTTTGCATAGATCATATATTTTTTATATATATAATTGTGAGGTATGTTATATTTAATAGCAAAGTGGTCAATACCAAGTGGCGACAGTCTCATGCTTAAACACTATCTTCAGTCCCAGTCTGTTGTGTGGTGACTTGACTATTAATATATGCTGGTCAGTAAGACATTATAGACAGCAACTAATGTTTATTGGTTAGGTGGTAACAGTAAGGACTAATAATGGTTCTGTACTAAATGTAGATTGATATAACCCAAAACATTAAGACAAATCAGTACCAAAAACATTAATATTACAATATAATAATTGTATTATTATTATAAATTAGACCAAATGGTATTAGTATCAAAACATTAGTACAAATCACTTTATTTTGAAAAATCTATGAAAAAAAAAAAATTCAGTTTTAAAAATCTGCTAAATTACCTCTGGTGTAAAGTTCTACCAAAAACACCTGAAATTTAACAATCTACCCAAAAATATTAATTTTAAAAATCAAGAAAATTACCTTAAATTTAAAAATCTACTAAAATACATACAAGTATTTGAAAAAAATCTATATGAATATTAAAAATCTACTAAATTACCTGATGAAGGCAGGCGGGCACAGTGACCGAAACGTTGAGATAACAACAACAAAGATGAGGACAATAGTCAGCATGTAAGTAGTGTAAATAATGATAATTCCTCATCCTAGAAATTCAAACAGACTAAAGCGTTGGTTCATGAATTTGGTAACATAGTAATTGTGAGTTCATTTCCTGGGCTGGGTAGTGTGTACTTGGACTCAGTAGAAACAGGGCGAACAATAACTGAACAGTACTAAATAAAAACGAGATACACTTAGACATGGGCAGCAGAATGAAAACATCTATCCCTGTAGATTGAATAAAGTGTTAAGTTCAGAATTTGCTGTGGTTACCCAGATCAACTTACACCTGATGATGGACAGAGTGCACAAACGTTGAAACGCTGTGATAACAAAGATGGCAACAATGGTATGAATATAAGTAGTGTAAATAAATTAACACACTTTTAAAAATCTATAATACAAAAATAAAAAAAAAATCAACAAATTGTTTTTCCACATAATTTTGATGTAATATTTTACAGAAATCAATTGACCTACATATACTACATATATTAGTTGCTTTTAAAAGTAATCTATTCATATCAAAATTCAGTAAACTTATTCTATAGGACAAGTTTGCACAAACTCATTCTTAAAATTATAAAAGCTAAGCAAACCGGTTGTTGGATTATTCGAAAATAATCTTATATATTAATAGCTGATATATAATAGCTCAAAATATAATTAATACAATTGCTGTAAGTTCTGTGGAGGCAAAGAGAGTTTTTTTTTGTGATGAACATAATTTATTCTGATAAAAGAAATCGTCTTGAAATAAAAAAAAATGTGGTAAATCTTCTAGTCATAAATTTGATAGGTCTTCTACTGGATCTTTGAGACTTCAGCAATTCAGTTTGAATGTAGCTAAGAAACCATAACACAGATAATGAAACTTGAGTGAAAAAACATCATACTTCTAAACAGAAATATAATGAAAACAGAATTTAAATCTGGAAATATCTTAATAAATACATGTTTTCTATTAAATTATCAAAATGGTTTAATTCTTTTTGATACAATAAACTAATTTGTTTCCATTTTCAAATTGAAAAGAAAATAAGCAGAATAGATTCCTAAAAATTACCTGCCTGTATAGAACCAGTTCCTGGAAATTTGGAATGCCATTATTGGGTTCATCGTCTGTGAATTGTAACCGTGTCAGCAAGATGATACATTAAATGCCTTATTTTACTAGTTTGACCCTAAGATTAACAAAACCGACTTCACTATCCCTGAACAGATCTGTTCAGTGAGATTTAACCAGTTTTGTAATTGTGACTTGCAGTTTATAGTTAGGTTAAATTTAGGATGAGTTGATATTTTCATTCTTAATTCAGACCAATGTTAAGTTTGAACAGGAGATACCCAGTCTTCACTTTCCAATTTTGATAGAGCCCAAAAGCGGTTCCATGGCTTTGTGTGTGATGAATTATTTTCCATTCTACAACCACTTACCCACAAGTAAAAAGGCTGCTAGCCACTCTCTTCTCTAACGCTACTTCCATTCTCTATTGATACTTTATTATGTGACCTATAAAGGTGTTGATATGACATTCAATAAAATAAAATGAACCATTTAAAGCAGTGAATATCAACCTTTTTTACCCATGGACCACTTTTACTCTTGATTTTTTTTTTGGACTGTCACAACCATTCAATGAAAAAAACAGTTTATTTTATTTTTTACTAACAGATAATCTTGGAATTTTTATATTCAATTTCTTTTATATATCCTTCTCATTTTTCCTTCAACTTTTACAATCAAAACCTCTGGTAGAGTAAAAGGGACACTAACTAACATTGTTTGATCTTATGTCTGTCAGTTTTAGAGTTGTTTTTCTATTTTTCTTCTTTTATGTGCCATGTCCCTTCAGGACGTAGGCGATCATGGCTCTTCACCTCTTCCTGTCCCTTGTAGCTCTCAGTAAGTTTTGTCTTTTTGTTATTTCTCTCAGACCCGGTTCTGCCATCCACTTGCTTAAGCCCATTGAGTATGTCATGCCTTGCTTTCTCTTGTCCTTCTTTCTCTCTATCCACCCTGTGAGTATCAGTTTTTCTAAGCCTTCCTTTCTCATTATATCTCAGAAATTTCAGCTACCGCTTCCTGATATTAAGTGTAAGTTTTGTCTTTGTTTGTATCCTTTCCAAAACCTCATCATTGCTCACATATTTGGCTCTTGGTATCCTTAGAATCCTTCTGTAGAACCACATCTCTGTTGCCTCAGGTCTCTTCTTCATCTTTGAGGAGATTGTCCAACATTCGCTGCCATAAAGAAGGACAGATATCACGTAGCAGTTCAGTACTCTTTATTTTTTGTTACCAACAAAACCCTCCAGTCTCATAATACTCAGCCTAGCTTTTAAAATGCACCTATGACCATCTTCCTAGCTTTTAAAATGCACCTATGACCATCTTCCTAGCTTTTAAAATGTATCTATGACCATCTTCCTAGCTTTTAAAATGTGTCTTTGACCATCTTCAGGTATCCTTGTCACACTTTCTGTCCTCTGTGAGAACACTTCCCAGATATTTAAATTTCTGCACCTGCTTGATTTTAGTGTCCCTGACCTGTAAATTACATTTTGGGATCATCCTTTTACTGATGACTATGCATGTCTTCTTGCAGTTTATTCTTAGTCCCTTCTTCTCACTCTCCTTCGCTAGTATTTAAATATGGCATAGATCACTGTAGAAATTCCAATTCACACTTATAGCAACATTTTTGAGGTGAAATTGCTCTATGGAGTCCTGAGATATTACCATGGACCCAGAATTTGCTATTTTCTTTATGTGGACCTTGTGTAATGTTATATGGACCCCACCCCAAGGGTTCGTATGGACCCCAGTTAAGATCCTTTGAGATAAAGGATGAATGCTTTGATGTAAATCTTTAATAAATCCTACCCATAATAACTTCAATATCTAGTATAAAATAATTACCTGAATATAAAATTCTGCACACCAGTGAAAAGATTTGAGGTTGTATGTATGTATGTATGGTTCTTATTAGACGTACAAAATTTAACCCTAGAACACTAACCATGAGTATAATATACCCAGCACAAATTTTTCTATTTTTAATTACAATTTTCAGTACCTGATTTTCTTACCTAAGTAATGTTTTTCAGTTCCTATTAATGTTCACTCAAAGTACAAAGTTTGAAGTGCCTGCATGTAAAATATTTCAAATAAAGATTTATATTTGATTTTTTTTTGATATTTTCAAAATCAGGTATGATATACCCATGGTTAGTAGTGGTGTAACTTTAATTGACGGTTAGTGTTCTAGGGTTAAGTACAGCAGAAGGAATATACATAATGAAAGAGACCAAAAGGGAAAACAATTACAGCAATTGGTAATAGGAAATTTTTTTTTAAATGTAATAATAAAAGAAAATAACAAAATGAGATAACTGTTTAATCCTCCCCACTCATCAGAACTCAGTCAATGATTTTTTAAAACATTTCACCCCAAGCAAGATGTTAATGCAACTAAGATGCAAGGGGTTACTGAGAGTGAAAGAGAATGTGGAGACTTTACGGAGTACAAAGGTCAATAAATAATAGATTGCAGGAGGATAGAAGATGGTGATTGGTGTTGCATTTAAATTTTTTGAAGATTGTAGGTCCGAAGGGAAGCAAGAAACCTCAAAGGGAAGACGTGCGAGAAAAAAAACTATTAGAAGGGAATATATGTTTGCATTGAGTTAATAAAACAATGAGACCTAATTACTAATCTAGCAGTACTCTTAAATTCATACCATTGAGTTACTAAGAAGGATAGTAATTTTTTATTTGTAAACAACAGACTAAAATGGAAACATGAGAAAGAAAAGAAGTACATATCAACTTCCTTCTTCAGTCAGCGGTGCACAAAAATTTTCATTTTCCTTGATTTTTTAAGTGCTTTTTCAGCTTATTTTAACTTCAGTCAGTTATGCATGATATACGCTTAGGCGATCATGTATCAAAAGATATACAATCGTCTGATGAGGCAGATTTTTTTCTGTAGTAAGGCTTTATTAAACCCTATCGGTTCTGCTATTAACTCATAGCTGGGGAAGAAGAAGAGGATTTATACCTTTCGCAAGTATATTAGCATGTAAGTGAATGTAATGGATTTGAACTCGGCTCTCCGATTCCTCAATCTGAGCCACTATCCATTACTCCACCGTACCCCCTATTTCAACTTTTAACTATTTTAACATGTTCTAACTATGTATCTTCAGGACGTTGGCGATCATGTCTCTCCACAACTTCCTGTCATCTAACTCTTAGCAGTATTTGCCTTTTTACAATCTCTCCTAATCTCTGTTCTGCCAACCATTTACACAACTTGTTAGGTAGGCTATTCGCTGCTTTTCTCTGTCCCCCTTGACTTCAATATGTCCTGTGAGCATCAAATTTTCCAAACACTCTTTCCTCATTATGTGCTTTAGAAATGTTAACTCTCTCTTTCTGATGTTAAATATAAATGCCCTTTTTGTTTCCATTTTCTTTGTCGTTTCTCACATGTTCAGATTATGGTATTCTCAGTATCCTTCTGTAGAACCACATTTCTGTTGCCTCAAGTTTCTGTTTTATATGTGGGGAGATTGTCCGGCATTCACTGCTATATAGGAGAAATAATATTACGTAACAGTCCAGTACTATTTTCTATGTTTTTAATGAAATTTTCCTGTTTCTTAATACTTTGCTTAGCTTTTGGAAGGCATCTTTTGCTATTCAAATGCCTGTTTGAATTTCTACATCACATATTCTGTCCTCTGTTAAAGTACTTTCTTGATATTTAAATTTTTGTATTTGCTTGATTTTGATGTCTCTTATTTGTAGTTTGTATCTTGAATTGCACTTTTTGCTGGCAACTATATATTCTGTCAACTTACGATTGATGTTTAGTCCTTTCTTCTTGCTTTCTTTTACTACCTTCTGGAGGAGTGACTGTAGTTTCCTTTCTATGTCTGCTATCAACATTGTGTCATCAGCATATCTTATATTATGGCTGTGGCTGCAAATAATGAATCCTGATTGGATTTCTAATTCTCTTAGTCTATGGTATTCTCAGCATCCTTCTGTAGAAACAAATTTCTGTTGATTCAAGTTTCTTCTCCATATGTAACGAGATTGTCCAGCATCTACTGCCATATAGGAGGATTGATTTTCCATAGCAGGCCAGCACTCTTTTCTTTGTTGCTTCAAGCCTCCATCTGTGATGAGATTGTCCAACATCTACTGCCATATAGGAGGATTGATATTCCATAGTAGTTCAACACTCTTTTCTTTTGTTTCTAATGAAATATTCATGTTCTTAATACTTTGCTTACTTTTTGGCAGGCATGTTCTGTCATGCAATTAATGTTTAGTCCTCGATTTCCTTTACAACTTACTTCCTACAGGAATTCCTGTATTTCCTTTTCTAAGTCTGCAATCAACACTGTATCATCTGCATATCTTATGCCATTAAGATTGTGGCTGTCAATAATAAATCCTGGTAGGACTTCTAATCTTTTTTTTAATTTACTTTACTGTAAATGGATTGGGTACTGTAAATTCTTGATAAAATTTTCTATTTTTGCATATTTTGTGAATTCATTTTCTAACCGTATGCCAGTGGTTTTATCCCTGTATAAGTTTTTGATAATTCTAATATCCTTCCCAAATCAATCAAGCTTACCTAGCAGTTTAAATAGTTCTTTGTGACATACTTTATCAAATTCTTTTGCATTATCTATAAAATATAGGTATATATCCTTTTGCATTGGTCTTTTTAAATGGTGTTCTAATAACTTGGAATGATTTTAAATGTGTATTAAGTTTAAGCATCTAATGATCTTTTTTTTTATTAGATTTAACAATTTAAGTCTTTGGCAATTTCAAATATGGAAAGATTAACAATCAAACAACGTGTTAAAGTTATCGAAGCCTGTTAGAAAAATAGACATTCAAATAGAATTTGAATGAGAAATTCCCAGGTCGCATCATCTCTCGAAACATCGAAGTCAATTGGCCACCACGATCGTGTAACTTGACGCCTTTAGATTTCTTCCTTTGGGGTCATCTCAAAAGTAAGGTCTATGCCAACAAGCCAACAACAATTCAACAGCTGAAGGATGAGATAATAAGGCATATTGGTGAGATCGAGGAGCAACTATGCAGAGACATCATCAAAAATTTTGACCATCGAGTGGAGGTGTACCGCCGAAGCCTCGGCGGACATTTGTGCGATATTATTTTTCACACATAATTGCCATGACTTAAATAACATAGTCCAATAGAGAAATAAATAAATTTTCACCAATAGCACCGATTTATTTACTGCTGACTTTGATCCATATTAATGAAACACCCTTTATATCATCACGAGCATAAATATCGCATTTCTTGTGTCTTTAAAAAAAACGCACTGAAATTTCATAAAATATATTGTTGCAGGTGGTAAATTGGCTCGCAAACAGATATTGAATGACGGAAGAAAACAACAAACAAAATGAAAACTTGAGTCAAAAATATATTGCCAAGTATATATTTTCGATAAAAAAAATACAACAAAAATAAGGTTAGAGTACAGTAGGCAAAAAAATATCTCTGCATATTCATGTAGAGGATGAGAAGAGCATTGTTTTCAGAAGGTCAGTTTTAGTAGTCGCTGACGAGCGTTCTCCTGAAAAGGACAGTTAGTAGTCGCTGAAAAGAGTTCCCCTGAAAAGGACAGTTTTGGTAGACACTGAGAAGCGTTGTCAGGGAAAGTAAGGTATTGATAGTCGCTAAGGAGCGTTGTCCTGGAAAGAGCAGTTTTAGTAGTTGCTGAGTAGCGTTGACCTAAAAAGGACAGTTTTGCAATCGCTGACGAGTGTTGTCCTGAAAAGGACAGTTTTGTAATCACTGACGAGCGTTGTCCTGAAAAGGACAGTTTTGTAATCACTGACGAGCGCTGTCCTGAAAAGGACAGTTTTGTAATCACTGATGAGTGTTGTCCTGAAAAGGACAGTTTTAGTAATCGCTGATGAGTGTTGTCCTGAAAAGGACAGTTTTAGTAATCACTGATGAGTGTTGTCCTGAAAAGGACAGTTTTAGTAGTCGCTGATGAGTGTTGTCCTGAAAAGGACAGTTTTAGTAATCGCTGATGAGTGTTGTCCTGAAAAGTATAGTTTTACCAGTCGCTGAGGAGTGTTGTCCTGAAAAGGACAGTTTTGTAATCGCTGACGAGCATTGTCCTGAAAAGGAAAGTATTGGTAGTTGCTGATGAGTGTTGTCCTGAGAAGGACAATTTTGTAATCGCTAACGAGCGTTGTCCTGAAAAGGACAGTTTTAGTAGTCGCTGATGAGTTTTGTCCTGAAAAGGTTAGTCGCTAAGTAGCATTGTCCTGAATAGAACAGTTTTATAGTCACTGACGGGCGTTGTCCTGAAAAGGACAGTCTTGAAGTAACTGAATAGCGTTGTCCTGAGAAGAACAAAAGGACTGCCAGTGGCTAAATACTGGAAGAAGCAAGTGCAGTGCAAATTTGTCAAAAGTTAGTTACTATTGAAAAGTGCACATTTTTTTACCAGAATAATTAATGGAACTCTATAAACCAAGGTCACTAAACAGTATATTGTTCCATTTTGTTACAATTTTCAGAAACATCACACGTACACACTTTGCTCATTTTTCTGCATTGTCATTAGAAACGTGAATTTTGAAGGAAATTAAATTTACGGATGAATTGGCCGCAATCAGCCGCTTTGAAATACCTAGTTTAACGCTCTAAATACGTTCCTCAAAATGGAACGATAAAACCAGTCAGGTTAAAAACGAGGTCATCACAACAAAGCATAAACAGAGATATGATCTTAATATTCTATTTTTAACAGAGATTTGAACACATGTAAAGGTGACAAATCTGTCGAAACATCAGAAAAATCCACAGAACCGCTGTCACAACCTCAAAGCACTTAATGGTTTTAGATCAAGGCGATCCTTAACCACATGTCCGAATCCAGTCGTGGAACCCAGTCGCGTGGTTGCCAGCACTGGTATAAGGGTCGCCTTGTTTTTTGTAAACTTTCACAATGTTGATGCTGCCCATGCTGATCGAAAGTTATGATAAAATAAGAAAACAAGTTTAATTAATTTGGATCTAATGTTCTTATAAAATCCTGAAAAAGTCTTAATCTTAATCCTTAACAAGATGGAATAGATTAGTATTTGTTACTAGTGATTTTGTCTTTTGGTAGTGATTAGTCTTTTGTTAGCTACGTTATGGAACTTGTGATGTATCGTGATGTGTCCATGACCAATTCATATGTATGGGTTTATTCTGATACACATCACACAGACCAAATATCAAGAGATATTTCCATGACCAGGAGTTTCAAACACACGGACGGAGGGCCGCTTGCAACTTGCCGATTATCTTTCTGCGGTCTGCGGGGAGCCATATTCCTGACAAATATGCCACTAAGACACCAGCGGTTACTGAGAGTGAATGTGAATGTGAATGAGAATAATTTAGTGGGGAGGAAGGACAATAAAAAAACACGGTTCAGAAAGACAGAAGATGGTGATTGACATTGTAGTTAAATTTTTGAAGATGGCAGGAAAGCAAGAAACTGGAAAAGAGTTCCACAGGTAAAAAGTGCAAGTAAAGAAACTATTAGAATAGAACATACGGTTACATCTAGCTATTTCTTCAAATTTTAAGTTTAATAAATTTTGCCGCTTCCATACCAATAAACTCATTCACCGAATTAGAAAATGGCGCGAAACAATTGATCCACAGTAACTTTTTCCCTGTTTAGGATTCAAATTAAGGTAATTAGAACTCTATTTAATTATGAGTCTGAATTTAGTAAAAAAAAACAAAAAACGTTCATATGAACTTCAAATAACCCCTCAAGAAACCAGAAGAAATTAAATTATGGCTTAATATATTTTCATTGAAGAATTTCATTTGCTGATGGTAAAACAGTCGAAACACTTAAAAAAACGGCCAAAACGGAAAATTCTCTAAAATAAACATTTTTTTAAGCATTTCACCCCAAACAGGGCGCAAGAGCCACTAGTACAGAAGGGGCTGCAGAGAGTGTAAGTAAGGGAAAAGACTGAGTATAGGTGGGGCGTGAGGAAAGGATAAAAAGAAGAGGATGATAAAATGAAGAATGGGGATCAAGGCAACAGAAGATGTCGATTGACATTTTTGAAGATTATAGTTATCAGGGAAGCAACTAAGAGGAAGGTAGTTCCACTGCCGGGAAGTGTGAGAGAAGAAGCTGTTGGAGTAGAAGAGGCGGTTACATTTAACTGTTTCAGCAGTAAAAGGGTGGGACCGATATGCCAAGCTAGGTTCCACTAGAATAAAACTAGAAGGAGTATTTTATTTCTGTTTCTTTTCTTTTTTTACTCTGGCTTGGAAATGACATTTCTTTCTTCCTTTAAGCAATTCTCACGCTTTCAACTTACGAATGTCTCGCGAACTCAGTTCCATCGAATTCTTTCCCGCTAATTTGAATTTATAACGTATCAATATAGCTTAGTCACTGTTTCATTTATTTCTCAAGAGTGATCAAGGATTGCAAAAGCTTTCCGAAATATATCTGTTTTAACAATAAATTATCCGTTGGAATTACAAGTTTTTGTTCTTTTTAAGGACAGTATATGTCTGGAAAACCGGAAGTCAGAATATTTATAAATGAAAGAAAAGAAGAAAAGGAGAAAAAAGATTTAAAAAAAAACAAAAACAATAAGAAGTATGTGTAAAGTGAAAAAAAAGATGAAAAGGACAAATGCCCACGACATTCCACGCGTGTGCACATACGCGCAGACATGGGCGCAAGCACGCAACTGCACATTTACACTATGACAAAAAGCTTGCACCAATGAAAAGTGCATATAAAAAAGAAAAATTGAGAAGTATAAACAGTCAATTGCTGATACCCCCTGACGAGTGGACGGAATGATTTCTGGAGGTTCCGTCTACGAAACTCTGGAGTTGGAATGCTGAAGGTAACATCAATCAGCTAAGTATTTTCACTTGTATTATTTCTCTCTCAAATATATATATATATATATATATATATATATATAATATGAAATATAGTCTTAAGATGTGCTATATTTATGAGATAAAGTGCTCAATATCAGAGATAGAGCGTGTGTAAATATAAAAGTGAACATAGATGCAACCTCAGGGCACAGTGTGGCCTGACGATTGCCTCTAGCATGAAACAGACTGTCGCATCTAAGTGTTGACTTCTATGTTCACTATATATATATATATATATATATAACGTGACGTAGATAAGGTTTATAAATTATCTTTAGATGAGTTGACAACTTTATCACAATTTTTCCAGTCATTCGAATGAATAAATAACGAAAACAGGACAGACAATTGATTGAAGCCGTCGGTATAAGTAAAAACATCTGTTGACGTGTCACAAGATGATATACTAGCAGATAGAACATTAAGCTGGTAGCCGCAAGTTCTAAACTCCAACTTTATTCCGGTGAAAAAAGATAAATTATTTTTTAAATGTCTTAGATAAATAAATAACACAATTTTCAAAGTATGTTAATGATGTCATTTTTTAGTGCATTTAATACAGTACCAATGACAGCAGCTGATGTCTGTTGGAGTTGACAATCGGTATTCTTTTAGAAACGACTATCTATAAAGGGAACTGCCACGGGTAGACTTGGTACTTAAAAAAAACTGACATGCGGCGTGAAGACGCAATTTTCTGAAAAATGATGAAACAGATATAACGCAAAAAGAAAAAAAACTTTTTCATACTGGCTAATGAAAGCCCAAGGTTCGCATCAGACACTGGGCATTTTATATTTAAATGTGTACGAAAACAAGGAAAATGGTCCGAAATAAAGAAAAAAAAAAGATTTCTTTACATTATTTACATTGACCTCATCTTTATTGCCATAATCACGACGTTTCGGTCGTTGTACGCTCCCGCTTACTTTAGGTGATTGGAATTTCGAACTGAACCCTTTATTTCCTCCACCGGGGTAGACTGCTCTAGTTCCACGTTCCATGCCTCATCCGCATGTCTCAGTTATCTCAACTCTCCAAGTTTTTGTTCAACACTGAAGTAGCCAGGCATTGAAAACACAATTCTTTGGTTCAAGTCACTGGATCCAACCAACAAAGAACTGGTATTAATGGAAAATGGGACGCGAATACATTGAATTCAAACTACTATATATATATATATATATATATATATATATATATATATATATATATAATAAAAAACATAGTTTCATGGTATACTGTACTTATAAGTTAAAGTTACTCAATTTCAGGGCTAGGGCGTATGCAAATAATAAAAGTAAACATGAGATCAACACCCAATGGCGACAGTCGGTTTCATACTTGAATGCCATTGTCAGGCCTGAAGATTTCATTTAAGCATGAAACAAATTCTCTGGGTGTTGACATCAATGCACACACACACACACACACACACACACACACACACATAATACAAGTAATAAATCTGTTGATATATAATCCAAGTGAATCCTAATAATATAAAATATTAAAACTAATCCACAAAAAGACCTCAATATATTTATTATAACAGAACGTATAAATGACACAACAGAGAAATCCAAAATTACCTCATGAGTATAGTCTATTTCAACTGACGCCGAGTGCATCAGACAGGTTACTGTATACAATATAGGAACAAAGACAGCAGTTGAAAAATTTAATATTGTCCAAATTTCATGTTTGTTTTGTTGTTTTGTTCAAATACTTTTATCCCTCTCAATCATTTTCAAGAACGAATGTATTATCTGCGTGGAAGGAGAAATTCCTTTCTCAAAATTCTTATACTCTTTTTGAAACTTAAAACTTTATATATGTATATATAGTACAGGTAATGAATCCAAGTGGATCCTAATAATATAAAATATTAGAACCGATCTACAAAAAGTGCTCAATGTATTTATTATAACAGAGCATATAAATGACACAACAGAAAAATCCAAAATCACCTCATGAGTATAGTCAATTTCAACTGACGCCGAGTGCATCAGTTTTATTCAACCCAGACAGTGGACTGTATTCAGTGTCGGAATTAGAGATTAAAATTTAATATTTAACAGAGACAGAAGTTGAAAAATTGATACAGAGCCTACCCATATCGAAGCCTCAACAGGACAGAATGCCCGAGTAGCGATAAGGGGAAGGCGGAAGTTATCTGTCTTAAAAAGAAAGAAGCTTCACAAATTCAACCCAGATATTAAACCTTAAGATCTCAAATTGGGGTTTGAAGGAAGATGAAGTAAAACTAAGTCGAAAAAAGGAGTTTTATAATTAAATGAAATTTATAATTATTAATTATATAAAAAAATTGTTCCCACTAAAAAATACCAGAATATGCTTACAATAAGATATATAATAAGATTAACAATAAATCGTATTTAGATAATTTATATTAAGAAAGAATATATTAAAAAAAATAATATTAATGAATATATATATATATATATATATATATATATATATATATATATATATATATATAAACAAAGTGAACATTGAAGTCTTGTTGACTTCAATATTCACTTTTTATATTTATCAATATTTACATACGCTTCTATTCTGGTATTGACTTTAAACATATTTTCATATATATATATATATATATATAAATAAAAGTACGCTCTATCCTAGAGGTGACAGTTTGTTTCTTTATCCTATATGCATATCAGGCCACCTTATATATATATATATTTCTTCATATATAACGGATAAAAAAACGCGATACCTAAAATTTTAAATGAATTTTAAAATAAAAATAAGCATAGTTTTAATTTCAGGCTAAGAGATTAAATTTAATATTTCAAATAATCACAATACTTTGCTGTATTTCAAAATCTAATTTAAATTGACTGGAATGATTTTTTTATTATTATTTTGCTAAAATAGCTGATTAGCACCCCTTTTTTAGTCGTTTTTCATCGCAATATATATATAAACTATTTGAGGAATATAACTATTTATATATTAATATTTTTTATATATATATATAGAAATACATTTTTTTTTAACCAGACGGTATCTGTTATATATAACATTTTAATAGAGACATGACGAATTACGATTCAACTATAACGCGATAAATAAAAGTTTTTTTTTAATGGAATTATTTTATTTAAAAAGATTAGCTGTTTCACACCAACTCTAATCCTCGACCGACCGATGTTCATAGCATTTTTCAAATTTTCTGGAAACTATGGCGAATTTTAATTTCAGGCCATAAAGAATATTCATTGTTTTCAGTAAAATTTAGATAATGCATAAAACAATTTTATAAAATAAAATCTATATATTCCATCAAAAAACATTTTTCAAAACTTTGTTTTGGTAGAGAAATCCCGGTTCGTTAACAGCTGGCTATATACATAACAGGTACTTGTTGAATCATTGTCGTGTCACGAAGAAGGCGTGGGACTCTCTAACTGATATTTTACATAAGCTAGTTGTTTATTTATTTATTTATTTATTTTTTTGTTGTTTGTCGCGTGCAAAGAATTTTCACTTAAGTAAAAATAAAGATTTCAGTTCTTAAGAGAAAAATGACAAACAAAGAGTTTGAATAAATAAAAAGGAATTTATTTAAATAGTGAAAATGTTCTTTAAAACCAACAAGAAGAAAAGGTCAATAAATACATTATCGAACCAACTTTAAAAGAAACACTCGGAAAAAGTTATTAAAAATACGATTATATATTTGTCTAATTCTGGTATCTATCTACGTATATCTGTTTTCTTACACCTACGCATCTATCATCTATGCATCTATCTATCTACACACATATATCTATATATCTATCTATATACCTATTAATACATCTGTATCTCTGTTTATCTACAACGTTAATGCTTATTACCTAAACAACAATAATAATATTGAATAATTTTTTAAATATTACAGTAATCACATGTCCCTAGATGAAAACAATAAACGTATTTTTTTAACTTTTCATATTAATACACACACGTATTAAAAAAAAAAGATAGCAGACAAGTCACAAGTGATTATAAAAGTTTAAGTTTCAATATAAATTACTAAGAAAGTGACAAAGAAAAACTTTAAATGAGAGACTAGGGCAGCTTTATAATCCAGGTAAATATGGTTTTGTCAAAATTTTTCAATCATTGACGTTTCTTCTGTGGAAAATAGTCGCAAGTAGATTTTTTTTTTAAAGACAAAAAGTAAACTTCTCACACTTACCTGGCGAGGCATTTTTTGTGAGTTCATATTGTCGTGTATCCTGACGGCTGTTCACGACATATAATAGGTGATCATGAATTTAGTAGTTGAGTTCAACTTAAAACAAACAACGTTTTCAATTTCACACGGTTCGATAAAAAAAAAAGAAAAGATTAAATCCAAAATTGGTAAAAAGGTGAAATCTTCTCGGTAGATATCATCATCCTTTGCCGCCAAAAAACTGTCTTTTTTTCCTCTTCTAAATGTAACTTTCGTAATTATGAACAACAAGTAATATCAGTGAGAAGAATAACCCATATTATTACAGGGGGAGGGGCTAATGAAGACTTGGGGAGGTTGGAGGGGTGAGGTACTTAGAAAGATACAAGTAGAAAAAAAATCAAACAAACAAAAAACGTAATGACCCTCTAACACACGGTGTTGAATTCATTCATATTTACACTACGTTTACTTTTTATTTTACACAAACTGATTTTTTTACATACTTTTTTTTACGTGTAAGTTTTTTTTTCTCCGCCTTCTTTACGACGAGACGATAAGAAATCGTCGACAAGGAATTGTTTTTTTTTGTTAGTCATTCTCATTTTTTATTCAAATGTCTTGAAAGATAAAAAAAAGGGAAAATTAGAGTCATATCAGAACACTTTTTAAAATACATTTATTAATTAATTAAGCTGTTTTTTCTTTTCTTTCTTTTTCAGTGATGTAAATTAGTTTTTTCGAAATGTTTTTTTGTTAATTAAAATCTATAATGATGATGATCACATCAGAAAACGTTTTCTCAAAACTTTTTTATTTGTCATTTAAATTTCTTTCTCCAGATGTTTCAAAATCTCTTTGTTTTTTATTTAATTTGTTTCTGTCCTTTTTTTTTTATTTTTTTTTCGTTAATGTAAAGAAAAAAAATTTCACTAAGACATTCTTTTCTACAAAATAAAGATTTTTCTTCAAAGTAAAACACTTAAACGGTGCTAGTTACTATTCATTGAATTTTAAATAAATAAAGCTATGTACAATTAAATAGTTTTTTCAAAGTTGATCTCTCTAACTGATCGAGGAAATTTTAAAACCAACAAGAAGTTGTTTATTTAATTTATTTATTTTACCAAAACTGTTGTTTAGGAACACGTGCAAAAAGAATTTTCCTTAAGTAAAAATAATATATTTTAAGGAAAAATGACAAACAAATTCTGGTAATAAATAAAAATCTTAAATATATCTTGTTTTTTCTTAACCAACAAGAACTAAAATCAATCTACGCATTTGTTTTTTGCCGTATCAGGCCAACTATCTAAAGCGTCTATCTATCTAAAAATACATCTATATCTTTACATTTATACAACGTTAATGCTATCTACGTATATCTGTTTAATTTTTAAATAACTATCAGTAATCACATGTCTACGCATCTATCTTAAATCTAGATGAAAACAATTAACGTATTTCTTTTATCTACAACGTTAGTGCTTTTTTTCATATTACCCTACAACACAATAATATTAAAAAAAAAAAAAATGTCCTAATAGCTGTTAAAAGATGAAAACAATAATTATAAAGTTTAAGTTTTCCTTAGTACACATTACTAAAAAAAGTGACAAAAGTCAAACTTTGAATTATAAAAAGTTTGGGCTTTATAATCCGGAAAAGAATATGGTTTTGTCAAAACTTTACACCACATTCACTAGGGCGTTTTAATACCAGTAAATATGGTTTTCAAAATTTACTGGTTCGATGTTTTACTGTAGATCTGTCCTTTTTAAAATAGTAAGAGTAGATTTTTTTAAAGACAAAAGTAAACTTCTCACACTTACCTGGCAGGCATTTTTGAGTTCATATTGTCGTGTATCCTGACGGCTGTTCACGACATATAATATGGTAGTTGGATTCAACTGAAAACAAACAACAGTTTTGATTTCAACAGTTCGATAAAAAAAACAAACAACGTTATATTCAATTCCACAAAGATAAAAAAAAGAAAAAAATCTTCTCGGTAGATATCATCATCCTTGCCGCCAAAAACTGTCTTTTTTCCTCTTCTAAATGTAACTTTCGTAAATATGAACAACAAGTGTATCAGTGAGAAGAATAACCCATATTACAGGGAGGGCTAATGAAGACTTGGGGAGGTTGGAGGGTGAGGGTACTTAAAGAAAGATACAAGTGAAAAAAAATCAAACAAACAAAAAAAACACACGGTGTTGAATTCATTCATCTTTACACTACGTTTTCATTCATATTTACGTTTGCTTTTTTTTTTTACATATTTTTTTTACGTTTTAAGTTTTTTTTTCTCCGCCTTCTTTACGACGAGACGATAAGAAATCGTCGACAAGGAATTGTTTTTGCGATTTAGTCATTCAAGGTTTTTTCATTTTTTATTCAAATGTCTTGAAAGATAAAAAAAAAAGGAAAAATTAGAGTCATATCAGAACACTTTTAAAAATACATTTATTAATTAATTAAGCTGTTTCTTTCTTTCTTTCTTTTTCAGTTGGGTGATGTAAATTAGATTTTTCGAAATGTTTTTGTTATCATTCCTTACGATGCTGCTGCTGATAATGATGATGATAAACACCTGCTTAGATAAGGTTTTCCTTGAGATAATAATCGAGGACAATAAACTTTTTATTTGTCTAAAATGCGGCTCTCTTTGAATTTCTTTCTCCATAAAAGCACAATAGATGTTTCGTTAGATCTTTCTTTCTTTCTTTCTTTCTTTCTTTCTTTCTTTCTTTCTTTCTTTCTTTGTGAATTTGTTTCGTCCTTTCTTTTCCCCCCTTTTACATTTTTGTTTTTCTTTTACAATGTAAATGCCTTTCTAATTAAAAAAAAATTCTCTGTAAAAAACTGTATTGTTAAGTTCTGTTAAGACATTCTTTTCTAATTTTTTGCGTCTAAATGTTTTTTTTAATTTTTTCTTAAAAGTAAAACACTTTTAAACGGCTGCCAGCTATCTATCTATCTATCTATCTATCTATCTCTACCATCCTATGTACAATTAAATAAAATTGTGCTAGTCTTTTTCAAAGTTGATCTCAATAGGTTAGAAAGAAGAGAACGAGAAAAATGCGTCGAGGAAATAAATAAACGAATTTAAGTTAATAATGCTAAAAAGTATTTAGATTATTTTATTATTGATGCATTTCATTCTTTCTTTATTCTTTCTTTCACTCCATAGCTGCTTGCGACATGCCCCTGGGCTATCAATAGGTTAACAGAGAGAGAGAGAAAGGAGATATAAAGAAAAGAAAGATAGAGAAAAAGAAAGAGAGAGAAAGAGAGCGAGAAGGAGAGAAAGAAAGAGAGTATAAAGAAAAGAGAGAGAAAAATAGAAAGAGAGAGAAAAATAGAAAGAGAGAGAAAGCGAGAGAAAGAGAGATGAAGAGAAAGAAATAAAAAGAAAGCAAGAAGAAAGAGAGAGAGAGAGAGGGACAGAGAAAAAGAAATAGAAAGAGAGTGAGAAAGAAAGAGAGTGAATGAAAGAGAGAAAGAAAGAGATAGGGGACAGAGAGAAAGAGGCTAAGAGAGAGAGAAAGATAAAGAGAGAGGAAGAGAGAACGAGAGGAAGTGAAAGAAAGAAAGAAAGAAAGAAAGAAAGAAAGAAAGAAAGAAAGAAAGAAAGAAACAGACAAGACAGGACTAGGAGAGTTTCGGATAGATTCAAATTAAAATATTACGAACATTACCAAGAGAAATGGCGAGAGAAACATGAATAATAATAATAAAAAATATATATATATAGTAGACATTGTAACTCGTCGACATTTCATCTGTTTCGGCTTTAACGACTCCAAATATTAATAGATAGCAACGAACTTGGCTCGAGGTAGGCAGTAAAATTATACGCCAGTAAAAGAATTTATAAACTGCAAAAGAATGCTGAACAAGATATTTAGCAAGTCATTAAATGTGCATTAATGTTGATCCTTACTGAGTGACTTATATTCGTGGTTTTCTTCGAGCCAAAGTTCACAATCAGGTTCAGGAGATCCGTAACACATTAGAGTCATAGTGGTACCATCTGTACTGCAGGCGTCGCAGCAAAAGTTGCGTCCATGGCGAAATAGTCTAACGTGATCCACTTCTCATCGGGCTGATTTTTAATTCAATGTTGTCCTTCTTCTAGGTTGGTTGCCCTAACAAGACTAAAGTGTCCAGTCTGCCATATTATTTACGAGGGCTTGAATTCAGTTTTTTTTTTCACCTAGACTGACTGCTACTCAAGGAAAAAGATCCCAGTTTGCTTTTATTTAAACCATAAATGAGAGTAGATGGATCCTTACCTTTTCCAAGGGATAGATAGATAGATAGATAGATAGATAGATAGATAGATAGATAGATAGATAGATAGATAGATAGATAGATAGATGTGGTGAACAAAATGATTTAGATAGATCGTGAACAGAATGATTTAGATAGACATACAGAATGCGATAGATAGATAGATAGATAGATAGATAGATAGATAGATGTTGTGAACAAAATGATTTACATAGATCGTGAACAGAATGATTTAGATAGACATACAGAATGCGATAGATAGATAGATAGATAGATAGATAGATAGAGATAGATAGATAGATGAACAAACAAAATGATTTACATAGATCGTGAACAGAATGATTTAGATAGACATACAGAATGCGATAGATAGATAGATAGATAGATAGATAGATAGATGTTGTGAACAAAATGATTTACAAAGATCGTGAACAGAATGATTTAGATAGACATACAGAATGCGATAGATAGATAGATAGATAGATAGATAGATAGATAGATAGATAGATAGATGTTGTGAACAAAATGATTTAGATAGATCGTGAACAGAATGATTTAGATAGACATACAGAATGCGATAGATAGATAGATAGATAGATAGATAGATAGATAGATAGATAGATAGATAGATAGATAGATAGATGTTGTGAACAAAATGATTTCAATAGATCGTGAACAGAATGATTTAGATAGACATACAGAATGCGATAGATAGATAGATAGATAGATAGATAGATAGATGTTGTGAACAAAATGATTTCGATAGATCGTGAACAGAATGATTTAGATAGACATACAGAATGCGATAGATAGATAGATAGATAGATAGAGAGATAGATAGATAGATGTGGTGAACAAAATGATTTAGATAGATCGTGAACAGAATGATTTAGATAGATAGACATAGAGAATGCGATAGATAGATAGATAGATAGATAGATAGATAGATAGATAGATAGATAGATAGATGTTGTGAACAAAATGATTTCGATAGATCGTGAACAAAATGATTTAGATAGACATACAGAATGCGATAGATAGATATAGATTTAGATAGATGTGGTGAACAAAATGATTTAGATAGATCGTGAACAGAATGATTTAGATAGATAGACATACAGAATGCGATAAATAGATAGATAGATAGATAGATAGATAGATAGATAGATAGATAGATAGATAGATGTGGTGAACAAAATGATTTAGATAGATCGTGAACAGAATGATTTAGATAGATAGACATACAGAATGCGATAGATAGATAGATAGATAGATAGATAGATAGATAGATAGATAGATGTTGTGAACAAAATGATTTCGATAGATCGTGAACAGAATGATTTAGATAGACATACAGAATGCGATAGATAGATAGATAGATAGATAGATAGATAGATAGATAGATAGATAGATAGATGAGAGTAGATGGATCCTTAACTTTTCAAATGATAGATAGATAGATAGATAGATCGATGAACAAAATGATTTAGATAGATCATGAACAGAATGATTTAGATAGACATACAGAATGCGATCGATCGATCGATAGATAGATAGATAGATAGATAGATAGATAGTATGAAACAAAATAGACTCGGTCAGAATTTGAACCCGGCGCAACATTTCCACTTTCTACCTCGATAACCTTTATACTTCTTCGTTTATATGCCATGTCCTTTCAGGACGTAGGCGATCATGGCTCTCCACCTCTCTCTATCCCCTGCAGCTCTCGACAAGTTCCTTCCCTCTGCTTCGTCCAACAGACCACGTTCTGTCATCCATCTGCTCAAGCTCGCCAGATGTGTCACGCGCTGCTTTCCCTTGTCTCAGCTTCCCCCTATTCGACCCGTGAGTATCAAATTCTCCAGGCCTTCCTTCCTCATTATGTGTACCAGAAACTTCATCTGCCTCTTCTTGATGTTAAGTATAAGCTTCCTCCTTGTTTGCATCCTCTCTAAGACCTCATCGTTGCTCATTCGCTCGGTCCATGATATCCTTAGCATCCTTCTGTTGAACCACATCTCCGTCGCCTCGAGTCTCTTCTTCATTTTTGGGGAAATCGTGCAAGAAAGACAGATGTTACGTAACAGCTCAGTATTCTTTCATTTGTTACCAAAGAAATCCTCCTCTCTCGTAATACTCTGCCTAGCTTTTGGAATGTCTTCTTGGCCATCCCAATACGTCTACGGATCCCAGTGTCGCACTTACCGTCCTCTCTCAAAACGCTTCCCAGATATTTAAACTCCCGTGTCTTCTTGAATCTAGCGTTTCTACGTGCCTACGTCAGGAATAACTGCCTACTATGCTATCTTTTCCCAGAATTCGTGATCGTACGCAGTTATCGATATGTAAACCCAGTTTTCAAACTTGACATTAAATAAAGTTAATAAAAGGAACCTTTAGGAGTATCTCAACGTGGTGTAATGGTTAGCAAGTTTTTCTCGTTAGATCCATTTCGACTTAGTAGTGAATTCGATCCACTCTGTGCGCTCCATACTTTAGGCCTTGTGCCATATCTAAGCTAAGCGGATAACACTTTAAGAAGTCAAGGATCGATTTGACACTGTATTTATACAATGAGCAAGACCCTCACACTTCTAAAATTAGTATTTTTACATTCTGACAAAGCTGAAGGTAGAGAAATGCATAGTAAATTCTAATCTACAAAAAATGTTTTTAAAAAATCCCTGTTTATTTTTTACAAGCAGACCAGTTAGCTTAAGTCGTTCCCTTATTTTTTTTAAAGCTAGCTCCAGCCCTGAATTCTTCAAGTTGCTTTCCATTCTGGCAAGATAGCATCTCTGGCTCCAAATGAGGTCATTAAATCTTTTTTATTCAGCTGAATTACCATTCCGAAGTGATAGCAATGGCTCTGGAGAAACTGGTAGATCTTCTAGTTGTATCTTTCCTTTATTACAGCACGTCCCATCTGATCCATCCTTGAATCTGAGAGCATTACAATGCTTGCCCTGAATGATCATTAATCCAATAGATATCCTTGGATAATTTGAATAGTCACTGTCACAGTTATACTGAAAAGCCAACTCGGGTAGGCTGAAGAAAGAAGCTGCAATTCTTTTAGTATGATTGTGATTATCACTAACCTACCTAGCATGTCTTTCATCAGTTGTTACCAAAGATCTTGCTCTTCTATGGTTTGCGTCATCTCTTTCTATCCTTGGTAAAGTCTGACTGCCATCCTCTATAGTTCTTGATCTTCTCTCCTTTGCTCTATCCACTTCTTGTTTTGATGAAGCTTCACTGTCATCTGCATCTCTTGACCTTTTTTTCCTTGCAGCATCTGCTTCTCTCCTGGCTTGTACCTCTTCTGATGATTCAGATGCTCTTCATCTTCTTTCGTTTGCAGCATCTGCTTGCTTTCTAGCTTGTGCCTCTCATGCTGTTGCTTCTGCTTTTTTTCACCTTTTGCCTTAGATCTCTGGTCTTTGGGTTTTTTTTCATGGCTTTTTGAAGAAATAATTCCGAATTCCTCAGTTCACTACATGAAACTTCAAAACGTCACTCTAATCATAATTTGGGCTATAAGTCCAATTCCGGTCGAAAGACCGATTTGGGTCAAAAGTCCGATTTGGGCCGAAAATACGATTTGGACAGAAAGTCCGATTTTGGCCGAAAATACGATTTGGGCCAAAAGTTCGATTTTGGTCGAAAGTACGATCTGGACAGAAAGTCCAATTTTGGCCGAAAGACCGATTTTGGCCCAAAGTCCGATTTGGGCCGAAAATACGATTTGGACAGAAAGTCCGATTTTGGGAGAAAATACTATTTGGACAGAAAGTCCGATTTTGGCAGAAAATACGATTTGGGCCA
Organism: Acanthosepion pharaonis; assembly: GCA_903632075.3. Classification (NCBI taxonomy): domain Eukaryota; kingdom Metazoa; phylum Mollusca; class Cephalopoda; order Sepiida; family Sepiidae; genus Acanthosepion; species Acanthosepion pharaonis. Next base: position 1,666,630 of record CAHIKZ030004553.1, on the reverse strand, counting down.
AAAGTTCGATTTTGGTCGAAAGTACGATCTGGACCGAAAGTCCAATTTTGGCCGAAAGTACGATTTGGGCCGAAAACACGATTTGGGCTGATTTGGTTCCAATTCAGGCCGAAAAATGAGTTCTTCAAATCACAAATTCTTCGATACTTCAAAATCCCACGTCACAAAACCCCTGACTTTAACTCTGATTCCTTGGTATTTTGAAGAAATAAAATTGATTTTCTCAATTCACAAACTTTTAGATATATCTTAAAATTAAGAATTAAACATTTTTAAATTCACAAATTTTTTGTGTTACTTTAAAATCAATATAAATTAAAAACTTTTAAAATCACTAATTTTTTCAGTTATTTTAAAATTTGAATTTTTAACTGTTCCCTCCTGATCCGTACACAAATCCCAATGCTAGATGTTCAAGCACCGTATGAAGGGCTCTCAATCCTGGGATTATCCTGATTCGAAAAAGATGTAATATATCTGTGTAGATCAAGTATGGCCCGAGTTAGAGGGGTTTCAGAAACACAGACATACAGACAGAATATGCCGTTTACTTATTTAGATTACATAATTTCAAATTTTTTCTAACTTTTTAAAACCGAATTCTTTTATTGGATATTTGGAGTACAACCCTAACCGTCGTGTTCCACAATTTTATCTCTTTTTCCGCGATGCCAAAGAGGATTTTCTGGTCGGTCAGAATTCTGAAATCTCAAAGTATCTTATTCTTCTCATTTTCTATGCAAGTTTCTAATTTATCTTGATAATAGTCTTTTTTCACATGGCTAAACTCAAATTGCTTGCACTGTTCCCGATGTATCCGTATTCCTGCTCTATCATACCTGCAATATTATTATTATGCCTTTAAATTCCTTGAGTAACATAGGAGCACAAGATATCGTTGCGGTTTCTATAACGATCCAGTTTTTTTTTTAAGTAAATAGGTTGTTAGCCTACTGCGCAACCCTCATTCCTTTTCCTAGATCAGTTGCCATCCAAGGTTATAGAACCCGGTCTGTCCCGCTATTTACCCATAGCCGGGTGGATTCATAACTTTTCCCAAGGGTATTAGCATGTAAGCGAATGTAATGGATTCGACTAGAATTCGAACCCGGCTCTCCGATTCCTTAATCCGAGCCGCTATTCATTATTTAACCGTACTTTCTATAGCCTTGGTTGGCAACTGGTCTAGGAGAAGGCCAACTCTGAATTCAAAACTTGCTGAGGGTCGTTTGGGGATCTTGTGGTACATGGTCACCAGTTCACATTGGATGTTTTATTTATATTTCTTCTATACAACTGGTAATTATGCTTTTATTCTCAGCTACAATGCTTATGAACTTCGTTTCTCTTTTCAGGTGTCCTCTACGTAATTATGCCTATGACTGTCTCCCATTTAAATTTTTTAGATATTTATTTTCCCATTTTCTTTCTTTGTGTTCTTAACTGTTTGTTATGCTTTTATTTCTGCATACACACTTTTAGACAGATTGCAGGATATATCAACTGCAAGTTGTGCATATTTCTCAGGTCTTCCGATATTGATGAATCCTCTTTCCTTTTCTTTTGACATATAGCCTGTCATTTAATATCAGCCCCGTTTTGTCGAGACTTGTACATGGTCATTAACTCCCTAGTTAACCCGTCGATCGCTGAAGTCTTCTTTTGTCCAGCCTAGTAAGGGTTCTGAGCATTTCACGTAACGTCTTCATCCTTTTTATTAATTTTGCGTCCTGGCTATGACGATAAACTACATCCGCGTCCTGGGTAAGACATTAAACTACGTCCAGCAGCAAGGCCTCTAATCAGGTGATTTTGAGGAGCGTGGAAACACCTCTTAATTGATGGTGTTCCCAGGTCCAACCTGACCCGGGGTGGTAGCACCTGTTAGGGTCCCAGCTATGTGCAAATAGTTAACCCCGAAACTGGGATCAAAACACTATGAAAGTGTAAAAATAGGTTTTAATACCAGAAATACTTTGTAAATAATTATCAGCGATAAATTTTTGAAGAAGTAAAAACTATTACCAACAATACGTTTTTGAAAAAAAAATATTACCAGCAATACATTTTTGAAGGAAAAAATTATTACCAGAAATAGATTTTTAACAAAACAAAATATTACCAGCAATAAAAATTTTGTAGGCATTAAATAACCCATTGAGATGGATATGCCGTAAAACAAAACAAAACAAACCAAACCAAACTTTTATTAATTTTATACTGTTTACTTTGGTTTCGGATATTTTTCATATACTTCTAAAATATTTCTTTCGAGGATTTTTCCTTCAGTTCTGTCTTTATTACGTCGTAATCGAATGACCCAAGCTATTTGTAGCGATTCATTTCAGTTAATAGGTCTTCAAAACTAAATTTCTCTGTATTAATCATCTGAAAGACCCCTTTCTGGTTTCCATCAACATGGCTGATGCTAACTCCAGGAGAGTGACTCAGGCTAACGTTCTCAGCTAAAATGAAGTGGAAAGACTATATTGAATTCATTGCTAGGTCAGTTGCTAAGAAAGTCGGGTCACTGTGTCGTGCGAGACAATTTTTCTCTCCGGAATCTATCTTGCATATCTATAAGTCTACCAATCGTTCAGGCTTGGAACATTACTGCCATTTATGATCTGGTGCTTCTGCTATTTACCTGGAGCTCCTTGATAAGACTCATTAGGAATCAGCAATATTAAAGGTCCTGATCTGGCGGCTCGGTTTCAGTCACTTGCCCATCGCTGTAAGGTTGACTCTCCATGTCTTTTTTATAAATACTTTCATGGTAATTGTTCGGACGAGCTCTTCGCGTGGTACTTAGAGTTTAGGAATTTAAGTGCAATACTGGAAGTGGAGGCGAGGCCTCATCAATTTACAGCTAAACTGGATAGATGTAGCCGTAAATTCTATACTAATAGTTTCTTTTCTCGCACTTCTCGCTTGTGGAAATCCCTCCTGGTTCCATGTTTTCCAACCAACTTTAATCTGCAAAAATTTAAATGCAATGTCAATCGCTACCTACTGCCCTCCTGATTGCTCGTTTATTTCTTCTCATTACTAATGTTTCTGTTCCTAATTCCTCCACACCCAGTAACTCCTTGAGTGCTAGTGGCTGTACTAGCGTTACATGGACAAAGTTCTTCTTAGTGTGTGGGCTGTAATTATCATGACATTATTATTATTATTATTAGTAGTAGTAGTAGTAATGTTGTTGTTGTTATATATCCTAGTGTTGATGTTATTATTCTTACTGCCATAATTGTAGTTATTGTTGCTATTGCTTTTGTCATTATTGTAGTTATCAATATTGTTTTTTTTTATTGCTGCTATTGTTATTACTGTTGTCATCGCTGTTGCTATTGCATCATTATTTTTTGTTATTGTCATTGTTATTAATTTTGTTGCTATTACTGTTACTGTTGGATTTTGTTCCTATTGTTCTTATGGCTGTTGGAATTGTTATTGTTGCTGTTGTTGATATTTTAATTATTGCTATCTTTGTTGTTGCTGTTATTGTTGCCAGTGTTGTTACTACTGTTACTGTTGTTATTACAGTTGCTATTATTGTCAACATTGTTGTTATGGTTGCTTTGTTGTTGCTATGGTCGTTATTGTTATTGTTGCTATTGTTTTTGTTATTGTTGTCATTATTGTTGTTGTTTTTATTTTGTAGTTATTGCAGTTGTCGTTTCTGTTTTTTTGTTTTTGTTTATTCATGAATTTGCAAAGTCACACCATATGTTTGTTGGTTGGCGCTGGGAATCGTGCGACAGCATGCCTCCTTAAAATTTCCAACATTGTCCACTATAAAATTGATTAGCAACAAATATTCTAAGCATTTTGTAATGATTAGGCAGACTATGCACCATTAACCCAATTTTTCTCTTTTATTTCTCTTGTTATTTTTTCTTCCTTCCTTCCTCTCTCTTCCCTCTTTTCTCTCTCTCTCTCTCTCTTTCTCTGTCTGTCTGTGTGTCTCTTTCTCTATGTCTCTCTGTCTGACTCTCTGTCTGTCTGTCTGTCTCTGTCTCTCTCTCTCTCTCTCTCTATATATATATATATATATATATATATATATATATATACAGTTCAAAGGTTGGACGCCACCCCTTGAATTACCATTGAATGAACTTGATAGAAGAATTAAAAAAAATAAAAATGAAAAAGCACTCTTAGAATCATTGAAAAAAAGAATGGAATCAATTATCAAACATATAGTTTGAGAAATTTCTACAACGAATGCCAAAAACTTGTACCGCAGTAATCAAGGCTAAAAGATATTTTGATGAGAGCAAAAAAATTACTAATAAAAAATAAAGACTCTGTTTTTTTTTAACAAAACATAATAATTTCCTCTTATTTAAAGTATAAAACAAATACTTTTTGGGAAATTTGAAAGAGTCTCCTCAAACTTTTGGACTGCAGTATATATATATATATAATTATTTTTTATAAAAAATTATAACATAAGTATGTTATAAGATCACTACAAAAATAGCCATTTTGTTTCAACACACTCTGTGTCTTATCAAGTGATGATGTTGAAAAGAAAATAAATGGTTTTAAAAGTTTCAGATTAATTGACGATCCTACACTTAGGGGGAAACATTGTTAAAAAGCTAGAATAACCAATCAAAAACGAAGTATAGAAAGATTCAAAAGCTTGACAACGAAATCCTGCTATAATAGCTATTCAGATCTTTAAATACGTGTAATATTAAAATAATTTATACTAACTAATAATTATAAAATTATATGATAAAATTTAATATTAAAATTAAAAACTGGCAATTTTAAAATCCAAATTTAATCAATATTAAGTTTAAAAACTACAAAATTATTGAGAAAAGAATATTTGATATATATATATATATATATATATATATATATATATATAATAATCAAATGAATAAATAGTAATAAATGCACGTGTAAGTGTTCCTTCACATAAAAATACGGACATATATCCTTTGATATAAGAAAAACAGTGCTGAATGCTAGATGAAAGAACTGTTAAGTTTATATATATATATATATATATATATTTGAACAATAAGAAAATAAAAAATTAAAAAATTAAAATCATTAGACACACTGGGTTGTAGATTAATATTCTTTCGTTTTTTTTATTATTATTATTCCATTTAGATTCCTCGACTAGTTTCGACCGAAATGGCCATCATCGGGAGGAGAAATATTTCTGCTTGCTGTTAGCAGTGAACTACAGAAATGAATGTCTTTTGTTGGAGAAAATGAACTTTTGTCTGTAGTTTTCATTTGTTTTTTTATTTTTTATCTTTTTTATGAATCTTTTAACATTCCTTGTGTTGGTCAAACAGTCTCTTTTAAGTTGTTATTTGAGATAAGAACTGGATAGATACATTTTATCCTGAATTCTCTGGTCAGTTTGACACTTTTATTGGACCTGGTGAGGGATGTGTCTCTGTTTAGTGTTTGTGTGTGTGTTATTTGGTTCTTAGGGAGTGAGTGAGTATGATATGTGTAAGCGTGTGTATTGCTGTAGGTGTGTGTTATCATTTGGCTCATTAGGGAGTGAGTGAGTATGGTGTGTGTACGTGTGTATAATCGTGTGGGTGAGTGTATAAGTGTGAGGCCTCTATTCCTCCGTAAGCATGTCTGTCTTGTGTGGGTGAGAAATGTGGGTAGGTTTTGATTTGTTGAATTATATATTGTTACTATTATATATTGTTAAATTTATGATTTAGCCCGGCTGGGTATTTTGTTTTTCGACGTTGTATCCACTTATTTTCATGGGACTCTAAAATCTTTCTAATGTTATCTGCTCTGAACTTTTCTATTCTCTCAATTATAGTGAATCTGGCATGGGTTTTGAAATCGTGTTTTTCTAGGCGGAAATGTTGTTCTACAGGTAATAATTGTTCATAGGGAGTCGATTTAATTCGCTTACGATAATTATTAATTCTGTAGTTAAAGGCCATTCAGATTTTCCTACATATTGTTTCTGGCATAGTGTGCATTCTCAGAGGTAAATTATGTTTGACTTCTACAGTTAGAATCGTGGTAGATTTTGAAAAGTAGATTTAGTGATTGAGCTAGTGAATGAATTCGTGTTTTTAATATGGTTGCAACATAAACTTCTTTTGTTGTTACATGGTTGGGAAAATCCTGTTGTTTTTGTTCTCAGTTCCTTACGGATTACCTTGTCCCCTGAAATGTGGTTACTACCTATGATTTCTTTTAGGTTCTTAGGTCTACGATATGCAAGAAGGCCGGGTTCCTTAAGCAGATTTTTAGGTCTGGTTTGAGATGTAGTATTTCCCAGCGACGTTTGATTATTTGGGATAGTGGAGGCAGAGTGGGATTGAACTTCTTGTATATTAGGGTGTCTTCTCTAGGTGTGGAAATTGCTTTATTTATTTGTTCCCTGATTAGGTGTTGTTTATAGCCACGTGTTGTGAATTGATGCTCCAGATTTTCAATGTGTTTATTTAATTCTTCATTGTTGGAACATATCCTTCTGAGTCTAAGTGCTTGTGAATAGGGAAGGTTCTCTTTGAGGTGTTTAGGGTGGGAAGACTTAAAGTGTAGATAGTTGTGGGTGTCGGTGATTTTAGTGTGTAGTGTCGTTTGTAGTTTCCTATTTTCATCTATGTAAATGCGGGTGTCTAAAAATGTTACTGATGTTGTGGATTTTTCATAGTCAAACTTAATTGAGTCGTGCACTGTGCTTAGGGTCATAAGGAATTGGGTAAGTTTGTCATCACTACCCGTGTATACAAAGAATATATCATCAATATATCTTGCATAGAATACGCAGTCGCTACCAATGATTGGATAGATATGGGTCTCCTCAAATTTTCCCATGAATATTGTAGCATATGATGGAGCTGCAATGGTGCCCATGGCACAACCTCTTATTTGAATGTCGTGTGCTCCATTGAAGTTGAAAGTATTCAATGTAAGAACATGCTCCATGAGTTTTATGATGACTTCTGTGGGGGGGCTGTTTTCTTCTTTTAGTAAGTGCTTCCTGAAGGGCGGCCAGCCCTTCGATTGTTGCTTTTGTGTATTTTAGGAAGGAGATAGAAGCGGGCAGGTGAAATGTTTGTGGGTGTAAGGTTTGTGCATGTTTCCTTGTCGATTAGATTGTTGCGAAGCATTATGTTTAGTGAGCTAGTTAATTCTTTTTGGTATTCTGGAAGGAGATATATATATATAGAGAGAGAGGGAGAGAGAGAAAGAGAGAGGTCGGGGATGATAGTGTGGGTGTAACCTAACATTTAAATGAAATCGGCAATCCAAGTTCAAATTTCGGCTCAGAAGTTTAGGTTCACTTCGCACTAATGCTTTCGGAAAAGGCATGATTCCATCTATTCACTCTTTCCACAATCAAGCGTTCGATCAAAGAATGAAGCAGTCGGTAACCAGTCTAGGAGAAGGAAAATTCTGAATTCAAAATCAGGAATGGGGTCTAAAATAACAGGTGAGGTTTTCAATCTTTCCACTGTCATCCTACAAAGTACCACCTGAAGTAGAAGAAGGCAGAGAGAAAAGGATGCTGGCAACGTCACCGAGTGACCAGAAAGGTCGTTCGTAGACATTTGTACACAACCAAGATATATAGAAGGTGCTGGTCGGGTCCTCAGCTGTACAACGACCCTAGGGCCACAACTGGTGATGATGTTGATGAAATATATATATATATATATATATATATATATATATATATATATATATATAGCATAGGATGCGGAATTAATTTCAAATAGCCAAAAACACTATTCTTAAATGAGTACCCAATACAAAGTAGAGCAAATATAATTTAGATAGATAGATAGATAGATAGATAGATAGATAGATAGATAGATAGATAGATAGATACTTGTTTATTGTGGTAAAAGGAAACCTCCTCAATTTGTTGTTTCTTTGCTCGTGATTGGTACAGTAATAACATCATTTCACAGGTTTGCCGCAGGTAGATAAAAAAAGAACTATTTCTCAGGTGAGTAAGTTGGTTTGAGAGGGAAAAACCACGAAGCAGCCAACGGTAACACAAACTTTTGCATTAGTAATGCTATTAGTAATCGTATTTATTTAGTATCGGCAACGGCGTCTACAGTAAAAACAGAGCTTACTTTTAGCTCTAACGTCATCGTTACGTCATTGGCAGACCGACCAATCGTAATTTGTTTTTCGAGGTGAAAGAATTTTGCCGTTATTTATTTCGACGTGGTTTGTCTCGTCAGATCGATTACAACTGAGTTGTGGGTTCAATCCTCACCGTGTGATTTATAATCGTGACTTTTGCTGCATCAGTCAGTTATATACCATGCGTGATACACGCTTAGGCGATCATGTATATTTCGATACATGCCTGACGAGACAGTAGGATGCCATTTCATTCTGCGGTAGACCAGTTGCCATCCAAGGCTATAGAACCTGGTCTGTTCTGCTATTTACCCATAGCCGGGGTGGGGGAGGGGGAGAAGAAGAGGCTTCATACCTTTTCCAAGCTATGAATCGTAAGTGAATGGATTCGACTGCAATTCGAACTCGAACCTCAGTCTGAGCCGCTATCAATTACTCCACCTTAATTCATTACTCCACTAAAATCCATTACTCCACTATAATCCATTACTCCACCGCTATCCATTACTCCACCGTAATCCATTACTCCACCATAATTCATTACTCCACCGTAATTCATTAATCCACCATAATCCATTACTCCACCGCTATCCATTACTCCACCGTAATCCATTACTCCACCGTAATCCATTAATCCACCATAATTCATTACTCCACCGTAATTCATTACTCCACTGTAATCCATTACTCCACCGCTATCCATTACTCCACCGTAATCCATTACTCCACCGTAATCCATTAATCCACCATAATTCATTACTCCACCGTAATCCATTACTCCCCCATTATTACTTCACCGTAATCCATTACTCCCTCGCTATCCATTACTCCTCTGTAATCCGATACTCCACCGTAATCTATTATTCCACCATAATCCATTACTCCACCATAATTCATTACTCCACCGTAATCTATTGCTCCTCCATTAACCATTACTCCACCGTAATCCATTACTCCCCCGCTATCCATTACTCCACCGTGCATCCAGTAAATCATTTCATGGTATATAACTGTCTCACTGTGGGGTCAATAGTGAGTGAATTGTTCTATTATTACCATGAAAGTACTTATAGAAAAAGTACAGGTGTGGGCTACCCTACTTTCCTAAAAAAAAAAAAAACGACGCAAGGAGACGCCCCTTAATCCTATAAATATGATATTTTCATCCATTCGCTTTCCTCCTATTTCTCTTAAACAATAAGATGTAGTCGCATGTGGGAAAAAGTGTCCCCACTGGGGCATATTAACTTCACTTTCAATTACTTTTCTCTCGGACTTCTCCTATACAATCTTCATACACGCCATTACATTGTCCAGTTTAAAAGTTTTCTTCTTTCAATATTCATTGTCTTTGTTACCCGCAACAATTTTTTTACCGTCGTTGTATACTTTTGGTAAAAATACATTGTCGATTTTTTTGTATATAGTTTTGTACTTTATTCATTGATTAGTTGGACTCACATTCGAGTGACTATCCGCGCATAGTCGTGTTGTGAATGAATAGTAATTAGACTGGATGACTCCTTCACTTATTTGTGTCTGTAGGCACGCAAACCACCTTATAAGAATGTACATTTCAAATCCCCATTCTTCCGATTGGTTGAAAAATAATCCAAGGAAGGATCTCTCTTCTCAATCATTTTGTTTCCAGAACATTCCTTCTTTATTGCGTCGCTATAACCAGGCTCAATAACAAGGTTTATTAAAAAAAAGTTCTGTCCGATCATCTACACCTTTGTGCAAATTAATTGAAACAAAACGAATTCCGTTATTATTTACTTATTTCCATATTTTTCCAAAATGACAATTACTATCATTATTGCTTTGTCCGTATATTGGTTAATATATTGTAATGTAATTGTGATCTTTGATAATGGCTTAGGTAAGCCGAAAGCTTAGATAGGATTAAAAAATATGTATCAATATGGTGATTTTCTTTCATCTTTTAATGATAAAGTTATTATGAAAAGAATTTACATGAAATAAATAGACAACACTTGTATATATTATTTAATGAACCATGCATCAATAAAAAATGCTATATATATATATATATATATATATATATATATATATATATATGTGTGTGTGTGTGTGTGTGTGTGTGTGTGCGTGTGTGTGTGCGTGCATATACGTTTGTGTGTGCATATGTATGTGTGGGTGCATATATACGTGTGTGTGTGTGTGTGTGTGTGTGCAGCTATTGAATTTTATCAAAATATAAATCTACGTCCTGGTTTCTTTCCAAACAAATTTCCATTTCTGAAAGAATGACTACTTTTTCCCAAGCCAAAATAAACGAGCACAATGTTGAAAAATCAAAAGAAAACGTTTAAAATACATTAACTCATGTTTTTGAAGATGTATCAGCACATACGGCCATCCCAAAACCATGACAATTTAATCATAATTTAAAGAAATATTCATTTAAAAAAAAGATTCTTGAATATTACTCGCTTACTTTTACCAGACTTTGAATTATGGCCCGTTGTGCCTTCTATATGTTTTGACTGACCTTTCAACCAACTGATGAATATTCATGAACGTTCTCAAATTTAAAAGTCTTGATAAACCAATGACATTCTTGCTTTTGTATATAAACACGGTGGATTAATGGATAGCGGCTTGGATTGAGAAATCGCAGAGCCGAGTTCGAATTCCAGTGGAATCCATTACATTCACTTACGTGCTAATACCCTTGGGAAAGGTACGAATCCTCTTCCTCTCCCTCCAGCTATGGGTAAAATAGCCTTGGATGGCAACTGGTCTAAGAGAAGGACAACTCTGAATTCAAAACCTGCGGAGGGTCGTTTGGGGACATTGTGGCACTTAGTGCACCAGATCTCTGAATTTGGCCCTTCAAAAAGTGTGGATGGTCCTGCACGAAACCATCACCACTATAATCAAATCTCATGTGCCGTTGTCGGGCTGTCGGTTTCCTGGGAACTGATCTGCTTGACCCTCATACGTCGAATCTCGACGGGAGAGTCGACTATATATATACACGTTTTTTTTTTTTTTTAATAATTATTGAATATTACTCGCTCACTTTATTTTTTTGTCAGACTTTGAATTATGGCACTTTGTGTCCTCCATATGTTTTGACTGACCTTTCAAACACCTGATGAACATTCATGAACGTTCTCAAATTTAAAACCTTTGATATACCAATGACATCCTCGCTTTTGTATATAAACACGTGCAACAAAATAAATCCTGCATTGCCTTGTATAAAGTCCCTCAACACAGGACGGAACGCGTCGGCTAAGAAAAGTTTTAACTCTTGTCTTTTTATTCATTTTCTTCCTTGACAGATACACTCTATCTAAAAATAGTTTACATATATGTGTATGTGTGTGTGTGCATATATATGTGTGTGCATGTGTGTGTGCATATTTATATGTGTGTGTAAATTTCATACAGTGAGCTCCCGCTTATTCGCGTTTCAGCATTCGTGGTTTCACATATTCACGGATTTTTCTTTAGAACATATGTACTTGTTATTCGCAGAAACCCCGAACATTCGCGTTTTTTTTTTCTGAAGAACATATGTACAAATTATTCGCTGAGAACTTCCTCGATTCGCGTATTTTTTTCGATAGAATATATTTAAAATGTTCTTGTATTATTTTTCTGTTATTTAAGTGACTTAAAACTTATAACAGTCCACTTTTAAGGTAAAAATTAGCAGAATTGTACATTTTCATTGTAAAAATACAAACTCAAAAACATGCATAGTGCTTGGGCTTTGTTCTTTGTTAGGGGCTGCGGCTGGGGTCTTAAAAGTGGCTTATGCTAAGTCTGGGGCCATCATCACAGTTCTGTTTTTAGAAAATGTTTTAAACTTTATATTTTATGTCTTGTAACACATATTTTATACAGTATTTTCAATGGTTGTATCAATCTATGCGTAATTAAAAACGGCTATTATACGTATGAAAGAAAATTTACGCTAAGTGTATGGTCACCAATACTATTTTTCAAAAATGTTTTTAAAAGGGTCTGAAATGTTTCTAAAGTGTTTAGAATGAAAGTTTAAGGCATGTGTGGTTTTAACAATCAAAATAGGTACTTATAAGCACTTTTAGGGGGTGGTTTGCAAGTATTCGCGGATTCTAACTATTCGCGTCCGGTTCTGGTCCGTAACTCCCGCGAATACGAGGGTCCACTGGATTTATATGTACGTAGATACATCAGTAAGCCCGTAGCCTGTAGTGGAGAGATTATTTATTTCATATTAAAAAAAAATGTAAAATATTGCTTTGTTTTTTTTTTTAACAAATCTCTTTCTTTGTCTATGCACATAATTCGGGCGTGAATATTAATAGCAAAGTTCAGTTCAGTGCCATGCGTGATACACGCTTAGGCGATCATGTATCTTTCGATACATAACTGACGAGGCAAATTTTTTCTCGCAGTAGGTTGCCATTTCTTTCTGCAGTAGACCAGTTGCCAGCCAAGGCAACCCGATCTGTCCTGCTATTTGCCTATAGCTGGTTGGGGTGGGGGGTTCATACCTTTGCCAAGCATGTAAGTGAATGTAATGGATTTGACTGGAATTCCGATTTCTCAATCCTAACCGCTATACATTATTCCACCGTGTCTCCATCGTCTCAAAGTACGGACATTATACAGTGAAACATTCAAATCAAATGTCAGCTTATAACTACGTGTCGGGCTACGAACTTAATGATCCATACACTCATACGCGCATAGAATGATTAAGTAGTCCTCGTTAATGAACCTTGAAAAGCTTTCACCTGGCAATGATTAGTGATTTGATTATGTCATTATATGAACGATAAGCGACTAATTTTATTTAATTAAATACTGTGAATATGTATTTATTTCAATTAATAAAGCAATTGTAGCAATTTAGTTTTTAGATTAACCTCATTTTAGGAATGAAAATATTCAAGAACTGGAAGTGAATTTCCTACCCCCATTGAATATATTTACAGATCGTGACATCTATCAGAGAGATTTTACTTTTAATTTTTCTTATTGCATTATTCTAAAATTTTAACACATCAGCAGATAGCTATTAATGTCAACAACTGAGCACAAATAGTTATTAATTAAAAAAAAAAGTAGTTAATGTATAATATTATCCATAACTACATGTAAAAGAATGTCGTTTTTCATAAAAGTTAAAAAATAACCATAAATATGGAAAAAATGCGTATATTGTTGAAAATTCTTCCTTTTTCTACTATATTGCTATTTGTACCCTGTTATAATGAGTATTACGATTGTTCCCTAAACAATAATAATACTGAATAATTTTGTTAATCATTAAAGCATATTTAATCACATCTCCCTAAGTGCTATCGTGATCTGTTAAAATACATTCGAATTACGATTGTTCCCTATAGAATACATTGAAAATACTTTCGAAATTTTATTGTTCCCTATAGAATACATAAAGGTCTATTCAAATTACGATTTTTCCCTATAGAATACATTGAAAATACTTTTGACTTTTGATTGTTCCCTATAGAATAAATTGAAAATGCTTTCGAAATTTTATTGTTCCCTATAGAATACATTAGGGTCTATTCAAATTACAATTGTTCCCTATAGAATACATTGAAAATGCTTTTGAATTTTGATTGTTCCCTATAGAATACATTGGGGTTTATTCAAATTACAATTGTCCTCTATAGAATACATTTAAAATGCATTCAAATTACAATTGTTGCCTCGTGAACCCCGACATTGACTCGGCTACACCAGTTTGTTCATTGAGAATTCATTCATATTTCAATTGTTCCCTAAAGAATACATTTAAAATGCATTCAAATTATAATTGTTCCCTATAGAATAGATTTAACTTACGATTTTTCCCTATAGAATACATTTAAAATTCAATCGGCTCACGATTGTTTCGCTTACAATGTTACTTTTAGATCCCTATCGTAACTTGGGGACTATTTGTTTATCTATGCTTACTTAAGTCATATTTTATGAATATAGGCTCTTTTTTACCTCCTCATACGTTTAAAAACAATTTCGGACGTAGCAAACCATTTTTCCGCAGTAATATCAAAATCCTATGTAAACATTAGATTTTTCCTAAGGTATTCTGAACGTGGCTCTCAATGTTTTTTTCTATACGTCACTCTTCCCCACTTTTTTGCCACCGCTCCATCTTACCTTATCCCTCCACAAAATGGTCTCGTCTCAGCGACCGTAGGTACCAGCCCACCAACTTCATATGACTGGATCCCTTACCTCACCAGCGATTTATTTCGTGAACCCCCCACATTGACTCGACCACACCCGTTTGTTCATCATTTCAATCTCGTCATATTTCCGCTCTGTGAAATTGGTAAGCTTTTCACGTGTGGCTCAGAACGAGCAGTTTTCCAGAATGTTCCCCGATTTCGTAAAATTAAACGAACCACACCCTTTCGTAGACAGATTCCTTTCTTAGTGACTTCATTCCGCCGAACCAGATTTTAATAACACGAAAGAACATCATCTCGTAAAAGATTAAACAGACTATTCATTCCATAAAAAAAAGCATACAATCGGTGTGTTTGTGTCAGTGTGCGATAAGAAAAGGAAAGATACAATGTTTTATTCAAACCGGTATCCTCATCTTGGTTATTATAATCACAATGTTTCGGCTGTTGCGCCCTTCGGCTTTTTCCGGTGTCTGTTTCTGTCGGTAACGTCCGAACTGAACACTTTATTCAATCAATTGAGATAAATTGTTTTAGTTTCACAGTCAGTCCTAGGGGAGATAACTCGTACTGATTACTACTTTTGTTATTTATTTTGTTAATCAATTTACGGAATTCCACTAATCCTCGTTACGTTGAGTTCATTTGCCTGATTCAGGGAATTAAATCACGACTATTATGTAAACTGCCACGTTTAAACAACGACAATTATTAAGCGATTGTCTGACTATAATAACCAAGATGAGGATAACAGTTCGAATAAATCAGTTTATTATAAGATAATTTTTTATGTAACTAACCCGTGTTGTGATGAAAATAATTTATGCTCATACACATATAATCACATGATTTATTATTGTATGATCATAAATCCTATGATTATGTGAGTATGATCATAATCAGAGGATTTATGATCATACACACATAATCATAGGATTTATGATCATACACAAATAATCATAGGATTTATGATCATACACACATAATCATGCGATTTATGATCATACACACATAATCATAGGATTTATGTTCATACACATATAATCATATGATTTATGATCATACACGCATAAGCATAGGATTTATGATCATAAACACATAATCATAGGATTTATGATTAGTATGATCATAAATCCTATGATTATACGTGTATGATCGTAATCATAGGATTTATGATCGTATGATCATAAATCCTATGATTATGTGAGTATGATCATAATCATAGGATGTATGATCATACATACATAATCCTAAGATTTATGATCATACACACTTGATCATAGGATTTATGATAATACGATCAGAAATCTTATGATTATGTGTGTATGATCATAATCATAGGATTTATGATAGTATGATCATAAATCCTATGATTATGTGAGTATGATCATAATCATAGGATGTATGATCATACATACATAATCGTAAGATTTATGATCATACACACATGATCATAGGATTTGTGATAGTATGATCAGAAATCCTATGATTATGTGTGTATGATCATAATCATAGGATTTATGATAGTAAGATCATAAATCCTATGATTATGTGTGTATAATCATAATCATAAGACTTATGATCATAACCTAGGCCGGTTACCATCCAAGGCTATAGAACCCAGTCTGTCCTGCTATTTATCCGCAGCTGCGAAGAGAAAAGATGGATTTATACCTTTGCCAACGGTATTAAGACTTAATTGAATCTAGTGAACTCGACCGGAATTCGAATTCGACTCTCCGATTCCGCAATCTAAACCGCAATCCATTACTCCACCGTACCTCCCACTTCTGAACCAAGCGAACTATTTACAAAATATATATGGGGTAGACTGTTCTAGTTACACGTGCCATGTTTAATGGATGTCAGTTATCAGTTATCTCCTGTTAATTTCCCTCTAAAAGTTCTCCAGTGCTTTAACTGGGTATTGAACTCACACTCTTTGGGTCCTGTCACTGGATCTAACCAACGCCTTTATGCCATGTGTCCTCCAAGAACGCTGTAATAAATATGGCGACAAAGATGAGGACAATAGTCCGAATAATGTAAATAATGTACATAATACCTCATCTTAGAAATATAGACAGACAAAGATTGAATAAATATGGACAATAGTCCAATAGAATAATGTAAATAGTGTACATAATACCTCATCTTAGAAATATAGACAGACACTGAAAGGCCGAAACGTTGTAATAAATATGGCGACAAAGATCAGGACAATAGTCCGAATAATGTAAATAGTGTACATAATACCTCATCTCAGAAATATAGACAGACACTGAAAGGCCGAAACGTTGTAATAAATATGGCGACAAAGATGAAGACAATAGTCCGAATAATGTAAATAATCAGCATAATACCTCATCTATATATATATATATATATATATATATATATATATATATATATATATATATATATATATATCTGTGTGTGTATTATTATCTAAAATTGTTTCCATACATGTAAGGCAATTGAGTTTTGCTTTAACCTATTAGTTTCTATTGACCAAATTGGTATCGCCACACTTCGGCTATAAATCTGAGTTCCCTAATGGAAAATAGGAATTAGAGGTCCGATCCTTAGTTGGTGGGTAATCGGAGTTGTAAGGTTTTTCTTTATGAAGATCTTTTAAGGTGATCTTACATGTATAATTCTATCGTTATCATAGCAATAACATTCTAATGCTTAATAAGAGCTGCATTAAAATGAAAATCCGAGCCTTGCTTCATGATTAAAACAGACTGAATTTTCAGACGAATCTCTGCATTATAAGAAAAATAAATTCTGAATAATCTCCGAAGAAATCAATCTGGATTAACAAACTATTCTTGAGTTACTCACACACACGCGTACGCTCACGTACACACACGAACCAATATGCACATCCCGATTAGACACTATAACACCTATAGAAAAACGTTATTAATTTCTGATGGCCCTTTCATATTGGCTGAGAAAAGAGTTCAAATCGGGTCAAGAACATTTTGAAGGGACCATCTGCTGTTTATCCTTGAGTCTTGTGATTTCAGCTTAAACCTTTAATCAGCACATGCCTCGTACCATTTGTATGAAAGGCGTGAGGCGAGGTTAAAGGTCGATCATCACCGGAACTTCTTTGTTTAAGGACCAAGATACACACGCTTAACGATTATTTGGTGTTTTGTGTCCCAGGGATTATATTTACTCTACTACGACAACATATATATATATATATATATATATATATATATATATATATTAATTACTACATATACTAGTACCTACGTGTTGGTGTGTGACTTAAGTTTCGCTGAGTTACAGCTCGTCGGACACAAGGTAAAAAGTAAACAAATGGCTTATGCTACGTAGCCCCCAAAATAAAATTGGGCAAAAAGAGTAGTAAATGCGATGGAGATGAGTTATATTTTCTAAAAAATAAAAAAAAGGTAGAAAGATTGTAAAAAAAGAAAAAAATAAGGATTACAAATTTAAAATTTTAAAATTAAAGACACTGTTTTCGCATACCCAAGATGGCGTTAATGGTTTAAGGAAGGTAAGTTGGCAAGCTGCTTAAGTCTTAGAAAGGTATATATATATATATATATATATATATATATATATATATATATATATATATATATATATTAGCTACAGAGGAAGCGTCTGGTTAGCAAGGTTTTATTACCGCTTTTAAACTACAAATTTCACATGATTTCTCTCAAACGCTCATATCTGCTCGAAGCGCATGTTAACGTAAACAAATGACGTCATATATTATGAAATAGACAATTATTTAATATATTATTTGAACAAGGTATCTATAAAGAAAAACAAAATGTTTTTTTTTACTATCATCTGGCATATATATATATATATATATATATATATATATATATATATATATATATATATAAGTATTGGATTGGTGTATACGGAATAAATTCCAATAACCAACAAATACTATTCTTAAAAGAGTGCTCAATACAGAGTAAAGGAAATATAATTATTTAGTCGAAAATTATAACATAAATATGTTATAAAATTACTACAAAAATAGCCATTTTGTTTCAACACATCTGGTGTCTTATCAAGTGATGGAGTTGAATGTAAAATTCTACATTCAACACCATCATTTTCATTATAACATAAATATTTTATAAAATCACTAAAAAATAGCCATTTTGTTTCAACACTTCTGGTGTTAAATGGCTATTTTTTAGTGATTTTATAACATACTTATGTTATAATTTAAGAATAAATAATTATATATATATATATATTTATAATATATTTATTGTTTATACGCTATGTTTATAGATAAAAATATTTAAGTAAAGATATCTTTTCATTTCTAAGATACAACGCTTCAAAGCTTAATCTAACAATTGGACATTTTTGCTGTTACATTATTTGGACAATTTTGATGTTACACCTGGTAAATATATATATATATATATATATATATATATATATATATATATATATATATATATATATATATATATATATATATATATATATATATATATATATATATATATATATATATATATATATATATATATGCACAGAGAGAGAGTGAGAGAGAGTGTGAGAGAGAGGAGAACAGGGAGGGAAAGACAGGCAGACAAACATAAATATGATACATTATATTGTATAAAAAAAATAATACCGTCATTGGTGTTTAAATGACCTTTGTTATCAGCAAGTACGTGACATGAATGATTCATAATATATAAAGGAGTGGAGAAATTACACAAACACACACACACACACACACACACACATATATATATATATATATATATATATATATATATATATATATTGAGAGAGAAAGAGAGAGAGAGAGAGAGATATGGTTGCTGAAAATTGTCGGTATGATCATACAGCCTTTTCAAAAAAAAATCTATTCGTTGGTCAGTTTTTACGAAATGGGTTCGGCCGAGAACTTTTAAGCACGCCCTCGCAGACATGAAGGCAAACAGTCAGGCTTGGGATTACAAGGGAATTAATGATGCGGAAGCGCTCGGGGAATTTAGCCAGACGGCTTTATGATTTCAACCAATACCGTGTCCAACATTACAACCATTTTAGGAAATCCCTCCACAAAGAACATTTTTCTATATATATATATATTCTATTTATCTGTCTATATTTCTGAGATGTGGTATTGTAATTATTTACGTTGTTCAGACAGTTGTCTTCATCTTTATTATCATATTAACGACGTTTCGGCGTTGTACGTTCCGGCCTTCTTCAGGATCTGTCTATATTTCTCAGATGAGGTATTCCAATTATTTACATTATCTACATTGTTCAGTCTGTTGTCTTCATCTTTACTGTCATATTCACGACGTTTCAGTCGTTGTACACTCCGGCCCTCTTTAGGTGATTGGAATATGAACTTAACACTTTATTTCGTCCACCGGGGGTAGATTCTTCTAGTTCCACGTGCCTTTCCCCTTCCGGTTGTCTCGCCTATCTCCCTTTAACTCAGCTCTCCAAGTTTTGTTCAACACTGCCGTAGCCAGGTATTGGGTCAAGTCACTGGATCTAACCAACGCTTTTTACCCACCTGGTCAAATTCCAATCACTTGAAGAAGATCGGAGCGTACAACGGCCGAAAGGACGTGAATATGGCAATAAAGATGAGGACAACAGTCCGAACAATCTAAATAATATCTTATTTACATTTTTTTTATGAAGCCATTTCGGAAGTTGGGGGTCGAAACTTTTGAGTACCACATGTGTATATTTATGAGGAAATGTTTGTGGAAAAAGCTTTTCTTATCATTACCTTTGTAGCAAAAAAAAAACAAAAGCAAAAAAAAAAACATAGTTGAAAACTAATGAGACTAATAGAAAAATCTATTATTGGAAAAAATATACGTAAAACTTTATTGGTACCAACACCATCAAATAATAACGAATAAGATAATTTCTTTGAAAAATAAAAATATGCAATTATTTAACAACATGACATTGGACTTTGGACAGGTTGTCCACAATTTTGATCCCAATACACAACACCTTTTTCGAAAATTGGAAAAAATACAATAAAAATTAAACAAACAAATATTGTCTGTTCTTTTAAATCAAACTTGTCTGGATGAATACGCGCAAATTTTCGGGATAACAACTGGGACATTGCTCTATTGAACAATTTAGTTCATGCCACATTGACTGATAAACTCCTACAACAAAAATAAATAAATAAAAATTCTCAAATTGCCATATTAGTAAAAGACGCACTCTCTTAAATTTTCAAAAAAAATTCAACCTTAGCGTTGCGACTGCACGCCCCAAAAGGTTGTATCCGTTAACAATAACACATTAAAAAAAGCATATTTCGATTCGCATTTAATTTTTCGTCTCGGATGCTACCTGAATTTTACCAAAACCAAAATAATTTCCATGCCTGAAGACGACTGAATGTACAGTTGAAAGTACTTGCGTATTAAAGAAAGGCCATATACAGCTTATAGTTTTTAAAAACAAGGATCATATCATTCATCGAGTGATTTGTAGGTTAATGCACCTTTAAAATTTTGTTTGCGAAGGGATTTCGCCATTTTATATCATTAACTTTACTAATCTACTTTTTATATGAATGATTCATTGTAATATATATATATATATATATATATATATATATATATATATATATATATATATAGGGAATCCATTTCGGGAGTTATTTGGAGTGGATGCACTTAATATGGAAATATATGTTAAAATACTGAAGAATTCAAACGAGAGACCTACCGGTCATTCACGGAATCCTTTCATCTGTCCTTTTCTCCCGGCAATTTCGCCAGATCTGTCATCTCATGGTTCATTCTCCAGATGTATCACCTCCCAGATGTCTCTCTACATCTGTCACCTCCCGGCTATTTCTTCAGATCTGTCACCTCTTCGATATTTCTTCAGATTATGCTTATTGCGATGATCCAAATTACTTGAACGAAACAATAACAAAATATGAACTTCCTACAGTTTATCCACAATTTTGATCCCAATATACAACACCTTATTCGAAAATTGGGAAAAAATACAATAAAAATTAAACAAACTGATCGTCGGTTATTTTATATCAAACTTGTTTGGATGAACCCTTGCTGCCTAAATACAGGGTGTCCCCCCAAAATTGATATCATTTCGCAAGCTAATAATTTTGGTAATTCTTGTTGAAATAACCTCAAAGTTTCACAAAATGTATAGAAACAGATCAAATTTTATATTCAATGCTTTATTTTTGTTATCTCAATGAGAATCTGCCAAAGAGATGAATCGGCCATGTTGGAGATGAAGACATTTTTCTGGTGAAATGGCCGCCGCGGTCACCGGACCTGTCCCCGTGTGATTTCTTTTTATGGGGATATGTGAAGAGACTGGTCTATGCCCTCCACCTCTTCCTGTTAGCATCGATGAACTCAAACAGAGAATAACTTCCGCACTGGATGATGTTACCGGAGACATGCTACAACGTATTTGGCAAGAGCTTAACTACCGACTTGACGTGTGTCGTGTCATAGGCGCTGCACATATTGAACCCTTATGAAATCGACCCCATAATAAACTTATGATGTTCAACAACTAAACTGTTCAATTTCATTGAGCTAGACTTAGTAGTTTTCAAGATAATTGCTTCTGAAATGATGTCAATTTTTTGAGACACCCTGTATATCTTATTTCTCTACATATAGGCAATTCATGGTCATCCATATATACATGTTCCAGGTGTTCACTATACTACCAGTATAACCATCTCTGCAACATAACTACGCATCTACTGAGGCTGCCCAGTGAATATTGACATCACGCAGCAGTAAGAGTGTACGATATCTTGTTAAGCATTTTCATAACACAAGGTCTCAATAGCTTCGTTTCGAATAAGATCAGATGAGTAGATTATCCATTTAGTACAAGCTAGTTAATCATAACGCTATATAATATGAAATGGAGAAAGTCCGACAATTATTTTTTAAGACATTTTTTATGTTTATACGTTCTTGTTTATAGATACAAATATTTAAGTAAATTCTCTGTTTATAATAAACAGTAGTAACAACATTTACTGGCTTGAATTAAATGACGTCATACATTTCATAATGTGTGGCGTCATTTGTTTACATTTGGATACGCATTAAGCAGATATGAATGAATGAGAGAAAATCATGGAGAATTGTGTTTAAAAACAGTAAAATCGACCTTGCTAATCGAACGCTCCTCTGTGGCCCAATCGGCTAAGGCACGTCAGGCTATATGATGTTTCCGTTTAGGATACTGGATCGATTCTTGTCGGAGGACGCATATTTTCTGTGAATATCTCTCGGACATTCAGGCCGGTAAATGTTGTTAATACTGTTTATTATAAACAGAGCATTTACTTAAATATTTGTATTTATAAAAAGAATTTATAAACATAAAAAATGTCTTTAAAAATAACGCTATATCAAGATACATAGGCGCATGGCCGAGTGGGTAGTGTATTATTACTCCGACTATGAGACCCGAAGGTGATGCCTTGATGATACCGGATTGAAGAGATGATCTCAATGCGTGCCGTGGCTGAAAAGTTTTGAAAACCATAACCACAGGTTGATCCAAACCATGTCAGGGAAACTGGGTAGATGAACATTTTTGGAAGCTTTCGTTTGTCGTGCAAGCACGGAGTCACAAGACGTCGTGAGCGATTGTTTGAATATACTGGCCTTGTGCAACAACTGACTATGGCAAATTGAACGCTCTCGCTTAGAAACTGTAATTAATAGTTGCAGAATGTGCCTGAGCAGACGCTTGCGGCAGGGATATGCTAGTCATCCTCATCCTAGCACAGTGGTACCCAAATATTTTTGTCTCTTGGCCGCATTTTCGGAATGAAAATTTGCTCACGCCTCACCAAAGAGAAATCCCGATGAAAAAGCGCAAGCAACCCTACGGCAAAGAAGGTCCACACACACACACACACACACACACACACACACACACACACACACACACACAGAGAGAGGGAGGGTTAAAGAAAGATAACTGCGAATTCGATGTCAGAGCATTATCATTGATAACTCTCTCCTCCAATTTGCAGACCACAGTTACTATATTCCTAATACTTGATATAATGCAAAAAATATCACAATGATAAAATCGGTCAATAACTATTTATACTGGGATCCATGCGTGCAATTACAGTCAGTTATGTGCCATGCGGGATACACGCTTAGGCGATCATGCATTTTTCGATGCATGACTGACGAGGCAGAGTTTTTTTCCCGTAGTAGGTAGACATTTCTTTCTGTGGTAGGCCAGTTGTAAGTGAATGTAATGGATTCGACTGGAATTCGAACTTGGCTTTCTGATTCCTCAATCCGCTATCAATTACTCCACGGTGGAATTGCAAATAATCCGTAATAATAACTTAAATTTGAAATCGTATATTTTTTTGGCATATGAACTTTTTGGAACTGTTTCTAGATCTTTGATAGTTTTTCAATCATTCCACTTCACATGCTATCCTCTTCCGCGGTATCTATAGGGCGTGTTTCTCTGTTTGGGAACGACTGGCCTGTCAGAAGGGTGTTTCCTGTAACAGGAAACAAGCTGCCATTATTATTATTATTATTATTCTAAAATAATTCTTTTTGATCCGTACTTTTCTGATAATCACATACCGGGTAATAATCAATGACTCAACGGGCAAGTGAAGGATATGTTTTTTTGTTTCTCTTTGAATTTCACGGATGAGGAATTATCATTATTTACACTATTTACATGCAGAATTTTATCCTCATCTTTGTTGTTGTTATCACAACGTTTCGGCTATTGCTCTATCCAGTCTTCATTAGGCGTGTGCCGCTCTACATAACCAACAGGGAATTCCAAACTGAACACTTTACTTAATCTACGGAACTAGACTGTTCTCGTTCTACGGTCCATGTCTCGGGATATCTCGTCTAGTTCTTATTTTTAGTACTGTTCAGTTATTGCTCGCTCTGTTTACACTCAGTCCAAGTACACACTGCCCGACCCAGAGATATGGGTAGTGCTTGTTAGAACTTTTTTTTTTTCTGGAGAGATGGTGCATCAGCGATTTTGTTGATTTATTCTAGTATATGTCTTTGTCAGACATTATTATTATTATTATTATTATTATTATTATTATTCCCTTTGATTTCTGGTGTGTACTTATTTCTTTCCGGGTCCCAATCAGAGACCTAAGGTCAGAAATGACATCATGACATTTCCCACTGAGCAGTTAAAAAAAAACATATTTTACATAGCCTAAGCCCTTCGTAAGGTATGGGCTGTACTCATGAGAACATTTTTTTTTGTATTTCTTCAAGGCATGGGCTACAAGGAATCTCTTTAATAGGTATATTGGAATCTTTTCCAATCATTCCGAGGGCTCCAACTACAACGGGGATTGTTGATGTTCTCATGTGCCACATTTTTGAGATTTCGATTTCATTATTATTATTATTTTATTTCCTTTGATTTCTGGTGTGTACTCAATTCTTTCCGGGTCCCGCCCAGAGACCTAAGGTTAGAAATGGCATTATGACATTTTCCACTGACCAATTAAAAAAATATTATTATTATTATTATTATTATTATTATTATTTGTAGTATCATCGTGCCAAGAGAATAATTTTAGTGCCTAATTACCAAGTCGCCTCTGGTGTCTATGAGTAAAAAAGGCATTGTAGGCGAGTTATCCACGCACATGTTGCACGTTTTGTTTAGATGAAGAAGGTTTTGAGCATCATATGCAATTCCTCACAAAGTTATCCTTCATAGCTCTGAGGAAAATTTGACTCCCATGATTTTCGGTACCCTTCTTTATCATAACCAAAGCCCCTATCGAGGTTTTAAGTTTCCACGTTTTTTATGACTTCTGTTTGCAAGTCCTTATCGTTTGACAGTTTTTTAAATTATTTTATTACAAACATTGGAATCCATTGGGCAAGCCATAGTAAGCTCAAAAAGTGAACTTGAAATCGGATGTACCAGAATCAAACAAGTGCTGGAATTTAAATATCTAGGAAGCTTTTTAACAGAGGGCGGAAAGAGCGACACTGGGATCAGAAGGCATTTTGGGATAGCCATGGAAGAAGCATTCCAAAAATTAAGCAGAATACAGAGAAACAGGAAAACTTCGCTAGAAACAAGGACAAAGAATACTAAACTGCTATTTGATATCTGCCCTGCTGTATGGGATTGAGTGCTGGACGATCTCCTCAAAGAAATGTAGTCCTACAGAAGGATGCTGAGGATACCGTGGATCGAACATATGAGTAACGACGAAGTTTTGGATTAAAGAGAAACAAAAAGGAAACTAACACTTAAACTTAAGTTGAGGTTTCTAGGGCATATAATGAGGAAGGAGGGCTTGGAAAATCTGATACTCACATGGAAAGATAGAGGGCAAGATGGACAGAGGAAAACAACGCAGAACATAATGAGCTTGAGTAAATGGATGGCTAAACAGAGCTTAGAAAAAATATCGGAAAGACTAAATTTATTAAGAGCTACAAGGAACAGGAAGTTGTGGAGAACCATGATCTCCCACGTCCTGAAGGGACACGGCACATAAAGAAGAAGAATACATCGTGTCATGATGGAGCTAGTTTTGTTCACCTCCTGAAAAATGGTTTAGTATATTTGACTAACGTCTTTGCCCTGCCCGCCTCCCCAGAGTATAACTATGACCTACCCTGGGGCAGCTGCTATCAGTCACTTCCGACTAACTAAAACAGAAAAAAGGAAAAGAGACTTGAGGTCCGATGTGATCTTTTATTTTGAGCACATGCAGTTAGAAAATTTTAATGCTGTCACTTGATTGGCTGATTTTGCCTTCATTTTCCTTTTTTTTTTTTTTTCACAATGATGTTCACCCTCCATTATTTGCATTATTCGGACTATTGTCCTCATCTTTGTCGCCATATTTATTACAACGTTTCGGCCGTTGTATGCTCCAGCCTTCTTCAGGTTGTTAGAATGTCGAACTGAACCCTTTATTTCGCTCTTCTAGTTCCACGTGCCAAGTTTAATGGAACTAGAACAGTCTACCCCAGTGAGCGAAATAAAGGGTTCAGTTCGACATTCCAACAACCTGAAGAAGACTGGAACGTACAACGGCCGAAACATTGTAATAAATATGGCGATAAAGGTGAGGACAATAGTCCGAATAATGTAAATAATGTACATAATACCTCATCTCAGAAATATAGACAGATACTGAAAGGCCGAAACGTTGTAATAAATATCGCGACAAAGATGAGGACAATAGTCCGAATAATGTAAATAGTGTACATAATATCTCATCTCAGAAATATAGACAGATATTGAAAAGCCAAAACGTTGTAATACATATGGCGACAAAGATGAGGACAATGGTTCGAATAATGTAAATAATGTACATAATACCTCATCTCAGAAATATAGACAGATCCTGATATTCACTCTGTACAAGGCAAAAGAGTCACTCGAGGTAGGGAGTTACAGAGTAAAGGACATCGCCCTAAGTAAGGTGATAATGCCACCAAGATGCAAGGGAGGCTACCAGAAGTGAAAGAAAAGGAAAAGGCTTTAGAAGTTGGAAACCCAAATCTAAACAAGAAATAAAGGATAAACCTCTACTCCTGTTCAAAATGCCGGGGAGGTGTATGAACTGAGTGATAGGCAAGCGAATCTACTCCTGTTTTGGAAAATGCAAATAAATAGTAAATAAAAGTTGAGAGATTTAGTCGGAGGCGTTAAAAGTATCGTATTGAAGTAGACTTTAGAAGCAACCGGAAACCAAACCCTTAAACTGAAAACAAGGGATAAACATTTATTCCTGTTCATAAAGTCGGAGAAAAATGTGACCGGGCGATTTTCTTTTCTGAAATGTGTCTCTTGTTAATTTTTGCTTGGCTACTTTTTGGGGGTAATTCAAGATGTATTTTATTTTTAGTTTGTGAGTTTGAGGAGGAAGAGAAACGGAAAAATGTGTTTTTATGTGGCCATCTTTGAAAATCTTTTTTGTGTTTTTTATATATATGATGTCAATTTGTTTTATATCCATAGCAATAGAAATACAATCTTTTTAACACTAAAATTTCACCTAATGCACGCCACGAAAGCCACTCAAGCTAGACGGTTACAGTAAAAATGATAATACTGAATTAGGTGTGTGATATGAATGAAAGTAAAGGTGTCAGGAAACAAAGATTATAATAATAAAGAAGAAAGATACCGACTGACCCTTCACTTGAAGAGGTCAAGATTGAAGTGATCAGGGAAAACATCCACGCGGGAGCCCATCCTACAAAGTGGCAGTTATTGAGAAAAAGCTGTGAACCGTTCTTCTTACGTCTGAGAAACGAGGGAGAAGAGGGTGACTCGACTCTGTGGAAGAGGCATAACGTATCCTAGGCGTAAATATCTGAATTGGTGAGACTAAAGAACGCAGACATTTGCGATGGAAATAGCGGTAGAGCATCGACGGGTTTGCAATCGGTGCGTCAGTGCGAAAGAGGTCGAAGAAATAAATGATAATTGCGATCAAATTTCTGTCGGGTAAAAATAAACCGAACCACAAGACTAAAAAATATTCAAATAGTCTTGTGGTCCGTTTTTTTTTACCCGACAAAAATTTATCATTTATTTCTGATTTCCTGGAGGTTAGCATTTGCCGTTGCTTTGCTATGGCTGATGCTAACCTCCATGAGAGCACATCATTCCGCCTCTTCTGGCTAAAATTTTCCAATGACATGAATTGGGACGATTATATTGAATCAATTGTCAGATGTTTTTCTCACTAGAAACTATCTTGCACATTTATAACTACTATTCGTTAATGCATCGAACATTGCTGCTAGATTTGGTCTGGTGCTCATGTTTTATATCTAAAGATTACTGACATAAACCAAAGAAGAATCTTCAATGTTATGTCGGCTTCAGTCACCTGGTATCCTGGCTTCAGTCACCTCCCCACTGCTATAATTTGACTCCCCCGTGCCTTTTCTATAGATATTTCCATGGCAATTGTTCTAATGAGCTTTCCTCTTTGGCACCTCAACTTTACGAATTTAAGCGCAGTACTAGACTGACAGCTAAGTATCATCATTTTACTGTTGAAATAGTTAGATGTAACCGGAAGTTCTATTCTAATAATTTCTTCCCTTGGGCTTAACACCTGTGGAACTTTCTTCCAGATTCCTGCTTTTCTGTCGATGTGATCTTCAAAAATTTAAATGCAACATCAATCGCTATCTTCTGTCTTTCTGAATCCTGTTCTTTGATTGTCCTTTCGCTTCACTAACGTTTTCTCGTTTACTTTCTGTAACACAAGGGAAAAAATGGCTTACCTCCTGAACGAAAACAAATTCGGACGTGTCTCGCGTGTAAAATATTTCCAAAAAGAAAATGGCGGCTTCATGATTCGTATATATAAGAAAAGATAGATCTCGGAGCCGGATACTCTCGCGAGATTCTTTTTTTCCACCGATGCAAATTTGACCAGTCAATCAATCTGTAAAAATGGCTTAACGAGGCGACAGAGTAATTCGACTGTGCTAGCGAACAGGAGACACGTGTTGTTAGACTTACGCTATTCTGTTGGTTGAACGATACGAATTTAGGGAATTTTCTTACCAGAAAAAAGTAATGGATAGCGGCTCGGATTGAAAAATCAGAGAGCCGAGTTCGAATTCCAGTCGGATCCATTACATTCACTTCCGTGCTAATACCCTTGGGAAAGGTATGAATCCTCTTCTTTTCCCTCCAGCTATGGGTAAATAGCAGGGCAGACTGAGTCCTATAACCTCAGGTGGCAACCAGTCTAGGAGAAGGAAAAACCGGCCTGCAGATGGTTGGGCTACTTCAGGCCATCTTGCCCAAGAAAGACCA
The DNA here is from genome assembly GCA_903632075.3 of Acanthosepion pharaonis. Lineage (NCBI taxonomy): Eukaryota > Metazoa > Mollusca > Cephalopoda > Sepiida > Sepiidae > Acanthosepion > Acanthosepion pharaonis. Next base: position 1,637,441 of record CAHIKZ030004553.1, on the reverse strand, counting down.
CGTCTACTGCTGCTGCAGTACACATGGTGCCCCTACGACCCTACGTGACACGGGATAAAGAAAAAAATTACCAGCAAGAAGAAACTGATTACGCTTTCACTCTCCGTAATCCCTTGGCTCTTAGTGGCTTTATCGTCTTACTTGGGGTGAAATTAAACTTATTTAACGCTTGACTTACTCACCACTGTCAGTATTGTATAAACACAGGATGATTTACAGATTTAGCTTGTCTGAAATATATCCACAATGTTTCTCATCTATGAGAATCAAATGAACTAAAGCTGTGTATTTCTGTGTACGAGTTTCTGTATTTTTGTATGAATTAAATGTGAATCGAATTCTGGCCTACTTTATCTGAGTTTATGTGTCATACTTTGTGGCTTGTGGTCCAGTCAGTAAACAGACCAGGTGCTCTAAGAGGAATTTTATCAGTGGTGAGGTACAATGTTTCTTTTTTTTTTTTTTCGGGTAACCCCCCTTCTCTATTAGTCATCTTATTTTTATTTACGAGATTTTATGTTCGTGAGTTGTAAGGTTTGTTTAAAATGCGAATGCTCGTCTTTATTTAAAATATGCAACATATGAAAATATCTGTTGAAATCATAGAAAATTAAAGAGTCTTATTATGCACCCTTACAACCTTGGAGTCCCGGGATCGAGTACAATATACCTTCTATATATAGTTCTCTCTTAAATTCTGATTGGTTGGGATGTATTTAATCTTCAAGCGGTTCATTGGAGAAAAAAAAAAAAGAAGAAAAGATCATTACAACAGAGATGGTGGGGATGGTTTTAAGCGTCCAGAAAGCAACCTTCCTTCAAATACTGTGAGTCACTAACACACACACACACACACACTCTCACTCACTTTCTTTCCTCTTCTCACCCCCCCGCCCCACCGTCTCTCTTTCTTACAGACACGCAAGAAAAAAAAAAAACAAAAAAAACGAGGGACGAAATGTGGGTAGACAATAGAAGAAAAAGAAAAATATTTTAAAATAGAGCCTCGGATTGAGGAATCGGAAAGCCGAGTTCGAATTCCAGTCGATCTCATTACATTCGCTAATACCCTTCGGAAAGGCGTGGATTTAACTATTCTACCTCCCCCCCCCAGCTATGGGTAAATAAGACAAAATGGATTTATATAGCTTTGGCTGGTAACCGGCGAAGAAAAAATTCTGAATTCAAGACTGTATGAATCCCTGGCAAGACACATACTATGCAACTAAAGAAAAGATCGTTCACATTAACTCGATGCTCCTTATTACGGTCGACTCATTTATTTTTTTAAACAGATTGATCTGAATTTATGACGCATGAGAATTTTGTTTTTTTAATTTTCAATATTGTTTATAATATTGTTTTATTATTTTATTTCCTTTTATTTGTGATGTGTACTCATTTCTTTCCGTGTCCCGCCCATGGACCTAAGGTTAGAAATGGCATCATGACATTTTCCACTAGGAAAAATAAACATATTTTACATAGATAGAGCCCTTCGTAGGTTGTGGGCTGTACTCGTGAGAACAATTTTTTGTATTTCTTTAAGGCATGGGCTTCCAGGGATTCCTTCAATTAGTCTACTGGAATCTTTTCCAACCAATTCGAGGGCTCCAACTACAACAAGGATTGTTGATGTTCCCATGTGCTACATTTTTGAGATTTCGATTTCAAGGTCCTTGTATTTTGATAGCTTATTATTATTATTATTATTATTATTATTATTATTATTATTTGTGTGTGTGTTCTGTTTCCTGCTTTGTATCCTATAGAGCCGGGCCCAAACTATAGTTCTTAGGCCCTATGGAAGAATTGTCACTTAACTGATAACACATTTCTTTGTACATCGTATTCTTAATAGGGTGATTTTCTAGGCAACTTGTATGATGATGTTACCTCGAACACTGTTAGTAAAAGTGCCCATTCCTTTTCTTACGAGGCCCAGTGCTCTGATTACTATTGGTACAGACTCAGTCTTCATTCCCCACATACTGTTAATCTCGATCTACAGGTCCTTGTATTTGGACAATTTGTCGATAATTTTCATGGAGGTTTTTCTCTCAGATGGTACTGCTATGTCAATAAGCATACACCTTCTGAATTTCTTATCTTTTATTATTATTATTATTATTATTATTATTATTATTATTATTCCGGTCGCAATTATTTTCCACGTTGTTATGCATGAATCATTAGAGTGAATAAACATTTTAACGTATTAGTCTCATTTTTTTAATACCTTCAGAAGTATGTAATCATGGCTTTTCAAAGGTTTCTTAATTTCATTTGTATCTGCAAGTGTCATGACCCCTTGGGAAAGATGGTGGAGTAGTTTACCGTTGTTTTCTTCAAGGATTTGAATTCAGAGAAGAAATGTATTCATGCGTTTCTTAAGTGTATCTGTGCGAAAGTGAATGCAACACTCTAAACTGGATTATGACCTTGTCTCGCCGAGTCCATTCACTGCGCTGATAACCGCTACACTCGTCCCATATTAACCACATGCAAGAGTTTTTAAACCTTTTTTTTTATTATTATTATTAAAATCTCTTAGTTTATAATAACTAGAATATATATTTATTTATCATCAAAAGATTTTCTTTGATTTCTGTGATCTTAAGAAAACGTTTCTGCAGCTTTCAAATTTAGTCTTGAATCGGCCGAGTTCGATGAAATAAAATTGTCGATGAAATTTTTAACATCGATGACATCTTTAAATTTAAAAAAGAAGTAAGAAATGCTACATGAATAATAATTTTATAAGGCTAAGACTGTTGTATGGACCTTAGATCTCTTCATCTGTAAGGAAACTGTCCTGCATTCACTGCCATATAAGGGGATTAAAATAGCATTGAAGTTTATTACTGTTTTTTTTTTAATGCAAAGATCCATATTCACCCTCTCCAATTTCCCACCAAGAAGTAGCCGTAAAGTGGGCCCCAGCCCGGCTGGAAGAGGGCCATTTGCAACCAATGGTCAAACAAGACTGCGATTCAAGGAATGTGAATTTAGAGTTTGCCTTTTCCTACCTTAGCTAGATAACCTAGACTGTACTTCCATAGCTTCAGTGGTGAATGTATGCCTATATCAAACAGTGTACGAAATTAAACGTAAACGTAATTTGTTTATTTGGTTTCTGCGCCGAAAATTGTTTCACAGTCAGCACACCTCTGACCAGAAATTGCAAAAAGTGAAGCACACAGAAATACACCCCAAACACGTCAAATACCTAGTTATATGGTGCATTTATAGCAAATTTAGTATAGGAAAAAAGGAAATTGAACACAGAATAGTCTGCGCTAGAGATAGTTTCCCACAACACCGCAAGGTGATGCAGAACCAAAACATTCACCTAAAAGCATGTCCCTTTCTAAACTGTTCGGTCCTGCATTTCTGTCCCCAGATCCCTAATGTCCAAGCCTGGTGACCCGAGGTATGGTGTCTGGGAAAGTTGATTTATGTTCTTAAATAGCCTCGTCTGATCGAGACTTTCATATGGATGGCTTTCAGATATATCTAAACGGTCAGCTATATACAACTGATTTTTTTGGATCGACTTTTTAACAAATGAATTCTGTAGGTCTTGGGGAGGACCGTCCTTCGAACCTCGTAGACTGACGTTACAGAATCACAAACAAATATAAGAAACCACATCACTTGATGGCATTCAACAGGAGCAACAACCAAAGACTTTCAGAAATATCTAAACTGTCAACTGTATATAACCGCTTCCCTAAATCAATGCTAAAGAGTTAATGAAGCCTAAGGGTCATAATGAAAACGGTTGGTTTCTTCATCGTTTCATACAAACTCCTTAAGTTGATTACTCGCAGTTACCCCCTGCTTCTCTTGACGTCAGTATGTCTGGCCGGTGTCAAATTGTCGTCTCTGAAATTTCATGTCTCTTTCTCCAAACTATTGTTGTATGCCTCTCCCCCATGTCTTCTGGGGATGTCTTTTGGTTGACGGGGTGTGGTGAAAGAAAGGAAACAGAAGCTGTTGTTTCAACTAATTTGCACAAGGGTGTCCATCATAGATTTTTGATACCCATTTTTCTTTCATGCCACACTATCAAGCGAGTGGTGATGGTGGGGTTGTTAATATGAAACATTTTTTTTTTTTTACATTCAAGATAATTTAAAAGAAATCTCTTACTCTTTCTATCTATACTGATGAAACCGTATTAGATGTTTGTAAAATTTACTAAATAAAATTAAATTATTGCTTTTTAGTATTCCTCTTTATGTGGCATGTCCTTCAGGATATAGGTGATCATAGCTCTCCACAACTTCCTGGATTTTTGCTGCTCTAATTAACTTTCAACCATTTATCTTTCTTCCCAGTCACTGTTCCCTCGTGCTCTTCATAAAACTCTTTAAGTTGATTACTCGCAGTTATACCTTGCTTCTCTTGATTTCAGTATGTCCGGCCGGCCGGTGTCTAATTGTCGTCTCTGATATTTCATATTGTCACTTTCTCATTCAATGTTTACCTTTATTGTTTCGATTTTGTTAAGACTTCGTTCGTTACTCACAGATTCTCTTCGTGGTATTCTATCAGTGTCCTTAAATGCAAAATCAAGTAAATTCTCTTTCGGTTTTGTTCAGAGTAATAATTGGATTTTTCATTAGCTCTGAGACCACAGAATATCTGCTATAGTTGGGGTTTTCTTTGGTTTTGACCTTAAACTAAAAATTAACATCCTCTACTAAGTGTTCCAAGAAATAGGACCCAAGATTAACTTTTCCAAAACAGAACTTATAGTTGGATGACCCCCACCCCACATCTTCTGGGGAGGTCTTGGTTGACGGTGTCAGTTCCATAATGTATCTTTTCTCACTCGTCTTCTTCCGATCGGATGCCTTTTGAGCCATCTTCAGAGTAGTTATGCGGACATTTAAACAAAGATATTCACCATGAAAGATGATATTTTGTTATGTTGACATAGAAGATTGCTATGCGATGATAAACGTCGCTGAAGATGGCTCATGTGAGTCGAAACCTTAGATCAAGTAACAGCATAATAAAAACAATATCCAAATGTTGTACAATTTTTGTCTTTATTTTCTCCCGAAATTAAAGCCACTATACGAAGCTTAGAACGGCACATTATCAAACATAACAGACATTCGTTGTCTGCTATATTTAACAATACATTTTTGAATAATATATCTGTGTGTGTGTGTTTGTGTGTGTGTATAAATCATTATGTAGCGATGGAATCATATTTTTAAAAAAATAGTTATCTACTTATGTATTGAGCACTTTTTAAAAAATAAAAACAAAAATACTAAAGAACTTCGGATTATTAACCTAACAGTTCTTTCCTGTTTTTCTATATATTTGCATATATATATATATATATATATATATATATATATATATATATATATATGAATGAGATAGATATTTTTATATATCAAGAACAATATTAGGTGAAAATGTATGACAAAGTGGAAAATGTTTTCATGTGACGCGTTTTCGTCCTTTAGGACTCCATCGGACTAAAACTGTTATCACATAACAATATATATATATATATATATATATATATATATATATATATATATATATATATATATATATATATATATAATATCCTACGTCGATAGCAGGACTCATGCAAACAGGTAATCTTCAGGTACAAAATAGTCACTGACCTTTAAGCGTTATGAAATTCGCATTCTTGGCGTGTTGATTTAAAATTGTCTGTTAAAACTTGTTTATTTTATTATTGTTGCCGATAATATTTGAATTAATTGTTTATAATTTACATCGCTCCAGTTATTAAGTTCGAAAGACGAAGTATTAAAAAAAATTATTTTAGATAATTTTAAAATTTTTTGAAATTATTTAAAAAAAATATTATTTATTCAGTTTTAAATGGTATTTTAAATAAATTTTAAAAACGAATCTCCTGAAAAACGGAAATTTTACCAGGAAAATTCGAATCGGGCTAAAATTGGTATTTAAAAGTTAAGTAATCTTTTTTCATAATATATATATTATGAAATGGACAAAGTCCGACAATTATCTTAAGACATTTTTATGTTTATACATTCTTTTTATAGATACAAATATTTAAGTAAATGCTCTGTTTATAATAAACAGTATTAAACAACATTTACCGGCCTGAATGTCCGAGAAATTTTCATAGAAAATATGCGTCCTCCGACAGGGATCGAACCTATATCCTATACGAAACCGTCATATAGCCTGATGTGCTTTACTGATTTAGCCACAGAGGCACGTTTCGGTTAGCAAGGTCGATTTTACTGTTTTTAAACTACAATTCTCCATGATTTTCTCTCGTACATTCATATCTGCTCGATGCGTATCCAAATGTAAACAAATGACGTCAAACATTATGAAAGGACAAAGTCCGACAATTATTTTAAGACATTTTTTTCTATAAAAAGAACGTAGAAACACAAAAAATGTCTTTATATATATATATGTATATAAATAAAAAGAAAGAACAGTAAGATATATAATCCGGTGTTCTTATAGATATTTTTATTTTTACAAAATAGTGCTCAATGTAAATTTACAGAGCATAATATTATAAATTAATTGATTTATATAACCATATTTTAAATCAATTAATTTATATATATATATATATATATATATATATATATATATATATATATATATATATATATCAAGTGTTACAAAATACAGAAGTTAAATGATTTAAATGGCGAGAATACGATAAACAGGGATCATAATATTCATATACAGGTTCGGGCTTAATGTATTCTCGCCATTTAAATCATTAACTTCTATATCTGTTTTTTGTATGAATGATTCATGCAATATATATATATATATATATATATATATATATATATATATATATATATATATGTGTGTGTTGATAGCATCGAGGTGGAGTGGGAAATTCATACTTGCAATTTTCACAAAGGGTCTCGCCGAAATGCCACTTGTGTTAGCCTGGATGGAAATGAGTTAAGTGGTGACGCCAGTTTCAGTTGTATACACAAATCAAATTGGTTCCGATGTTCACAAGTCGTTTTGGGGAACATTTTATTCTATTTGCAAACAACCGGCTGACCCTTCGAAATGACAACATTAGCAGCTCAGACTCCAACATAAAACATTATGCAAATGTTCTGACATGACATTATCAGTTATCGTTCTGACTCCGGTCGCCCCCGCCCTTGAAAATTGCGATAAAATTCCGTTCTTTGACGTTTTCCCACAGTGTCATTTCATAATTCAACTTGTAGTTTGACTGAGCTAACAACAGCAATAATAATAATAATAATAATAATAATAAAAATATTCCGAACTGATCTTAAGAAATTTTACAGGGAAATTGGAAAAACAACTATACATGTCGAAAGGCCACCATCGATTGATAATGTACAGACATTTTGGGAAAATATTTGGAGCAGCCCAAAGGAATATAACCCAAATGCAGAATGGATCCGGCGTGAAGAAGAACGAATGCTGGATACATCTCTGCAAGAATGGGAAAATATATTCACAGATGATGTTAGGCAAGCTCTAATGAAATCCCAAAAATGGAAATCCCCAGGAAATGACAAGTTGCCCAATTTCTGGCTTTATCCTCTCTCATCTACCCATGAAATTCTTGCAAAAACATTATCAACGCTTGTAAATCATCCCAATAAAATCCCGGAATGGATTACTGAAGGTATTACATACCTTATACCAAAAACAACTGAAACAGACGACCCGAAAAATTATAGACCGATAACATGTCTCTCCACAACGTATAAGTTGATCACGTCTGTACTGACGAACCATACTTATTCCTTTTTCGAAACAAACAGCATTCTTCCCATGGAACAGAAGGGATGCAGAAGAGGTTCATATGGCTGCAAGGATCAACTGCTGATAAATAAAATGATCCTGGAAAATTGCAGGAGACGACGTAGAAATCTTACTGCAGCGTGGATTGATTATCGTAAAGCCTTTGATAGTGTTCCACATTCTGGATCCTCCAGACTTTGAAATGTACAAAAATGTCTCCCTGTGGTATTAAATTTCCTTAAGCACAGCATGGGAATGTGGAACACCAAAACTATACCTTAGTCACACCTGGGGCACTGCCATATCCAACCGTCTGAATATCCGACGTGGAATCTTTCAAGGAGACTCTCTGTCACCCCTTCTGTTTTGTTTATCCTTAATCCCTCTTACACATGAACTGAAAAACAGTAGCTATGGTTACAAAATAAATAAGAAAATATTCAATCACCTACTCTACATGGATGATCTCAAACTCTTTGCCAAAGACGACAATGAGTTGAAAGGCCTCCTCAATATTGTAAAATACTTCAGTGACGACATGTAGGTATGGACTTCGGATTAGATAAATGTGCAAAAGTAACATTCAAGAAAGGGAGAATTATAGAAACAACCTCAATAGATTTAGACTTTGTCACAAAGATTAGGGAACGGGAACAAGACGAAGCTTATAAGTACATAGGAATTAGCGAAGGAGATTGAATACAGCATACCCAAATGAAGGAGAATGTAAGAAAGGAGTACTACAGGCGTGTGTGTCTGGTACGGAATACTGAACTGAACTCAAAAAACAGAATATCAGCCATAAACACATTGGCTGTCCCTGTGGTTCGATACAGCTTTAATGTCCTTAACTGGACCATAGCTGAAATTAAGCGAAACGAGAAAGCTTTTCACTTGATACCGCATGCATCATCCCAAAGTTGATATTGATCGTCTGTATGTGCCCAGATCCGAAGGAGGCAGAGGATTAGTTCAACTAGAACTGTCCTACAAAACTACAACAATTGGCCTCCAAAGATACTTGAAAACTACAGAAGACTGAATGATGGTATGCGTCAAGGAACACGAAAGTAGTAAGCGTCTTTAAGCGTAGAGATGCAAGTACAGCACAATACACCGGTTGAAACTGCAAAATACTTTAAAAAGACAGCAAAGACGAATGCAACCGACCAGATACAGAAGCGATGGCAAGATAAACCGCTTATAGCAAATACTCTGCTCGTACCAAACAAACTGACGTAGACAAAACCCATACCCATCAGTGGCTACGTAGTGCAGGGTTGAAAGCTGAAACTGAAGGTTTTGTCCTTGCTGAACAGGACCAATGCTTGCTAACTAGGAATTATTAAGCACATATACTGAAATATTGTGTCAGCCCAAAATGCAGATTCTGTGATAAATATCCAGAAACGATTGATCATCTTGTATCAGGTTGCACGATATTGGCACCCACTGAATATAAAACCTGGCATGACAGAGTGGGCCAATATCTGCACTGGAAAATCTGCAACTTCTACGGGAAGGAAACTGAAAGAAAATGGTATGAACACCACCCAGACCCGGTTACGGAGATAGAACCTGTTACAATTCTATGGAACTACACAATACACACTGACAGAATATTCAAGGCTAACTGCCCAGATATTGTTATTAAAGATCACAAACAAAAAAAGTGCCTCCTTATTGATATGGTAGTCCCTGCTGACTGCAATGTATCATTGATTATCTTCAAAAAGCTATCAAAATACAAGGAACTTGAAATCGAAATCTCAAAAATGTGGCACATGGGAACATCAACAATCCCTGTTGTAGGTGGAGCCATCGGATTGGTTGGAAAAGATTCCAATAGATTCATTGAAGGGATTCCTGGTAGCCCATGCCTTAAAAAAATACAAAAAATTGTTCTCACGAGTACAGCCCACACCTTACAAAGGGCTCTGTCTATGTAAAATATGTTTTTTTTTTTTTTTTTTTTTTTTTCCCAGTGGAAAATGTCATGATGCCATTTCTAACCTTAGTTCCGTGGGCGGGATCCGGAAAGAAATGAGTACACATCCGAAATCAAAGTAAATAAAATAATAATAATAATAATAATAATAATAATAATAATAATAATAATATAGGCTGGTCGACAAAAACACATCTTTGAAAACGTTTAAAAAGTTAAGTAAATACAACGACCTCCAGATCGAGCTCAGTAGAAAGTGGCATTTCAGGACGACACGATTACCTGATGTTTTTTTTAGGTCTTTGAGAATTAATATCAAAAGGAGCGAAAGAGATATATGGATCTAATTCCTTGCGGCTGCAAAATATGGAAAATGCCAAAAAAATCATGCTCCTGGCCAATTCTCACATCTTGTGTAGATTTCTTATCACGCAGTAACCAAAATTTCATTTCTTTTTCGCTTTGATTACATAACACCTCATCTGTTTATATCTTTGGATATTTAAAAAAAAATTGTTTTCTGAGAATTGGGGGAAACACGTACTGAACAATGCTAAAGACAAAACACAACAACAACAGCAATTATAATAATAATAATAATATTAATAATAATAATAATAATAATAAAAATAATAATAAAATATTAATAATAATAATAATAATAATAATAATAATAATAATAATTTGAATTACTGTCAAAAAACTTGTTTTCTGAGACTTGTCGGCAGCTCGTATTGAACAAATGTCGATGTTTTAAAAAATGCCTAAAAACTTTATTTACATACGGAAATGTATTTTTCTTTTAATATGGATAAAGTTAAAGTTATTATCTTTTAAATAAAATCAAAATTTAACTTCAAAGTAGACAATAAATTCATTTCAAATGTGTTTTACAGTTTTTTGTATGAGTACCATGGTGTTACCTATTGAAAAGAATGAAAATACTAAGAAGAAATGCTGTAGTATCGAGTAGACTTGCTGGCACTTAATCTCCAATGTAGGCCTCTAGTTACTACTGGGAGAACCATCAATGTATGAATAATAATAATAATAATAATAATAATAATAATAATAATAATAATAATATGCCCCAGATGACAAAAACGCATCTTTGAAAGCGTTTAAAAAGTTAAGTAAATACAAAGATCTGGAGATCAAAATCTTTGGGAATTAATATCAAAAGGAACAAACAAATATGTGGATCTAATTCCTTGCAACCGCAAAATATGGTAATTGCAAAAACATCATGCTCCTGGCCAATTCTCACATCTTGGGTAGATTTCTCTCCATGCAGTGACCAAAAATTACATTAGTTGTTTCTCTGATTGCATGGCACCTCATCTGTTTGCATCTTCGGATACAAAAAACAAACAAAAAAAAACTTGTTGCCTCTTGAAGTTCCTGCTTGAGAGAAACACGTATTACACAAAGCAGACAAAACACAATAATAGCAATAGAAATGTGATACACGTGACTGGCTTATTAGGCTGATCGTCATAATGGCTATATTGGACTTCGTACATTTGTACCCCACCGTCATCTTTTAGGACAGCTACTCTCTCACTCAACAACAATAACAACAACAATAGTAATAATAATAAAGATGAGGCAATGCTAACAATGTTTAGTGTTTGATGAAAGGTGACAGCGGTGTTTATTAAGTCTTCGTAATGATAATGGCTTTAATGATGACGTCAGTTATTTGTATAACGAGTCGGGGATAGAGAAATATAAAAAAAACGCCAATTTTTTTCGCTGATTATATTTTTTTCCACCGACACCCCCTAAGCATAAGAATCACACCATCAATAAAATTATTTTTAGTCTCAAGACCGAAACTAGTTACTTACGAGTTTTCACAACGCCCTCTCTCTCTCGCTCTCTCTCCTCTCTCTCTCGCTCTCTCTCCTCTCTCTCTCGCTCTCTCTCTCTCTCTCTCTCTATATATATATATATACATATATATATATATAACATTATATATATATATATTTATATATATAACAGAAAATAATATATAAAAAGAAAAAGAAAAAGAAAAAAACAAATCTTAACAATATTAACTACGGACAAGGCCACAATGTGCTAACCGTATTCGGAAATTAAAAACATCCCTACCACACACTGATACATACACAGAACGCACACACTCAATTAAGCTGAAAATCGAATCATCCTTGACAATGGCTAAAGGTATAGCCGAAAGCGCTCGGAAATATAAAACATTTGGACAGTTCTTGCATACTCTTTGTCCAGAAAAGAAAGCTCTTGTTCGGAGACAAGAAATATTAAATAAAAAGCTTAACCGTAGTACCTTGTCTGTCGTTTTTAATGAAACATATATATATATATATATATATATATATATATATATATATATATATATATATATATATATATATATATATATATATATATATATATATATATATATATAACGTCATATGTATTGTATATATCATATATATATTATTAGTCAAAAAAAGAAAATATGTTACTTAGAAGTTTTTTCCATTTCTCTTTTTCACTCTGTCTCCTCTTCCTCTCTCTCTCTCTCTCTCTTCTTCATATATATATATATATATATATATATATATATATATATATATATATATATGCTACATTGACGGAAAACCTACCAGTACAAAAGAATTCTCTTATGACTATATTTGTACAAAAACGCACAACCTTAAAATTTAAACTTCAAACTCAGCCTTGCGACTGCACGTTCCAAAACAATAACACATTTCTCATAGCATTTTTTCGGATAACATCTTTATTTTCGTTGTCTTCTTATTACCGAGAAGTAAAAAACAAGAACAAATCTATTTCCATACCTGAGGATGTCTGTAGGAACAGACGAAAGCTTGTAAAAACTAAAAAAGACCTTATGAAACTGGAATTTATAAACAGGGATCATATCATTCATATACCTGTTCGGGGTTAGTGTACCTTATTGAAATTGTTTGCGAAGATGTATTCTCGCCATTTAAATCATTAACCTCCATATTTGTTTTTTGTATGAATGATTCATGTAATTATAAATTGAACTGCACCTATAATCGAAATATATATATATATATAAATGTTGTTTACTACAAATATAAAATTTGTCGCTTAGCTGATACATCGGTGAGAAAGTGACTGAAGTCGAGATGCCAAGTCAGTACCGATTATGTTGCAGATCCTTTCGTGGATTTTGTCACGAATCTCGAGATGAATAACAGGAGCACAATGCAAGATATGACAGCAGTATTCAATGCACAGACGGTGCTAATCAAATCTCTCTTTCTATGGGAGAAATCTAGAGTTTATTTCTAAGTGTGAATCTTGCAATTTTGCAGTTTGAGTAATAAAGTCTAAGGCTCACAATACATACATATATATATATATATATATATATATATATATATATATATATATATATATATATATATATATATATATATATATATATATATATATATATATATATGATACCTGCCTACTGGACCACCTAGCTAATCCCTGCTGTAGACCCCCTCTCAGGCACATTTGTGTTTGTTCAGCATGCACAGAGCCCACCTGTGGTTTATACCACTTAGTTACAGTTTTGGGGAGAGCGTGTTATCTACTGTTATCAAGAGTCTGAACAAGGCAAACACGCTTAAATCGTCGGTACATATATATATATATATATATATATATATATATATATATATATATATATATATATATGAATGTTCTTTATTACAAATATATAGCTGATTGATGTTATTTTCCGTATTCCGACTTCAGAACTTCGTAGACGAATCTTTTCGTAATCGTTCCGTTCACTTCGTTTGAAGATCAAATTTGATTAGAAAGCAAGAAGACAGAAGAGAGTTCCACAAGTGAGAAGTGCGATAGAAGAAGCTTCTAGCATAGAACTTACATTTACACCTTGCCATTTCAACTGCAAATTGGTAAAACCCTGCCGCCAATTTTAGTGCTGCATCAAAAAGTTAAAGTACCATAAAGGAAAGTTCGTCAAAACAAATAACAGGAAAACATTTATAGAAAAAGCAAAGGGAAGCTAAGATTTATCAAGAATCCCTCAATGTAAAGCAGAAGCACAAGATAAAATGTGCCAGCTATATTTAATTCATAAATGAATGTTAGACTTATAAATATATAAGATAGATCCTGGCGAGAAAAATTGTCTAGCTTGACACCGTGAAGCAACGCTCCTAGCAGCAGAGTTAGCAATTGATTCAATATAATCTTTCCACTTCATGTCAGCGGAAAATGAAAGGACAAAAGATGAACGAGATTCATGTATACAGAAGATGACGATTGACGTTGCATTTAAAGATTGTACTCATCAGGGAACCAAGTAAACCGAAGGCAGATCCACAAGCGGAAAGTGCAAGAAAAGAAACTTGCAGTAGAAGTGGCGGTTGCATTTAGCTATTTTGGCAGTAAATAGGTGGACCTAGTTGCCAATCTAGCAGCACGCTTAAATTCGTGTAGTCGAGGCACCAGGGAAAAAAGTTCGTCAGAGCAGTTGTCATGAAAATATTTGTAGAAAAGACAGAGAGATCGGCGAGAAAGTGATTGAAGTCGAGATGCCTGGTCAAGATCGATTACATTACAGCTCCTTCTTTGGATTTTTTCAAGAACCTGGAGATGAAGAGCACCAGACCAGAATATGGCCGTAATATTCAATGCGTGAACGGTGCTTATTAAATCTTTGTTTCTATAGGCGAAATCTAGAGTTTATTTCTAAGTGGGAATCTTACAATTTTGTAGGTTTTTTTTTGCGTAATAAAATCTGACGCTCACAAAACCATTTTTATTCAATGTCTTTTAAAGAGGATGGAACTTATAATGTGAAATTCGAATGATGGTTTGGTTTGGTTTGGTTTGTTTTACGGCATATCAACCTCAATGGATTATTTAATGCCGACGAGATTTTTATGGCTGGTAATTTTTTTTTTTTAAATGTATAGCTGGTAATATTTTTCCTTCAAAAATGTATTGCTGGTAATATTTTTTCTTCAAAAATTTATTGCTGGTAATTTTTTACAAAATATTTCTTATATTAAAACTTATTTTTACACTTTCATAGTGTTGTGACCCCAGTTTGTGTTGTGGCCCAAGTTTGGGGGTTAACTATTTACTCATAGCTGGGACCCTAACAGGTGCTACCATCTCGGGTCAGGGTGAACCTGGGAACACCAGTAATTAAGATGTAGTTCTACACTCCTCAAAACCTGATCAGAGGTCTTTTTGTTGTGCGTAGTTTATCGTCTTACCCAGGACGCAGATGTAGTTTATCTTCTTACCCAGGACGCAGATGTAGTTTATCGTCATACTCAGGACGTGATGTATTGCTCATATATCTTTAAAGGATTTGTACCAATATTGTTTGATTAGTAACAATTGTATTGTAAAAACATTGACTTAAAAACACATCATACTGAAAAAAAAAAAAAAAACAGTTCCCGTACTATCACCGAAGTTAAGCAACGTTGTGCCTAGCTTTGATGGGTGACTACTTGGGAATACCACGTACTTGGATCTGCGGATAGTGTAATAGCTTCAAATTATTATTCAGAGAGCGGATTTCCAATTCCTGTAAGGTTCGTTATATTCATTTACGTGAAAATACCATTCTCCACCCCCCAGCTATGGGTTAATTAGTAAAACTGGTCCCAGTAAACATTATTATCTCTAATCCTCCCCCAAAATTCTTACAATCTAAAATATTTTCTGGCTTTAAATAACCTACAAAGGGTTGATAAACCGTAGAAAATAAATGAATTATGCATAAACAGAACAAAAATTATGTTGTATTTAGCTTGATTGCAAAATAAGATCTAATATATGTATATACCAAAAAATTTCCCAGCATTGTTTGATTAATAAGAATTCTATTGTGAAAGCATTAACTTGTATTATAAAATTCGACTTGATCTATCTATCTATCTATCTATCTATCTATCTATCTATCTACGTATGTATGTATGTATACATCCCAAATGAAGAGTCATATGCAGGTAAAAAGAAATGTGCATGAATGAAAATTTAATAATCCTGATAATACAATCGTAGTCACTTGAAAAGAGGGAAAACTGTTTCAGTATTATATATATATATATATATATATATATATATATATATATATATATGTGTGTGTGTGTGTGTCTGTCTGTGTGAATTTGGAATGCACTGCATAAGCCACATTATCGGCCGTAAAAATATATCTAATAAGGTCATGAATTGTAGAAAAATGCACGGTTGAATGCACTGGTAATATTGGACGTTCTAAATTGTTTGTGGGTTGGCCGGCCAATATACCATTACAAAACATTGCAAATATTCCTGCCATGGAAATATAAGCAAACCTCAAAAAAAAAAAAAAGAAAAAAAAGAAAGAAAGAAAGGCATGAAAGAAAAAAAACGAGAAAGGAAGGAAGAAAGGTATAAAAGAGAGGCCTGAAAAAAGAAAGAATGAATGAATGAAAAAAAGAAGATAGAATGGCATGAAAGATAGAAAGGCAAATGCCTGATAGAAAGAAAGAAAGAAAGAAAGAAAGGAAGGAAGGAAGGAAGGAAGGAAGGAAACGAGCTCTGACTGTTTTAAAAACATTAGACGAAGCTTCCTTAAACATTTTACCCTGGAGGGACCCTTGGAATAATTTTCATCTCTCAAGGAAACCCAATAATCTATATTTCTATATTATTCTTGGTCATTTATCTGCTGAATGGTTCTCGTTAAGCAGTGATAGTCTGGGGAACCCCAGGGTTGATGTCGGGTTGGTGAAGACAGGCCTAGAAAATAAAAAGCCAGCTAATATTCACTTCTTAATGAACCTCACTAATGAGGTTTTATTTATTTTTACATACAAGTTTGTTTAGTTTCTTTTTCAGAATTTATACCATGCACTTACGGAATCCCAGTCAGGAAAGATTACATTAAACCCTAGGATTCCGCGAGAAATAGTAAGAAATAGGCTAATGTATATTTGAGTCATTTTGGTTTAATTTTATATTCGTAATTTTTCCATACACGTATGGCATATTGTTGGGAAATCTTTAGTTATTGCAATAAAAGGTTTCAACTTCTTATTTTATTTTAATTTGTAATAACCGCAGCGAAAATATTTATGGTTGTTAGCAAAAGGATAAACCCAAAATGTAAATTATAAATTGCAGATACAAAAATCCAACAAATACAAACATTTAAATAAGTGTTTTAACAGAGGATGCGACATTGAAATCCAAAGGCACATTGGGTTAGTGAAAGATGCCTTCTAAAAGCTAAGCAGAGTATTCTTCTTCTTTTATACCCCTCCACTTCACCCTACCCCTTGTAGTATCAGATTCTCCAAGCCCTCCTTTCTCACATAATGCAAGGGTTCGATCGTTCAATGCAGCAGGTAAGGTGTTAAACAAAGGCCAAACTAGGTTAAGACATCTTCTCTTCTTTTTATGTGCTGTGTCCCTTCAGGTTGTAGGCGATCATGGCTCTCCACTTCCTCCGATCCTTTGTAGCTCTCAATAAGTTTTGTCCATTTGCTACTTCCCCCAGGCCCTGTTCTGTCATCCACTTGCTTAAACCCGCTAGGTATGTCACGCGTTGCTTTCTCTTGTCTCTCTTTCTCTCTATTCGCCATGTGAGTATCAAATTATCCAAGCCCTTATTTCTCATTACGTGTCCCAGAAA
>CAHIKZ030004553.1:1572500-1615000 GCA_903632075.3 Acanthosepion pharaonis | reverse complement strand
ATTGGTCATATCCCTCAAGGATGAGGTAGGAGGAATTGTGTATTCAGTAATTTATTCACTAGTCTAGTAAAAAAGCCACAAGAACTTGGTATATTGCCAGGATTGGGTTTTTGATCGCTTCCTTGGAGTAACGTCCATCACAAACAATAGCCGTAGGACAACTAATCGACAGTCCAGACAATAGTGTCAAGGCATGATAAAAATCTGATACAATCACGGATGACGCAATATTTTTTAAGGCCAAACAAATTTCATCATACACCCCGAAAATAGATTCCTATTACTCCCAACCACTGCAAATAGCATAATCGGATGAAAAAATCGAAATCGATTACACCTTGTCACTTAAGGGAGACTTAAACTGACCAGATGGTGAAAGAAAGGAAACTAAAGAGATTGTTTCAATTAATTTGCACAAGGGTGTATGTGAGGGACTTCAGAGTTTGCATTGGCCTCATTACCCGCGGTACCACTGAGAACTGAAGCCATGATCAATTTCGACTACAACGAACGAATCTTAATATATCACTAGATCGCTTGGCCATATCTCTAACATTTTGTTAAATCTAGGCAGCGGTTTTTTTTCCTCTCTTGACATAACGGATGTATCTATAAACTGAAAACATGCCTAGTTTTACTTGAGATGATTACCAGAAATGCTTAATTAGAAAAAGTAATTAAAATTTTGCTTTTTCCTACTTGATATACGTATGTCCTGTGTAAGGAACGGCGTATTAAAAAAAAAAAAGGTTTGGCGTTTTTTTTTGTTTTGTTTTTGTTTTTTGTTTTTTAATGCATACATATACTGAAAAGTGCTTGACCCACTTTCCAAATTCTGACCAAATGACCCAGAATCAGATATTTTCTTTTAATGGAAGGACTTCGTCGTTGGGCTGTCAACATAGTCAGACATTTTGAAAAAGTCGACTATCATTGTTTCATTTTTAATCTGGCTTATACACATATTCAAATTCCTTTAATAACAAAATCGCTTGCGTTCAAGCGTACTTAGGTATAATTAGCATTTGAAACCCCCATCTTCGTGGGCAGTCTTGCATTGAAATGACACAAGACTACAGATGAATGCACAAATATATTACAGCAAGATATGGACTAATTCTTCCAGTCCGAGGCTTTCCCATCAATTCATACTGAATTTTGAAGATATACCGCAATTTTTTAAAGAAAATATGACTATATAATTAAAAACTTTTTGACTATATTGATTAAAAGTTTTAATAATTCAAGAAAATGATATTCCAGTATCTAAGGAAGGTGGAGTTCGGTGGCAAGATGTAAGGGGTGATGTGGTCGCAGAAATTGTCTAACCGGGTTGCTTGTGTGGCATGGTGCAGAGTTCTGTTGCTAGACATAGGGTCTACCAGCAGCCACCTTCTTGACGCAGATCAGCACGACCTCCTCGGACACTTGATGTAGGCCTCCACGTTGAGTTTGTGAGCCTCACCAACAAAGGAGTTCTTTTCTTATCAGAACGATCTGCACTGTCCTTAAATTGACACCGAAACACACTGAAATGTCCGTATTGGAACTTCCGGTGCGAATACCAAGCAGTACAGTATTACGTTTCCAAAATTTTTGGCGGAGTGAATTGCGTCAGTGTGCTCTTTTTCTTGCATACGGTGCCCAACTGATCCTACTATACTGTAAACTCGACAAAATAAAAACAAGCAACGCGCATGCGCGAAATTAAAAATATAAAATATTAACAATTTACCCATCGCAACCTATATGTCCTCTGAGTGTCAGATTCTCTGTGCCTTCTTTCCTTTTCTCATAATTTCAGTTGTCTAAGTAAAATTCCCGTTTTTGTTTCCATTTCACCTAAAAATTCCTCGTTGCTTACATGTCCTTCCTATGGTATTCTCAGCATGCTTCTGTAGAACCACATCTCTGTTTCTTCAAGTTGCTTCGTCACCTGTGTAGAAATTGTACAGCATTCACTGCAATATAGGAGGATTCATATGTAGCAGATCAGCGCCTATTTCTTTGTTTCTAACGAAATTTCTTCGTATCTTAATACTTTGCTTAGCTTTTAGAAGGCATCTTTTGCTATTCCTAATTGCTTTTTGAATTTACGTGTCACATTCTCCGTTGTCTGTTGAAGCTCTTTCTAGATAGCAAAATTTCTGTACTTGCTTCACTTTAAAAGTTTTAACATCCCCGATACGTAATTCAGATCTTGTTTTACCCCTATTACACGCAACCATTGATTTTGTCTTCTTTGTTCTTCAATTTTGCCCTCACAGGCTACCTTGTCTCATATTTTCATCAGTTTTCCTTTTGAATTTGCCTTTAAAGTATCATTTTTTAGCGTTAACGTTATGTCCAGCGATATTAAATTTTAAGAGACCATGTTCAAAAGTTGTCTGAATTGGAGCCATTTGAACATTAATTCTGCTTTATATTAAGAACCCTGATATAAGGAAAATCGTGCGCGCACATCCACATATGAGCATGCGTAGCATAGCTATGGTTTTCAAATCACCAACATTTTTGACTTCCTGACAAAGCAAAATACGAGATGACATTTTAGGCCCACAGGTAAAGAAATCCGCCTTATGTGTGTATTTCGACACTGTTATGCCAAAATAGTGAATAAATAGATATCAGCTGGAAGAATCACTCAACAAAGAAACGCCTGTATGGACACCATCCTTCTATCTCAGTTTCGCTAAGAGAGGTGAAGGCTTCGGCTAGCTGGTCACTCCTGGAGAAGTAAGCCAGGACTTGTGAGTGACACTCACCTATGAAACCCATTGCACGGCAAAAAATCGGTTGGAAGACCTCATCACACCTACGTTGACCAACTTGTAGATGACTCTGGATGCCATCTGGAAGACATACCGACATCGATGTCTAACAGAGATGGTTGGAAGAAACGATCGGGAGAATCCAAACAGAATTCTTGACCTGAATATGATTATTATTATTATTTAATGATGGAATTAAACAGGGTTAAACACCATGAAGCAACACTTGACGGAACATACACAAAGATGTTACAAGTTGCATTAGACATCAGCGAGAAGAATCACCCAACAAAGAAACGCCTGTATGGACATGTTCCTCCTATCTCAGTTTCGCTAAGAGACAGAAGGCTTCGGCTAACTGGTCACTCCTGGAAAAGTAAGCCAGAACTTGTGAGCGACGCGACGCCCTTCTAGGGAACCCATTGCGCGGCAAAACAAAAGATCAGTTGGAAGACCTCATCACGCCTATATTGACCAACTTGTTGATGACTCTAGATGCCATCTGGAGGACCTGCCGACATCGGTGTCTGACAGAGATGCATGGAAGGAACGAGTCAGGAGAATCTGAGAAGAATTCTTGACCTGAAGATGATTATTATTATTATTTAATGATGGAATTAAACAGAGTTAAACTCCATGGTGGAAAGAAATGCTGCATGGGCAACTGTCGATCTCTCATGAAAATCCTGCCACTCGAACGTCGCCTCGTCGTGACAGCAAATCCCGGAAAGCAGCATTTACCGGTTATACGACTTCTCTTGACTAGTAAATAAACAAACACCGCGTTAACACCAGCAGATTAATAAAAACTTAAAAAACAAAACAAAACTCAGCAGATAAAAATCCATTGTCTATCAAAACTGACGGATGTAAGTAACAGAAACAAAACGTTTCAGAATTTATGTATGAGTTCTGAGGTACAGTTTTCTTTTTTCCAGAGTTTGTGTTAACAAAACTCATTAGCACTGCTCTCAGGACTTGAAACCTCTAAGTTTACTTTTCATCCACCGTTGCTAAACTCTAGGCTATTCGTAAATATTTTAGGTACGTGTGTCCTGTTGTTCATTAGAGGGTATGTGTTGTTAGCGTTCAGTAATGACACTCTTTCAACAGTCAGGAGTTTATATTTTATCAATCTAGCTTGAACGGAAATAATTTCTGTTTAATTATTCTTCTAATTACATGGACTAATTAATCAAAGATGGATAATTTCTGGAAGTTTACGGCCGCCAAAAACATCCGTAAAGACGCTCCTTTTAATATTTGCCATATGTCGTATACTAGATATTTAATAAACTCCACTTTGGCACAAGGAACGATAATGGAGCTCCCACCGAAGACCTATTTTACTATATAGTAGTATTGGTATGCTTGACCAGTATGTTAAAGCAACCACAGAGGACATGGCGCGCCGGGGTGGTAAGGTTTAAAGCACTAGTTTGGTTGATTTTTATGACTGAGTAGTGATTGCAACCAACTCCAATTCTCAGTTCACTATCGTCAATTTGCCTGTTCTTTACGAGGGGCTACTTTTGTTGTTTAATTTCCGATAGAAGATCACAGTGATTCCCATTTACGTGCTAATACCCTAGGGAAAGGTCTGAATACTCTTCTTGTCCCCCCCCCAGCTATGTGTAAATAGCAGGACAGGCGGGGTTCTATAGCCTTGGATGGCAACTAATCTACCGCAGAAAGAAATGGCAACCTACCGCGGGAAAAAATCTGCCTCGTCAGTCATGTATCGAAAAATATATGATCGCCTGAGGGTGTATCACTCATGGCACATAACTGACACGGTGGAGTAATGGATTGCGACTCAGATTGAGGGATCGGAGATCCGAGTTCGAATTCCAGTCGAATCCATTACATTCATTAACGTGCTAATACCCTTGAGAAAGGTATGAATCTTCTTCTTCTCCCCCACCCTCCAGATATGAGTAAATAGCAAAATAGACCGTATTCTACAGCCCTGGATGGCAACTGGTCTACTGCAGAAAAAAATGGCAACCTACTGCGGGGAAAATCTGCTTCACCAGTATCGAAAGATACATGATCGCCTAAAGGTGTATCACGCATGACTGAGTGATTTAGAGGCAAGGTGGAGTTAATGGATTGAGGAATCGGAGATCCGAGTTCGAATTCGTGTCGGATCCATTACATTCACTTAAGAAAATTTAGTTAGGAAAGGTATGGATCCTCTTCTTCTCCTCCCCACCCAGCTATGGGTAAATAGCAGGACAGACTGGGTTCTATAGCACTGGATGGCAAGAAGTAAAATCAATACCGGCCTGGAGAGAGATGGGCCCCGTCAGACGCTCTTGCTCAAGAAACACTACTTCTACTGTGGCTGCAGTACGTGTTACGCCCCTACGACACTAATGGGTCACGGGATTCACACACGAGTGATTTAAATCCTCTTTGGGTACTCTTACTTGGGACTTTGTGCCGAACTAAGCTAAGCTTAGTAAATGACGATCATATCATACATACACACTTAAGTTTAGTCTGGCATAAGGTAACGGGTTTTGAGCACCATTATTATAACTTAAATTTTTTGACAACATCAACAAGAAACGTATGCACATCATTTACTACAAAATAGCCTTAAAAGTATATATACAATAGTAACGAGTTCAATCAATAATGGCCAGAAAGAATTTCAAATTAGAAGCAGAACTGTAGAAGAAGCCTGTAGAACAAGTACTGCCGACTAACATTAAATATCTATAGAAGTAAAATTAATGAACACTGTTTAAAAGTGGATCAAAAGATTTTCTGTCGGAAATGAAACAATAAAATAAGCTCCTCGTAAAGAACGGCCGAATTGATGATACTGAACCGAAAATTGGAGTTGGTTGCAAACAACTTTTAAATGTGTCGCCAAGATTGCTAGACTGAACTAGTTTTAAAAGGTCAGCGCTAGGAAAATCTGAATTTCGCTTTTTGTAAAATTTTAGGAGACATTTTAAAATAAGCAGTCTACTGGGTTAGTGACGAAAGAACCGAGTCAAAATATAGGAGCCCTGAACTTTCAAATGCAACCCAATTCTATACTTTTAATCTGGCTACCTTGATCTGCTTCAGTAATGCATCAATAAAAGAAAAACGGAAATGTATATCCTATAAGCTCATTAAAAAAAAAAAAAAAAAAAAAAGACGTTACCTAATATTTCAGGAGGGTGTGCGTGCAGTGTAACTGCCAACAATGCTGAAAGTGGAATCGTCGAGTCGAGGTCAAATCTTAGCTTAGTCTATTGAGTTCACTTTCGCACAAATTCCCTTCGTCTTTAGAACATGGCCCTCCACAATGTCCTATCCCTTCTGGCTCTGAGCAGTTTTTCTCCCTTTGCTAAGGTTCCCACCAAGTTTCACCATCCATTCACGCTTACCTCACACATCAGGTAAGTGGCTTGCTACATTCTCCTGTCTCTCTTGCCCTCAATATGCCCCGTGAGGATTAAATTTTCCGAGCCTTCCTACCTTATTGTAGGTTCAAAGAATTCCAGCTGCATTTTCCTGATTCTGATTAGAAGTTCTGTTGTAATTTTCTTTAAGACTTCTTTATTGATTACTCACTCTGTCCATGGAATTCTCAGCATCCTTCTGTAGGATGCCCTTAGACTGGGCTCTGTAGCCTTTGATGGCAACTAGTCTAGGAGAACAAAATCAAGAAGATTGACGTCACCGTACCCAACAATTTTACCCATACATTCCTTTTGACCAGATTTCAGAACGTCATTCCATGCCTTTCAAGATTGTTTGACTTGAAAAGAGCATAGAGTTTGCAGAACGATCAATTTGCCAATATTTTGAATCTGACAATCGGTGGTTTCAGTTCCACATCTTAAGCCTAAAAATTCCTCCAAGTGGTAGACTCATTCATTGTTTAGAACTAAATGTTAATTGATCTGCGGATAATCGAATTAATTATGATGTTCTCTTGTTGGGAATTGGCGTTTATTTAACATTGCATATGGCAACACGTGAAAGAATAGGCCGTGATCAGGACGCCTATGTACTTTATCGGTGTGTGAAGTGACTGGTGTTTTATGACTACCTGTGCTTGAAGTGACTGGTGTTTTATGACTACCAGTGCCTGAAGTGACCGGTGTTTTATGACTACCAGTGCCTGAAGAGGCGCCCCAAGGCGGTGTAATGGTTAGCAAGCTTGTCTCGCTAGAACAATTACGAATGAGTAGTGAGTTCGATCCTCACTGGGTGCTCCATACTTTCGCCCTTCTGCCAGATCTAAGCTACGCTTGGAAAATCGCGAAAACTTTAAATAACCATCTACTGCCCACAAATAGGAAATAAATAAATGAAAACTTTCATGATTAATTGTTACTCAACCGTAAGGAAAAAAAATTCCGGCCATGTGACTCATATAGTTAGACTGCATAGACTAGAAAAGGCATGGGACAAACCGTATATCATTAGCAGATGAGCAGAGAAGAGGTAATAGACTGTAAAGAAACTGTCGGTCGAGAGGTAATGTATCAGTCAGAGTGATGGGGGGGGAGATATGGTTAGAGTGAGAGAATTGTTGTGTCAGTGCTAGATGGAATTCTCGCGAGCCGAAAGGAAGACTTGGTCAGTTAGTCTGTCGTGAAAGTAGAAATACAGAAGTATCATATCCCATATGTACTCTATCTACACCTAGATCGTGCCAGGTGTATCCATGAAAAAAGAACCCAGTATATATTATACAGTGGCGGAGTGTTTAGAACGTTCACTTTCTGACCATGAGACCCGGGTTCGAATCTCACCATGTTCGATTTGTCAGGAAGGAGGCTTCCTAATGTTATCGGTCTGGAGGATTGAAGCACGCAAGCCGCCCTACCACGTCAAGGCGACAAACCATCCGTTAGTACGCTTAGATTCATGCGGACAAGGTACCAAAGAGGAGAGATAATTCAAATAACTGCCATTAAAATATTTATAGAAAAGGTAGAGGGAAGTCACGTCATGAAGTTGGAAAGTGACTGAAGTCGAGATGCCTAGTCAGGATCGATTACATTACAGATTCTCCCTTGGATTTTATCGAGAACCCCGATTTATATAGCAATAGTACCAGGCCAGATTTAACAGCTATATTTAATGTACGAACGGATGGTAGATTTATAAATGTGCACGCTAGATTCCGTTGAGAAAAATTGCCGGGCATGACTCAGTGAATCAACTTTCCAAGCAGCAATTGATTCAATATAATTACTCCTCTGGGGAGAATTCGAAGTCGTCTTTTTTATGTTGATCTTCCGGAAAGATACCCAGTTTCTTCACTCTTTTCGCCACTCATTTAATGATATGGGGAGATCGTGTCTAGGAGATAGATCTCCAGTAACAAAAATGGATTTACTATTGAAATCTATCTGTACTCGAAACAGAAATATATAGAAATTAAAATATATACATTATATATTATACTATTCAATATATAGTATTTATTAAAAAATTATTAATATCATAAATATGATATAACATCACTACAAAAGTAGTCATTTTGTTTCAACACTTCTGGTGTCTTATCAAGTGATGGTGTAACTATAAAAAAGAATGTGTAAACATAAAAATGTCTTAAAATAATTATCGAACTTTGTCCATTTCATAATGTGTGACGTCATTTGTTTACATTTGGATACGCATCGAGCAGATATGAATGTCCGTGAGAAAATCATGGAAAATTGTAGTTTAAAAATAGTAAAATCGACCTTGCTAACCGAACGCTCTTCTGTGGCGAAATCAGTAAAAGCACGTCAGGCTATATGACGGTTCCTTATAGGATACAGGTTCGATTCCTGTCGGAGGACGCATATTTTCTATAACAATTTCTCGGACATTCAGGCCGGTAAATGTTGTTAATACTGTTTATTATAAACAGAGTATTTACTTAAATATTCGTATCTATAAAAAAGAATGTATAAACATAAAAATGTCTTAAATTAATTGTCGGACTTTGTCCATTTCATGACATCTATATCTTAATATTTTTGGCATTTGAAAGAAAGAAATAAAATTATAAACAAAACTAGAACTTGTAATACTTGGGATGACCCATGCCCTTTATGCCTACATGAAAAACTACACATTATCAAGTTTCTAAATAATGAAGATTTATTAAACAATAGACATGAGTTAACGGTTTTTGCGGACATCATCAAATTTTCGCATTGAATAATTAGCATAGAAAACAAACAATTAAATAATAAATACAAATTTTAAACTCCATAGTCTAAATAAAAAAGTTTAAAAGTCCTACCCAATAATAAAAAAACCCTTTATGGAGTCGTCAAAAATACAAATGTTAGCTAATTATGACAGTTTTTTATATACACAAAACACATTCAGGAAAGAAAATGAAATGAAAAAATAATAATAAATAAATAAATCTCCATACACACTTAACCAGACTAGACGATGTCATCTTCCGTTTTAAATTTAGACACCCCAACCTTACCCTGACTTGACCTCTTTCAATGTAACTGAGATATTGATACAAATTATTAACCCCTTTTTTAATTAATTTTAATAATGAATATGCTTATAAAAACGCGTAAATTTCAAGAATTAGTTATTTAAAAAAAAAAAAAATTCGCTTGAAGATGGAACAGAGCTTGGTACTTTAATTCAATTTAATTCAAAAAATTATATTGAAGTTTTCGGCTCTTGTTTTGAAACATGAGATCTCTTGTGTAGCGATGAAATCATATTTTTAAATAAATAATTATATATATATATATATATATATATATATATATATATATATATATATATATATATATATATATATATATAAGTGGAAAAAATTTACTTGTGACGCGTTTCGTCCTTCAGCACTTTATCAAACTAAATTTTTTATTGTTTCGTTCTGTGTCATCTCTGGATTCCGGCTCTATTAATAAAAAACGGTATTAGCAAAAAGATTCATTTACTTTTGCTTGAATTCTGAGAGGCATTAGTAGGACTGACGTGAGAGGAACTGGCTCAGCGTCCCTCCGTTGGTGGTATTAGCCGGTCGCAAACCTGGGTGTGGGAGGTATATCGACGCATCAGAATTTTTGAGAGCGTCCGTTGAATTCGCGCAGTTTTTGACTTATATTCAAAATCCAGACAAAGGCTATCTATCAGTGGCAGAAGTCGCCGCCCACAAGTCACTCTGGTCAATCGCTGACCATTCTGGCCTTGGGTTCGTATTTTGTAACATTATGTTGGTAGGACTATACCTGCATATGACAGAGGGGTGATGGGAATTTTAGAAATTTTAGATTTCTAGCCGACTTCATTTAGAGTCTTTTTCTTTTTCTTTCCACCCTGTTTGTATGTATGTAGTCCACATTTTGATATTAGAACATCCACCAGTGAAATGTTGTAAGAGCCAGGGCGCAAATTTACTGCAGATGACCTTGGGATTAAGGCATTCAGTATTATAGTTATTTATTCATTTCAGTGTTAGCCATTGAGGATTTTATAAGTCGCTAGGGAGTAAAGTAACTATACGTGCTCGTTAAACATTACGCTCAAATAAAATACTAAGCCTAATTTGACACAAGTCAACATTCATCGAAAACCCTGTAGGGATCGAACTGCCAGACATGCCCGTCAGACATTACGCTAAATATGTAACCCCCAAACAGCTAATTACAGCCAACAAAGCCAGAAGCATACAGAACTCGACGAACCCACTATTCCATCGTAGTGATCTGCGAACCCAGCTTTATCACTGCACGATGACCAAACAATAGGTCTTTTTTTTTCGAAAGAAAAATCAAGAGTCAGCTCAGGCCTGTAAGGAATGATTTAAAAATGGGTTGTAATCTGTAGCGTCCTCTCTGTTTTAAAATACAAAAGAAAGGATTACTTGAACCCTATACGTGGCCAACTTTTCTTCCCCTTTTCACAATTATATCGGGCAGGCGAACGAAAATAACAATCCGTTACAAATTAGTATTTATTAAGAAACAATCATGGACGTCTTCTGCGTGGGGTTACGGCTTTTATGAAAAAAAACAAAGTCTGTTCGCTTAAGTCTCTATCCATTCAAGATTGTTCGTGTACAGTGTTTTGCTTGCTATATAATTGACCTTTGATCTCAGTAGAGGCTAAAATTTGGACGAGGGCGTTTCATGGAAGAAACTAAATAGCCCCGAAGGTTTTCTATATAAAGTTAAAGATGTCTTTTTATATTTAACGTTTTGGTTCTTAAATACGTGCAAACATGCGCTTGACATTACTATGATAGAAATAAAGAAATATATACGCCTGTATAATTATTTCAAGCAAGCACATTTAAGGACAAAAAACACATACACACAAAGACACACGTACATCACCGACCAAAAGTTTGGGACCACATTGATTTTTTTTGTCTAAACTTAAAAGAAATAAATTTATCTTTCTATGTCTGCATGCAATTATGCAATGATTTAAATTAAAATGAATGTAAAATAATTATAATTTCACTTAAAGCAATTTTATATTTTCTTTTCATCAAAGAATCCGCCATGAGCATTTATTACTGCAGAGCAAATTCTTGGCATCCTTTCTAGTAACTTGTAAAAGTTAATAAATTTATAATGTTTGTAGAATTTTTTTCAATTTTATATAAGGGTTTGCATATATACAATATATATATATATATATATATATATATATATATATATATATATATATATATATATATATATATATATATATATATATATATATATATATAGGTAAAAATCCGTTGGTATATAATCCAAGTGAATTCTATTAATATAATATAATATAAAATATAAAATATTAAATATTAAAACTTATTCACATACAGAACTCAATGTTTTAATTAACCGGTCAGGAAAAAACTAATTAATAAATTTATTAATTTGTTTTATTAATTTCTTTTACTCTGTTCGGTTTGAAAATCCTTATAAATTACCTAAATTTTTAAGGTGATAATGATCATAACCAATATATAATCTTAAATCCTACTGTAATATAAATGTGTGTCAATGCATCAATGTATGTGTATGTAATTGCTTATATGTGCCTTTTATTGTATATATAAGTTGTTGTTTTTCGATTTTTTTAAAAGGCCGGGGACATACTTCCTGTCTCGTCGCTTTTTTTGCGTGTTTATATATATAAATATGTCTGCGTGTTTGTGTATTATAATCTGATTGTGTATGTATTGTCTTTTGCAAGATTTCCTGAGGAAATATCTATTATGCTAGGAACTTATTTGATGGTTTCCTCATGCGTTTCACTACAAAAGACTTTACGACTAATTAGAACAGACTTGAAGTTGGAATTGCGATGGGATGTACAGTGTCACCAATACTTTTCGTTCTAGCAATGGAACTGATTCTCAAAGCGACAAACAACAAGGCTGATGTTGTTGAGCTTGGTAGAGGTTGTCAAATGCAACCAGTGAAAGCGTTCATGGATGACACTACAATCCTCTCATCCAAAGTAAGTTCAACTCGCAAGATATTAAGCTTCATAGACGACCTGATAAGTTGGTGTAGGATGAAATTTAAACCAAACAAGTCCAGAAGTATTTCTCTTAGAAAAGGTAAGTTGAATAAAAACACAAATTTTGTAGTAGGTGGAAATTACTGGAAACTCACCTGAAGCGAGCTGAATCTATAATGCTCCTCATGCCAATGACACTTCCACCGAGCTTCTCTACGGCATATGATTTCACTGAATTTTGATGTGTTCCTCTCGAATTTTAAACTGGGGTCATCAGGAGAGAATGTGCACCGTTTCGGGGCCTTCCTCTCAACGGTTTCAGTTGCACACCGGCCCCCCCTCACTGATGTGAGGCCCCATTATAACGATATACAAGTGTTGTAGATAAACTAGTTCAAATGTGTAACGGCGAAATTAAATTTACGAAAATTCCGAAAAACGGCAAACCTCGCGTTCTGAGAATGCAACGTGAACCTCATTACGCATTCACAATCAGTCATGTCATGTCGTCATGTTCGCTGAAACACTCCACGGAGTATTTCGTTTTTTCCATATCCACATAGAACTATTTTCTGTTACTTCTATTAGGCGTTTTATACTCTTGGCCCTATTACGCCCTTTGATTCCAATTTGGCCCAGAAATTTGTACAGAGTGCCTGAAACGAAACCCCTTGCTCCAATTTCCACCGCTCTAACAATTGCATTATACCCCTCCTTTATTAGCTCTGACTTTAGATTTTCATATTTATTAGTTTTATAATCGTGGCTTTGTTCCATCCGGCATTCATATGGTACTGTTAACTCAACCAGGATGATTTTATGGTTCACTCTTGACAGAAGAACAATATCTGGTCGCAGACCTTTACTTGATATTATTTTGGGGTAATCATTACGCCAACCAGGAAGGTCTGCAGATACCTCCCAGATGCCACCAGAACTAAGGAGATTTTTTCCGGGTATAGCATGACATTTGCTTGTTTGCTTAGAGCCGACATATCTTTTCCTTCTGCAACAAATTCCTGGGCTGAATTAGATGACTCAGACTTCATATATTTCTTTATGATTCTGACCAGCTCATCCAAAACACTATTGTGCCTCCATGTATATATATGTAACAGCGTTTTCCCTAGCGAGGGTTTTTTGATTGATTTGAACCTTTTAAAATCCTTTATTCTAAATTCAACACCATCACTTTATAAGACACCAGAAGAGTTGAAACAAAATGGCTATTTTTGTAGTGATTTTATAACATTTTTATGTTATAATTTTCGAATAAATGATTATATATATATATATATATATATATATATGGGCTAATAATATATAAATTTGTATATATGAAGAACGAGGTTCTAGAGGAAAGATGTATAATAAAGTAAAATATGTTTTCGTGTGATGTCTTCTCCTTTAGGATTTTGTGTAACGTGTTTATTTTTTCCTTCAGACTTTATCCAATGACTGCACTTTTTTACTAACTTGTAAAAGTCTGTTAGTGGATTTGTTTCCTAAACCATTCTTATTCTTAAGCAGTTCACTTCGAACCTTACGATCAATTTCGCCCCAGACTAGTTCAATTGGTGAAAGATCTGGAGGTTGTGGGGCGATGTCATAATTTGAAAAATGCCCTTATATTCCTTTGACCTTAGATAATTTGTACACAGTATTGAGCTGTGTTTCTGGTCATTATCTTGATGCAAAACAAAATTTGTCTAATCATGCCGTAGCTAGAAGGAATTGAATGCCTCTGTATTATTGAATGATATTCTTCCTTTAATTTGATCAAAGACTCCAGCAATCTCACCTCCAAAACATCCCCAAAATATTACAGCGCCACCACCATATACAGAATGCAATTTTCATTCATTTGTTCGAAAGAAATTCGCCTGACAAACACTCTTTGTTTACATCCAAAAAACTCAAATTTGAATTCATCGGTCCATCGTACTTTTTCCAATTTTCTAAAGTCCAATCCTTGTGCAGTTGAGCCCATTTTAGTCTTTTCAACTTATTTTCCTTTATTAATAGAAGTGTCGTAACTGATACATATCACTTAGGCCCATCGGAAAGAAGACTTCTTTTTGCTTTTCGTTGGGATTTTATCTTTTGTTTTTTTTTAATATCCCTCACTGAGATAATAGAAAATCTGCCAAGAAAGGTGAAATGTTGTAAATATCAGAACTTAAATTTACTGCGGATGATCTAGCAATTAAAGCACTTTCTATAGACTTTCGTTTTAGTAAATTGCTTTCCCTTTTAATTAAAATAGCACTTTTTAAAATTATTGTGTTGGTATATAAAAATTTATATTTCATTTTCTCATATACATACATGCACACATACACACACGCACACACATATATATAGTAAAATGAATACGAGCACTGGCGTTTGTTTACATTTGTACAAACAATACGCTAGAATTAGCAGTTTCTCTCTGCCGAGTGCTGATGGCTTAGGGGTAGAAACTCTGACTGATACCAAATCGGTCGGGTTTCGGTCTTGGCTTAAAGCTTTCGTACGTCCAGTCGCACTGAGGAGCTGCGAAACAGTACTGTCTGTGAATTATATATATATATATATATATATATATATATATATATATATATATATATATGGGCTAGTAACATATAAATTTGTATATATCAAGAACGGTTCTAGAGGAAAGATTTTCTTCAGGATTTTGTGTAACGTGTTTATTTTTTCAGACTTTATACAATGACTGCTCCTTTCTACTAACTTGTAAAAGTCTGTTAGTGGAAGTGTTTCCAAACAATTTTTACTTATTCTTAGGCAGTTTACTTCGAACCTTACGATCAATTTCGTCCCAGACTAGTTCAATTTGTGAAAGATCTGGAGGTTGTGGGGCGAAGTCATAATTTGCAAAATGTCCTTATATTCCTTTGACCTTAAATAATTTGTACACAGCTGTGTTTTGGGTCATTAACAAAACAAGATTTGTCCAATCATGCCGAAGCCAGAAGGAATTGAATGCCTCTGTATTTCCAAGTGGATAGAATCCAGGTAGAGCTCAATATCCACGCAGAGCAAGAATATAATATAAAAGGCTCAAACACTAATATTCCATAGTTTCTTTTTGAATTTGTAGGTCTGATGAATTGGATCGTGATTGCGATTCCAATGTAATAAATTATAACCATGGAATATTAATGTTTTAGATATATATATATATATATATATATATATATATATATATATATATATATATATATATATATATATATATATATATATATATAAAGACAAAAGGAAAACAACTTATCTTAGCCGACGCTATATATTTTATGAGAAGTATGATAATCATTGATTAATGCTATTTGCAGTTCCACAGCAGGTGATTTGTTGCCACAGCAGGTGATTTGTTGGCTCGTACTTGTTGCCACTAGCCATCAATTGTAAGAAAAATAGAATCGTCAGCAGAAGGAACACCTCAGTATGAGAGTTACGAATTGGATTTTTCAAAATCGATCAAAAAAAAATTCTAAATATCTGAGAAGTATTTTAACAGCTGAGAGAAAATTTAACACCGAAATTCGAAGGCGCATTGGCATAGCGAAATATGATTTCCTCAAGCTAAACAAAGTATTAAGACACCGGAAAATTTCGTTAGAAACAAAGAAAAAAGTGTTGAACGTAAATTCAATCCTGCTATACGAAACGGAAAGTTGAACGATTCCTTCACAAATGAAGTGGAGACCTGAGACAACAGAAATGTGGTTCTACAGAAGGATGTTGCGAATGCCATGAACGGGGCATGTGAACAACTAGGAATTGTTAAGGAAAGTCGGAACAAAAGAGGCAGTTTTACTTAGAATCAGAAAGCTTCAGTTGAAATTTCTGGGACATATAAGGAGGAAAGAGGGCTTGGAGAATTTGACACTCACAGGGCATGTTGAATACAAGAGAGGCAGAGGGAAACATAGAGTAAACTACATAATGAAAAGACGAACATTAAAGAGCAACAAAGGATAGGAAGTTATAGAGAGTGATGATCGCCCCGCCCTAAAGAGACGTATGGTGGGAAGGTCTCTGCTAAATTTTCACATCAGTAAGTCTTGGGAGTCCAACGCCTTGTTGGTAGCTGGTATATTTTTTACTCTTCGTACTGCTAGTAATAGATATCGACCGTAAGGGAAGGCAAACACTCCGCAACCCCAGTCCTTCGGAAATGGCCTGACTCAATCATCTGATCATAAAATGTTTATCTTTAGCAAGGACACTCTTATTTTTCTTCCTGCTTATATTCCCAAATTTATATATATATATATATATATATATATATATATATATATTATATATATATATATTCAAACTTCCTGGTCTTTTGAAAAGGAGGAGAGATATATCCCTTGTTACCCGCTAATGATTGAGTTTCTGGATCCTTCTAAAGCCTGCTTCAGCTCTGTACTCCTAACTCCTGATATAAGTCCACTTGAGTAGCTCTTGGGCCTTGTATTGAGTTAACATTGGTAATATATATATATATATATATATATATATATATATATATATATAATATATATATATAAACAAGTATAGGATTGGTGTATACCGAATAAATTCCAATAACCAAAAAATACTATTCTTAAAAGAGTACTCAATACAGAGTATAGCAAATATAATTTATTCGAAAATTATAACATAAATATGTATAAAATCACTACAAAAATAGCCATTTTGTTTCAACACTTCTAGTGTCTTCTTAAGTAATGGTGTTGATAAGACACCGGAAGTATTGAAACAAAATGGCTATTTTTATAGTGATTATATAACATATTCATGTTATAATTTTCGAATAAATTTTATATATATATATTACATGAATCATTCATACAAAAAACAGATATAGAAGTTAATGATATAAATGGCGAGAATACATCTTCGCAAACAAATTTAATAAAGTACATTAACCCCGAACCTGTATATGAATGTTATGATCCCTGTTTATAAATTCCAGTTGCATAAGGTCATTTTTTTATTTTTTTACAAGCTTTCATCTGTTCCTACAGACATCATCAGATATGGAAATAGATTTGTTTTTGTTTTTTTACTTCCCGGTAATAACAGGACAACGAAAATATAGATGTCATCCGAAAAATGTTTTTAGAAATGTGTTATTGTTAATTGTAAGAAATTTTTTTGGAGCGTGCGGTTGCAACGCTGAGGTTGAATTTTTAAATTTTAAGATTGTGCGTTTTTGTACTAATATGGTAATAGGAGAATTCTTTTGTACTGGTAGGATTTTCAGTCAATGTAACATGAACTTTATTGTTCAATAATTAGAGGAATGTTTTTATAAACAGGGATCATAACATTCATCTACATGTTCGGGGTTAATGTACTTTATTAAATTTGTTTGCGAAGATGTATTCTCGCCATTTATATCATTAACTTCTATATCTGTTTTTTGTGTGAATGATTCATGTAATGTAAATTGAACTGCACCACATATTTGATATATATATATATATATATATATATATATATATATATATATATATATATATATATATGGCGATTTCGTGAAGGCATGAAACTGACAGTAGTGGTCGGTCACTGTGTGCCAGAAATTTAATTCAGAATTTAGTAAAGCTCTGCCATTTTTACAAGGCATGGTGCACTTTCTTTCCGCATCCACAGCAGACTCATTTTAAGAGCAGTTTATTTCTATTAATATATATATATATGTGTGTGTGTGTGTGTGTGTGTGTGTGTGTGTGTGTGTGTGTGTGTGTGTGTGTGTGTGTGTGTGTATTTAGGCTGTATATCTTCATTCAAGCATGTTTGGTTGAATAATCTGGACATATGTCTATTTTATTTTAATCTTCTCGAATTCCCAGATCAACTTCTTAATGTTGATATTAAACTTATTAAGAAGATGCGTAGTTTTTTTTTTTTTTTTTTTTGTATTCCTTTTATTTTCCCAAGTGCTTTCAATCTAGTCCCAGATCATCTTCAGGAGGAATTTCTGAGACAAAAATTTAATGGAATTAATAGTTGTGAATTTTTGTAAATGCGCATCAAACGCGCTTTGTTATAATGATAAAGACGTATGAAAGCGCTTCGTTATAATTTAAAAATTAACTGTTAAAGCTATTATAGTTTTTTTTAATGTTTTATCTAAGGGAGGTAACTTTAATTTATATAACTATTTTTAAAAAATATAATTTAAATATTTTAAAAACTTTGCTATTATTAACATTGTAAGTTTAAAAAATTATAATTTAAGTATTTTAGAAACATTGCTATTATAGACATTTTAAAACATTGTTTTTATACTGATAACTAACTTTATTTAATATTAGTTGTATTTTTTCTATATAGAGGGCCTCAAGAATTTGAAGTTTTTACTTTTTATTTTCATGATATTGTATTGTCAATTAATATTTCTCTAAATAGTGAACGTGGGCAGGTATTTTCCTTTAAATGTTGTGCTGTGGAACTTGAATCATACATGTACAATGTAAGTCTCCTCGATAATGTTGTTGTCGTGAAATCAACATATATATTTACTTTTTGTCAGAGATTAAATCTCTCAAAAGACATTTAAATTAGTTGATGGAGAAGAGTGTTTACGGATGATTAAGTTGGCTGTATTAAATTTAGTATACTATAAAATTAGTTTTATTTTTTATTGAGATTAGTGAAGAATATAGTAGTACTTAGGAGGTTTTTTTTTTAAAGATTCTTTCATTTTGTTTGTAGTCAGAGTGTATTTGATTGAGGTTGATATGTTTAGGGTTATTTGAGGAAGCATAACGTAGCGCGTTTCATCTGACCCAAATATGACATATTGCAAGGGATTGAGTTTTCTCTGTCATCGAATAAGCTTCCGGTGTAAAGTAATATATTATCGATTAAAGTCAACAATGACTTTCTAATTTCCAATTCAACCAGAGAATTACTCAACATTAGCTATTCTTTGTTAAGAGTTAAATATGTTTTTATTTCTAGGAAAAATAAGAAAAAGTTCGTATTTTAATTACGTGTAGTAGTATTTTTTTCGATGACCAGGTAATTTCTTTTGTGGCAAACAGTTAGTATACAGCGTTCACTATTATCTGCATATTCCATCATTCTAAGGAGAGATGGTTTTGGAAAAATTATTCGCCTTACATAACGAGATTTTGCCGCACGCTCGTGCGCGCGCGCGCGCACACACACACACACACATATATGTATATATATATATCGAAATGAGAGAAAGAAGAGATTCACAGTTTAAAAAAAATGTGCTCAGTACAAAGATCAAAATATTATATTATAATAAATTACAATAAAAAAAGATTTTACATCGCTACACAAAAACATTCATGTTTCAGTACTAAGACTGTACTTCGCTAGGCGATACTTCGTCAGGCGATGGTAGATAAGTTGAGATCACAAGTTATCTACCATTGCCTGAGGAAGCACAATCATAATACTGAAGCATGAAAATTTTTGTGTAGCGATGTAAAATGTCTTGATTGTAATTTATTATAATAAAAATATGATACACCCCACACACAACCATATATATATATATATATATATATATATATATATATATATATATATATATATATATATATCCACACTAGATAATACAATCTGTTTTATGCTTGAACACAATGTTGATGTTGACCTTAGTATTCACTCTATATATATATAATATATATATATATATATATATATATATATATATATATATATATACAGAGAGAGAGAGAGAGAGAGAGAGAGAGAGAGAGATCTTAATCGTTTCACCTCATGTAAGGCGACAATGCCTCTAGGACGAAGGAGTTTACGGGGTCGGGGGAAGAGAATGATAAGACTTTTTTGAATTGAATTGAAGAAAATGACAATAAAAGCACATATTTTTAGGAGGACAGAAAATGCTGATTGGCAGGCAAGTTCCACAGGCGAAAAGTGCGACAAAAGAAATTGTTAGAATAGAAATACTGTCCAACTTACATTTGTTTGGTAGCCCACAAAGATATTTAGTGTCGTATTGCCCCGTACCCTTAGATATATGGTAAATTTAATAACCGTTCCTTTTGTTAATGGTAATATTAGCTATTTCTTTATAAAGAAATATTCGGTATACATTGACCGAGCATGTAGACTTGTCGACTGGTACTTATAAAATCTTTCTCTTAAAAGATTTTTTTCGAGAAAATAGGTTTCCCAGATCCAGTAACTGTTGAGATTTCTTGTAAATAAAATACAATTTTGGCACAAGGTTTAAAAAAGGGGGGGGAAAGGGTTGAGGCTAGTTGTCACTTACTATCTTATTCCAGGCTAATCTGATTCAAGATCCATTCACTCGTTGCAATTTTCACATCCACCATAAAAACTCATCCATCATCATTAAATCTTTCATATCCCATAATACCGCATACTCTCAGGGAACCTACAAAAAACATCCCAATGACATCAATATTTAATGAGTTTAACTGTCATCGTTAATTCCATCTTAACTTTATGAAATGTTATGGAAACTCAACATCGTAATTATGTTATTATTTTCTCTACAAGTTACATGTGAGATCTACTTTAGTTGATGCTGAATGTTCTCAAGTGATGTGGTTTCTGTTATTTAAATTTCTTTTTTGTGTGATTATGTAGCGCCAGTCTACGATGCTCGAAGGAGGATTGTCCTCACTTAGACCATAATGCTTTACGCACTCGAAGCCATTTTGAACAATTGATCTTAGGAAGCGGTTGTGTGTGGCTGACATTTGAGATATTTATGAAGAAGTTTGGCGTAATGCATCTGTATCCATATGAAAATCTTGGTCTGATGAGACTATTTAAGAACATGGTACGAGATTTTAGGTTAATATTCTTGTTTTGAAACTACAAGTTTTCTATAAGTTGGCCAGTGATTTTCTTAGCATAGCTTAGATGTGGCATAAGGACGAAAGTATGGTGCAGTGTGGATGAAACTCACTATTCAATTGTAAATGATCTAGCGAGACAAGCTTGTTAACCATAGCACCAAGTCGAAATGTTTTGATGTGACACGAAGCCGAAAGTATGGGCCATACAGTGAGGATTGAACTCACTACTCAACGGTGGAGTAATGGACACGGCTCGAATTGAGGAATCGGAGTGCCAAGTTCGAATTCCAGTCAAATCCATTACATTCACTTATGTGCTAGTACCCTTGGAAAAAGTATTAATCCTCTTTTTCCTCCAGCTATGGGTAAATAGCAGGACATACCAGGTTCTATAGCTTTGTATAGCAACTGGTTCTACCGCAGAAAGAAATGGCAACCTAATGCGGGGAAAATATCTGCCTCGTCAGTCATGTATCGAAAAGATACATGATTGCCTAAGCGTGTATCACGCATGGTACATATATGACTGACTGACTCAGTCGCAATTAACCGAGCAAGAAAAGTTTGCTATTACAACACGACCTGTTAACAGGCTAAGATATTATAATAATGTAACAAATATAATAATGTAATATATTATATCCTCAAATATTATAAAAACATATTATAATAATGTAAAAATATTAAAAACAAATATTATAATAACGTAGCAATATTAAAAAAATATTATAATAACGTAACAATATTAAAAACAATGACATCTTTGTTAATGAAGATAACAAAGAAATCAAAGGAGGAATGTATCGATCCTTTAAGTATGCGATACAAATTATTTAAACAATTTCAATTTTGTTGTTCTTAACTGTTGACAAGGTCAAGTTTAAGATACAGGCCAGAAATGTTCCAAAAAGCAAGGGACTATTTTAGTAAAACCGTGGGAAAAAATTGTCACTTGCTAAAAATGCCTTTATTTTCTTTTGTTTTCACTTCCATTTTGTTTGAATCAAAGTGTTATGTCTTCCGCCGAGTTTTCCGGCAGTCAACATTAAAGAGTCAAAGCTTTCCTCTCTTTAAGTGATGGTGACTGACCGGAGATTTGGACTTGTAGGAAAAGGGGGATATTTGTAGGCGTAAGAAGAAAAAAATGACACTTATTTTTTTTATTCCGTTGTCAAACGTGAAATAAAAACCATGTAGTAGTTCTTTGGCAACTGTTCTCGGCGTAGTTATATTTGTAGATGAGATGATTTTCTAATTTAACGGTTAATTTAGATATACAGATCGGACAGGAAGAAAAAAATATATATATACATATAGATCGGATAACGAAAAAATATAAATAGATATAGATCGGATAAGAGCGAATTTATAAAAAGGAAAATGATTAAAAGAAAATATAGGGAAAGAAAAAAAAATCTGGTATAATGAAAATAAACTAACCCTAGTGTAACGGACGAATTAATGGCAAAAGTCCGTTAAGTGATAATTGTTCGGATGAGTTCTTTGCTATGGCATCTAGAATTTTTTTAGAGTTTATTTAAGTGCAGTTCTGGATTGGCAACAATGTCATATATAGTGTCAATGGATAGATATGACCATAAGTTCTATGCTAAAAGTTTCTTTTCGCGCGCTTCTTGCATGTGGAACTCTCTTCCGGCTTCATGCTTTCCAGCCAATTTTCATCCTCAAAAACTGAAACGCAATGCCAATCGTTATCTACTGTCTTTCTGATTACTCTTGTATTGTTCTCGCTCCTTAACAAATTTTCTGCTTTCTGTGAGTTTTCTATTAGCTTTGGTAAAATTTTTTCCAAAAATATATTGCAATAATTTTTTTTCCAATAATGTATTTCTGGTATTTTTTTTCAATAATGTATTGTATTTTTTTTTCAATAATGTATTGTATTTTTTTCAATAATGTATTGTATTTTTTTCAATAATGTATTGCTGGTATTTTTTACTCTGAAAATGTACTACTGGTAATTAGAAAAAAAATTACTATGAAAATGTATTGCTGGTAATTTTTTAAAATTTTTACTATAAAAATGTATTGCTAGTAATTTTTAAAAAAATTTTAGTATGAAAATGTTTTGCTGCGATAGAAATAATTTGTAAAAAGGATTAGAAAGAAGTAAATCTATATTTTTTAAGGTTTTATTGAAATTTTATTTAAGTTTCCATATGTCCTCCATCATTAGCAATACAAAGGGTAATACGATTTTGCAGTTCACGGAAAACATTTGCCAACTGATTTACAGTAATGCCTGAAATCACATTAGTTATTTTAGCTATACTTAAAACTAGGTACATTAAACTTTATAACATTTTTTACAGATTATTTCTATCGCAAATACAAATAAAGTTATAAATTTTTTAAAGTGCACACAAACTTTAGGATACCCTGTATTTTTTTCAAAAAATGTATAACTGGTATTTTTTCAGAAATGTATAGCAGGTAATTTTTTTTAAATAGAAATGTATAACTAGTAATTTTTTTTTTCAAAAATGTATAGTTTGTTTTGTTTTGTTTTACGGCATATCAAACTCAATGTGTGATTTAATGCCAAGAAGATTTTTATTGCTGGTGCTATTTTTTCCAAAATGTATTACTGGTAATAATGTTCCTTCAAAAATGTATTGCTGGTAATAATTTTTTACAAAGTATTTTTGGTATTAAAACCTATTTTTACATTTTAATAGTGTTTGACTCCATTTTGGGGGTTAAATATTTACCCATAGCTGGGAGCCTTAACAGGTGCTACTTCCCCGGATCAGGGTGGACCTGGGACCACCAGCAAACTAAGAGGTTGTTCCACGCACCTAAAAACCTCCTGATCAGTGGCCTTGCTGTTGGACGTAGTTTATCGTCTTAACCAGGACGCGGACATGGTTTATCGTCATACCCAGGACGCGGATGTAGTTTATCGTCATACCCAGGACGACAAAATCAGAAAGAGATAGCTGAAATACATGTCGCGCATAATGAGGAAAAAGGGCTTAGATAATTTAACACT
Source organism: Acanthosepion pharaonis (assembly GCA_903632075.3). Taxonomy (NCBI): domain Eukaryota; kingdom Metazoa; phylum Mollusca; class Cephalopoda; order Sepiida; family Sepiidae; genus Acanthosepion; species Acanthosepion pharaonis. The sequence continues at coordinate 1,590,926 of CAHIKZ030004553.1, read as the reverse complement.
TACAAGGCATTTTGAAGACAGGGAGTACAGAGGGAAACAAAGAGTAACCTACTTAAGGAGTTCGTGTGAATGGATGGCAAAGTGAAGGCAAAACGGGATGGCACAAAGTTAAACAATACTTGGTGCTACAAAAGATAGGAAAATGTAGAGAGCCATGACTGACCACGTCATGAAGGATCACGACATATGAAAAATAGAAAAAATATTCTTATACAGAAGAAAAATTTAAAATATTTACATTATTTGGACTATTGTCCTCATCTTTGTTGCCATATTTATTACAACGTTTCGGCCTTTCAGTATCTGTCTATATTTTTGAGGTGAGGTATTATGTACATTATTTACATTATTCGGACTATTGTCCTCATCTTTGTCGCCATATTCATTACAACGTTTCGGCCTTTCAGTATCTGTCTATATTTCTGAGATGAGATATTATGTACACTATTTACATTATTCGGATTATTGTCATCATCTTTGTCGCAATATTTATTACAACATTTCGGCCTTTCAGTATCTGTCTATATTTCTGAGATGAGATATTATGTACACTATTTACATTATTCGGACTATTGTCATCATCTTTGTCGCCATATTTATTACAACGTTTCGGCCTTTCAGTATCTGTCTATATTTCTGAGATGAGATATTATGTACACTATTTACATTATTCGGACTATTGTCCTCATCTTTGTTGCCATATTTATTACAACGTTTCGGCCGTTGTACGCTCCATCCTTCTTCAGGTGGTTGAAATGTCGAACTGAACCCTTTATTTCTCTCACTGTGGTAGACTGTTCTAGTTCCACGAGCCATGTTTTTAATGGATGTCAGTTATCAGTTATCTGCTGTAAATTTCCCTCTCCAAGTTCTCCACTGTCTTAACCGGGTATTGAACTCACACTCTTTGGAAAATTCGTAAACTTAAGTAATCAGCACATATACTTGGCCACAAAAATCTCCTGAGTCGACCAAGCATAGAAATAAATACAATATGGGAACCAGTAATAAGGAGTACCAGAGAAAAGCGATAATAACAACAGAAATTGCAATATGAGCTCTGGTAAAAACAAGAAATGATAACAGCAAAAATTGCAATATGAGCACTAATAAAAAAAGGGTTGCCGAAGACATTAGGTTTATAATACCCAGAAATTCATACACATGGCACAGTGGATAAAGGCGTTAGTTAGATCCAGTGACATGACCCAAAGAGTGTGAGTTCAATACCCGGTTAAGGCAGTGGAGAACTTTCATAAGGGAATTAACAGGAGATAACAGATAACTGACATCCATCAAACATGGCAACTGGAACTAGAAAAGTCTACCCCAGTGAGCGAAATAAAGGATTCAGTTCGACCTGAAGAAGGCCGGAGCGTACAACGGCCGAAACGTTGTAATAATATGGCAACAAAGATGAGAACAATAGTCCGAATAATTTAAATAGTGTACATAACACCTCATCTCAGAAATATAGACAGACACTGAAAGGCCGAAACGTTGTCATAAATATGGCGTCAAATATGAGGACAATAGTCCGAATAATGTAAATAATGTACATAATACCTCATCTCAGAAATATAGACATATAGTGAAGAAAAATTTAATGTTGACAATGAATCCAGTGAAGATCGAACTAGTGATGTATATGACTGGATTGTTAACCATTACATAATGACGAGGCAATCTATTTATGTTTAGTAAATATTAAAAGTAGTCATGATAAAATAAAGGGAAAATCTATAAACGATGTGAAGCAAACATTATAGACAGAATGAAGTGAGTAGTTGTTTGATTAGCCTCCGGAAAAGAACACTTCACATTGGTTTAAAAATTAAAATAAAGAAAGGACAGTCTGATACTTCATAAAAATGTGTTTATTTGTCCAATTTGGTGGTTGCTATCTGTTGACTTTGCTTCCTGTCACGTTTGCTGCAAGACGATACTTTTGCGTAGTTTGGGGATATAATCGCGTAGGAGGGAACTGAAGTAGCCTCTGAACAACAACAGAATTAACTATTGATGCGTTTATAAGGCAATGTCGTTATTACATTTCGTCCCTCCAAGCAGCTTGGCCTGTCATGTGTCCGGTGGGTAGTGGCGTTTTCTCTCCCAGTCCATCGAACAGTTTTTAAGCCCAGACAAAAAAATAAAAAATAAAAATAAAAAAATATCCCAGTTTTCGAATTCCATTTTTTTTTTTTTTTGTAGAAGACAAACAGAATAATCCCACCTGGATTATCGGCGCACCAACATCTTCCTCTCCCGAGTCTTGCAGTAAACTACAGGTGTTCATCAAAAATATTTTCACTTTTGTACATAACGCTTTTTTTGTTTATCTGTCTATATTTCTGAGATGAGGTATTATGTAAACTATTTACATTATTCGGACTATTGTCCTCATCTTTGTCGCCATATTTATTACAACGTTTTGGCCGTTGTACACTCCGGCCTTCTTCAGGTGGTTGGTATGTCGCACCGAACCCTTTATTAACAGGAGATAACTGATAACTGACATCCATTAAACCTGGCACGTGGAACTAGAACAATCTACCCCAGCAGGCGAAATAAAGGGTTCAGTTCGACAGTCTCTTTTGGTTTTTGGTTTTTCTTTTCTTTTTTAACAAAAATATATAAAAATTTCCATGAAGCATGAAATGATAGGGGAGGGTATGAACCCCAAAAGAAAACTGAACATACAGCAAAATATTCAAATTAAAACAAAACAGATGTTAGTAGGACCAGTCCAAACATCAAAATAAGAGTGGCCGATGTATTCTGCCTATGGACAGAATCAAGATGTGCGCTCACAAACGGAGTGGGAAGGATAAAAAATAAATGAGGGAATGAGGGAGTCAAATGCTGAATCAGCTGGGGAGGTTGGGAATCTCGACATGGATCATAACTAAAGAGAGCGCCGAGAGCAGGCTAGGAACAACACTTATTCATATTAACAAGTAAAACAAGAAACGTCTAGCTTAACCAAGAGAGGGTTCACAGGAAACCGCCCCGTTGTACATAAGGGAACTTAAAAGACAAAATGAAGGTTATCCCCGTTCACACGAACCAGGCTCACTACAGATACCTACCTTTCGCTGAAATCTTTCGATACAAAATTCTTGCGATTCGATCTGGTCTTCATACTGAGCTGATCCCCAAAGAATCTAAACAGATCCTGATGAGAATATCGTTCATATCGCAAGACTTCCAACCATTCGCTACGTCCATACCATCTACGGCTAGCAACGTGAGAAACACCATCCGGAGAACGAGGGCAACATATTGTCACACGAGTACGCGAGATCGATGGACACAAGTTGATCGGGGGAAATAGGGGCCGTCAAGTCGCCGATATAGCCACAGAAAGGACGAAACGGATGAAAATTGCAGAAGGCGTACGGAGCCATTTCTGCTAAACCAAAGTCACACCGATGACAGTCGGGAAAATCTGAAAGCTACATCATTGAGAGGCAGCGGGTTACGATTCAATCGCAAGGTAAGCAAAATCACAGGGTTGCTAAGATAGTTCGCCGCTGGCGTACAAGACCAGAAAGAGCGCAACTCTGACGGTGAGGCAAAAAGGTGGTCAACTATGTCACGATACAATAGCTTACGAAGCCGTGAAAGGTGATTGGACAGAGGGAGAGCACTTAAGGCCACCCGAAGTTTTCGATGGATTCCAAGGCTTCCTGTGGAAGAGCATTTCAGTCCAGAAGAGAAAGAAGCGTTTATTACTACAGTTTTAGCGCCATTCGTTCCAAATTTGGACTCTTGCAACAACATCTAATAGGTACAAGGACTGAAAGATATGTGGTGCAGTGTGTAGCAAGGATTTTTTTAATGCAATCGTTATTTACTTAAAACATACTTCATCGAATTTTCAAATCCCGATATTTATGCTATTGAATGCAACCGACCGCGTGGCGCAAGGGTAGCGCGTCTGACTCCAGATCTGACAGTTACGTGTACGAATCACGTCGGGAACAAAGGTTCTTGCCATAAGCTTTTACCGATAATCGTTCCTAATTTGGACTCTTCCAATTTCTTCGATAAGGTCTATGTTTTCAACAATATCGTGCAATGTGTAGCCACTGTTCGTCGTGTGAATCCCAGATATGAAAGATGTAATTTCAAATTACGTATTCATCAAACGCTTATTTAACGAAATCGGTATTAATATTCAACGTTCTACTTCGAATTTTCTAATCCCGATGCTTATAAAGCCGGCTCAGCGGCGCGTGTCACTCCAGATCAGAAGGTCGCGTGTTCGAATCACGTCGGGGTCATTGTTTATTACTTTACGCTTTAACCGGCAATGGTTCCTAATATGGTCTCTTACAATTTGTTCTATTACGTGCATGTTTTCAAAAATATTGTGCAGTGTGTATCCACTGATCGTGGTGTGAATCCCAGATATGAAAGCTTTAATTGCAAATTACGTCTTCGTCTGACGGTTTTTATAACGTAAACTTTCTTTATTTCAAAAGTTCTCCTTCAAATTTTCTATACCCGATACTGAGGCGCATGCATACCACAGGCCCTGTGGCGCAATGGTAGCGCGTCGGACTCCAGATCAGAAGGTTGCGTGTTCGATTCACGTCGGGATCAAAATTTATTACCCTATACTATTGCCGACAATCATTCCTAATTTGGACTCTTGCTACTTATTCTATTGTGCGCATGTTTTGCACAATGTCGTGCAGTGTGTATCCACTGTTCGTAGTCTAAATGCCCGATACGAAATTTCTAATTTCAATTTACGTCTTAGTTAGACGTTAATTTAACGTAAACTTTATTCATTTTAAACGTTCTAATTCGAATTTTCTAAACCCGGTAATTAGTCGTTTACATGCAACAGGCCCGGTGGCGCAATGGTTGCGCGTCTGACTCCAGATCAGAAGGTTACGTGTTCGAATCGCGTCGGGGTCAAAGCTTATTACCCTATATTATTACCGATAATCGTTTCTAACTTGGACTCTTGCTATTTAAAGTATTGTGTGCGTGTTTGGAGCGATGTCGTGCCGTGTGTATCCACTGTTCGTAGTCTTAATGCCGGATACGAAATTTCTAATTTCATTTTACGTCTTAGTTTAACGTAAACTTTATTCATTTTAAACGTTCTAATTCGAATTTTCTAATCCCGGTAGTCAGTCGTTTATATGCAACAGGCCCTGTGGCGCAATGGTAGCGCGTCTGACTCCAGATCAGAAGATTGCGTGTTCGAAACACGTCGGGGTCAATGTTTATTACGCTATACTATTACCGATAATCGTTTCTAACTTGGACTATTGCTATTTGTTGTATTGTGCGCATGTTTTGAACGATGTCGTGCAGTGTGTATCCACTGTTCGTAGTCTGAATGCCAGATACGAAATTTCTAATTTCAATTTACGTCTTAGTTTGACGCTATTTTAACGTAAACCTTTTTCATTTTAAACGTTCTAATTCGAATTTTCTAAACCCGGTAATTAGTCGTTTTTGTGCAACAGGCCCTGTGGCGCAATGGTAGCGCGTCTGACTCCAGATCAGAAGATTGCGTGTTCGAAACACGTCGGGGTCAATGTTTATTACGCTATACTATTACCGATAATCGTTTCTAACTTGGACTATTGCTATTTGTTGTATTGTGCGCATGTTTTGAACGATGTCGTGCAGTGTGTATCCACTGTTCGTAGTCTGAATGCCGGATACGAAATTTCTAAATTCATTTTACGTCTTAGTTTGACGCTATTTTAACGTAAACTTTATTCATTTTAAACGTTCTAATTCGAATTTTCTAATCCCGGGAATTAGTTGTTTATATGCAATAAACCCTTTGGCGCAATGGTAGCGCGTCTGACTCCATATCAGAAGGTTGCGTGTTCGAACCACATCGGGGTCAAAGTTTATTACTCTATACTATTACCGATAATCGTTTCTAACTTGGACTATTGCTATTTGTTGTATTGTGTGCATGTTTTGAACGATGTCGTGCAGAGCGTATCCGGTGTTCGTAGTCTGTATACCGGATACGAAATTTCTAAATTCATTTTACGTCTTAGTTTGACGCTATTTTAACGTAAACTTTATTCATTTTAAACGTTCTAATTCGAATTTTCTAATCCCGGTAGTTAGTCGGTTATATGCAACAGGCCCTGTGTCGCAATGGTAGCGCGTCTGACTCCAGATCAGAAGGTTGCGTGTTCGAATCACGTCGGGGTTAAAGCTTATTACAATATACTATTACCGATAATCGTTTCTAAATTGGACTATTGCTATTTGTTGTATTGTGTGCATGTTTTGAACGATGTCATGCAGTGTGTATCCCCAGATCGTAGTCTTAATGCCGGATACGAAATTTATAAATTCATTTTACGTCTTAGTTTAACGTAAACTTTATTCATTTTAAACGTTCTAATTCGAATTTTCTAATCCCGGTAGTCAGTCGTTTATATGCAACAGGCCCTGTGGCGCAATGGTAGCGCGTCTGACTCCAGATCAGAAGGTTGCGTGTTCGAAACACGTCGGGGTCAATGTTTATTACCCTATAGTATTACCGATAATCGTTTCTAACTTGGACTATTGCTATTTGTTGTATTGTGCGCATGTTTTGAACGATGTCGTGCAGTGTGTATCCACTGTTCGTAGTCTGAATGCCGGATACGAAATTTCTAAATTCATTTTACGTCTTAGTTTGACGCTATTTTAACGTAAACTTTATTCATTTTAAACGTTCTAATTCGATTTTCTAATCCCGGTAGTTAGTCGTTTATATGCAACAGGCCCTGTGGCGCGATGGTAGCACGTCTGACTCCAGATCAGAAGGTTGCGTGTTCGAATCACGTCGGGGTCAAACTTTATTACCCTATAGTATTACCGATAATCGTTTCTAACTTGGACTATTGCTATTTGTTGTATTATGCGCATGTTTTGAACGATGTCGTGCATAGCGTATCCAGTGTTCGTAGTCTGAATGCCGGATACGAAATTTCTAAATTCACTTTACGTCTTAGTTTGACGCTATTTTAACGTAAACTTTATTCATTTTAAACGTTCTAATTCGAATATTCTAATCCCGGTAGTTAGTCGTTTATATGCAACAGGCCCTGTGGCGCAATGTTAGCGCGTCTGTCTCCAGATCAGAAGGTTGCGTGTTCGAATCACGTCAGGGTCAAAGTTTATTACCCTATACTATTACCGATAATCGTTTTTAACTTGGACTATTGCTATTTGTTGTATTGTGTGCATGTTTTGAACGATGACGTGCAGCGTGTATCCACTGTTCTTAGTCTGAATGCAGGATACGAAATTTCTAAATTCATTTTACGTCTTAGTTTGACGCTATTTTAACGTAAACTTTATTCATTTTAAACGTTCTAATTCGAATTTTCTAATCCCGGTAGTTAGTCGTTTATACGCAACAGGCCCTGTGGCGCAATGGTAGCGCGTCTGACTCCAGATCAGAAGGTTGCGTGTTCGAATCACGTCGGGGTCAAAGTTTATTACCCTATAGTATTACCGGTAATCGTTTCTAACTTGGACTATTGCTATTTGTTGTATTGTGTGCATGTTTTGAACGATGACGTGCAGCGTGTATCCACTGTTCTTAGTCTGAATGCAGGATACGAAATTTCTAAATTCATTTTACGTCTTAGTTTGACGCTATTTTAACGTAAACTTTATTCATTTTAAACGTTCTAATTTTCGGTAGTTAGCCGTTTATACGCAACAGGCCCTGTGGCGCAATGGTAGCGCGTCTGACTCCAGATCAGAAGGTTCCGTGTTCAATCACGTCGGGGTCAAAGTTTATTACCCTATAGTATTACCGGTAATCGTTTCTAACTTGGACTATTGCTATTTGTTGTATTGTGTGCATGTTTTGAACGATGACGTGCAGCGTGTATCCACTGTTCTTAGTCTGAATGCAGGATACGAAATTTCTAAATTCATTTACGTCTTAGTTTGACGCTATTTTAACGTAAACTTTATTCATTTTAACGTTCAAAACGTAATACGGTAGTTAGTCGTTTATATGCAACAGGCCCTGTGGCGCAATGGTAGCGCGTCTGACTCCAGATCAGAAGGTTGCGTGTTCGAATCACGTCGGGGTCAAAGTTTATTACCCTATAGTATTACCGTTAATCGTTTCTAACTTGGACTATTGCTATTTGTTGTATTGTGTGCATGTTTTGAACGATGACGTGCAGCGTGTATCCTCTGTTCTTAGTCTGAATGCAGGATACGAAATTTCTAAATTCATTTTACGTCTTAGTTTGACGCTATTTTAACGTAAACTTTATTCATTTTAAACGTTCTAATTCGAATTTTCTAATCCCGGTAGTTAGTCGTTTATATGCAACAGGCCCTGTGGCGCAATGGTAGCGCGTCTGACTCCAGATCAGAAGGTTGCGTGTTCGAATCACGTCGAGGTCAAAGTTTATTACCCTATAGTATTACCGATAATCGTTTCTAACTTGGACTATTGCTATTTGTTGTATTGTGTGCATGTTTTGAACGATGACGTCTGTATCCACTGTTCTTAGTCTGAATGCAGGATACGAAATTTCTAAATTCATTTTACGTCTTAGTTTGACGCTATTTTAACGTAAACTTTATTCATTTTAAACGTTCTAATTCAATTTTCTAATCCCGGTAGTTAGTCGTTTATATGCAACAGGCCCTGTGGCGCAATGGTAGCGCGTCTGACTCCAGATCAGAAGGTTGCGTGTTCGAATCACGTCGAGGTCAAAGTTTATTACCCTATAGTATTACCGATAATCGTTTCTAACTTGGACTATTGCTATTTGTTGTATTGTGTGCATGTTTTGAACGATGACGTGCAGAGCGTATCCACTGTTCTTAGTCTGAATGCAGGATACGAAATTTCTAAATTCATTTTACGTCTTAGTTTGACGCTATTTTAACGTAAACTTTATTCATTTTAAACGTTCTAATTCGAATTTTCTAATCCCGGTAGTTAGTCGTTTATATGCAACAGGCCCTGTGGCACAATGGTAGCGCGTCTGTCTCCAGATCAGAAGGTTGCGTGTTCGAATCACGTCGGGGTCAAAGTTTATTACCCTTATAGTATTACCGATAATCGTTTCTAACCCGGACTATTACTATTTGTTGTATTGTGTGCATGTTTTGAACGATGACGTTTATTAGCGTGTATCCACTGTTCTTAGTCTGAATGCAGGATACGAAAATTTCTAAATTCATTTTACGTCTTAGTTTGACGCTATTTTAACGTAAACTTTATTCATTTTAAACGTTCTAATTCGAATTTTCTAATCCCGGTAGTTAGTCGTTTATATGCAACAGGCCCTGTGGCGCAATGGTAGCGCGTCTGACTCCAGATCAGAAGGTTGCGTGTTCGAATCACGTCGGGGTCAAAGTTTATTACCCTATAGTATTACCGATAATCGTTTCTAACTATTGCTGGACTATTGCTATTTGTTGAATGCATTGTCTTAGTTTGCATTTTAACGTTTTGAACGATGACGGTAGCAGTCGTTTATCCAGGCCCTGTTCGCAATAGTCTGAATGCAGGATACGAAATTTTACTAAATTCATTTTATTGCTACGTCTTATGTTTGAACGATGACTATTTTAACGTAATACTTTATTCATTTTAAACGTTCTAATTAAACTTTAATTTTCTAATCCCGGTAGTTAGTCGTTTATATGCAACAGGCCCTGTGGCGCAATGGTAGCGCGTCTGACTCCAGATCAGAAGGTTGCGTGTTCGAATCACGTCGGGGTCAAAGTTTATTACCCTATAGTATTACCGATAATCGTTTCTAACTTGGACTATTGCTATTTGTTGTATTGTGTGCATGTTTTGAACGATGACGTGCAGCGTGTATCCACTGTTCTTAGTCTGAATGCAGGATACGAAATTTCTAAATTCATTTTACGTCTTAGTTTGACGCTATTTTAACGTAAACTTTATTCATTTTAAACGTTCTAATTCAAGAATTTTCTAATCCCGGTAGTTAGTCGTTTATATGCAACAGGCCCTGTGGCGCAATGGTAGCGCGTCTGACTCCAGATCAGAAGGTTGCGTGTTCGAATCACGTCGGGGTCAAAGTTTATTACCCTATAACGTATTACCGATAATCGTTTCTATACTTGGACTATTGCTATTTGTTGTATTGTGTGCATGTTTTGAACGATGACGTGCAGCGTGTATCCACTGTTCTTAGTCTGAATGCAGGATACGAAATTTCTAAATTCATTTTACGTCTTAGTTTGACGCTATTTTAACGTAAACTTTATTCATTTTAAACGTTCTAATTCGAATTTTCTAATCCCGGTAGTTAGTCGTTTATATGCAACAGGCCCTGTGGCGCAATGGTAGCGCGTCTGACTCCAGATCAGAAGGTTGCGTGTTCGAATCACGTCGGGGTCAAAGTTTATTACCCTATAGTATTACCGGTAATCGTTTCTAACTTGGACTATTGCTATTTGTTGTATTGTGTGCATGTTTTGAACGATGACGTGCAGCGTGTATCCACTGTTCTTAGTCTGAATGCAGGATACGAAATTTCTAAATTCATTTTACGTCTTAGTTTGACGCTATTTTAACGTAAACTTTATTCATTTTAAACGTTCTAATTCGAATTTTCTAATCCCGGTAGTTAGTCGTTTATATGCAACAGGCCCTGTGGCGCAATGGTAGCGCGTCTGACTCCAGATCAGAAGGTTGCGTGTTCGAATCACGTCGGGGTCAAAGTTTATTACCCTATAGTATTACCGATAATCGTTTCTAACTTGGACTATTGCTATTTGTTGTATTGTGTGCATGTTTTGAACGATGACGTGCAGAGCGTATCCACTGTTCTTAGTCTGAATGCAGGATACGAAATTTCTAAATTCATTTTACGTCTTAGTTTGACGCTATTTTAACGTAAACTTTATTCATTTTAAACGTTCTAATTCGAATTTTCTAATCCCGGTAGTTAGTCGTTTATATGCAACAGGCCCTGTGGCGCAATGGTAGCGCGTCTGACTCCAGATCAGAAGGTTGCGTGTTCGAATCACGTCGGGGTCAAAGTTTATTACCCTATAGTATTACCGGTAATCGTTTCTAACTTGGACTATTGCTATTTGTTGTATTGTGTGCATGTTTTGAACGATGACGTGCAGCGTGTATCCACTGTTCTTAGTCTGAATGCAGGATACGAAATTTCTAAATTCATTTTACGTCTTAGTTTGACGCTATTTTAACGTAAACTTTATTCATTTTAAACGTTCTAATTCGAATTTTATATGCTAATCCCGGTAGTTAGTTGCGTTTATATCGGGGTCAACAGGCCCTAATCGTTTCTAACTTGGCGCAATGGTATTGTGCGCGTCTGACTCCAGATCAGAAGGGATTTTCTAAATTCATTTTACGTCTTAGTGTTTTTAACGAAACTTTATTCATTTTAAACGTTCTAATTCAATTTTCTAATCCCGGTAGTTAGTCGTTTAAAGTTTATTACCGTCTATAGTATTACCGTCGTAATCGTTTTACCGGTAATCGTTTAATTCGATTACCGCTATTTGTTGTATTGACTATTGCTATTTGTTGTATTGTGTGCATGTTTTGAACGATGACGTGCAGCGCGTATCCACTGTTCTTAGTCTGAATGCAGGATACGAAATTTCTAAATTCATTTTACGTCTTAGTTTGACGCTATTTTAACGTAAACTTTATTCATTTTAAACGTTCTAATTCGAATTTTTCTAATCCCGGTAGTTAGTCGTTTATATGCAACAGGCCCTGTGGCGCAATGGTAGCGCGTCTGACTCCAGATCAGAAGGTTGCGTGTTCGAATCACGTCGGGGTCAAAAGTTTATTACCCTATAGTATTACCGATAATCGTTTCTAACTTGGACTATTGCTATTTGTTGTATTGTGTGCATGTTTTGAACGATGACGTGCAGCGTGTATCCACTGTTCTTAGTCTGAATGCAGGATACGAAATTTCATTTTAAATTCATTTTACGTCTTAGTTTGACGCTATTTTAACGTAAACTTTATTCATTTTAAACGTTCTAATTCGAATTTTCTAATCCTAATTTTCTAATCCCGGTAGTTAGTCGTTTATATGCAACAGGCCCTTTGGCGCAATGGTAGCGCGTCTGACTCCAGATCAGAAGGTTGCGTGTTCGAATCACGTCGGGGTCAAAGTTTATTACCCCATAGTATTACCGATAATCGTTTCTAACTTGGACTATTGCTATTTGTTGTATTGTGTGCATGTTTTGAACGATGACGTGCAGAGCGTATCCACTGTTCTTAGTCTGAATGCAGGATACGAAATTTCTAAATTCATTTTACGTCTTAGTTTGACGCTATTTTAACGTAAACTTTATTCATTTTAAACGTTCTAATTCGAATTTTCTAATCCCGGTAGTTAGTCGTTTATATGCAACAGGCCCTGTGGCGCAATGGTAGCGCGTCTGACTCCAGATCAGAAGGTTGCGTGTTCGAATCACGTCGGGGGTCAAAGTTTTTGATTACCCTATAGTATTACCGATAATCGTTTTATTCTAACTTGGACTATTGCTATTTGTTGTTTATTACTCTATTATTACCGGTAATCGTTTCTAACGGACTATTGTGCATGTTTTGAACGATGACGTGCAGCGTGTATCCACTGTTCTTAGTCTGAATGCAGGATACGAAATTTCTAAATTCATTTTACGTCTTAGTTTGACGCTATTTTAACGTAAACTTTATTCATTTTAAACGTTCTAATTCGAATTTTCTAATCCCGGTAGTTAGTCGTTTATATGCAACAGGCCCTGTGGCGCAATGGTAGCGCGTCTGACTCCAGATCAGAAGGTTGCGTGTTCGAATCACGTCGGGGTCAAAGTTTATTACCCTATAGTATTACCGGTAATCGTTTCTAACTTGGACTATTGCTATTTGTTGTATTGTGTGCATGTTTTGAACGATGACGTGCAGCGTATATCCACTGTTCTTAGTCTGAATGCAGGATACGAAATTTCTAAATTCATTTTACGTCTTAGTTTGACGCTATTTTAACGTAAACTTTATTCATTTTAAACGTTCTAATTCGAATTTTCTAATCCCGGTAGTTAGTCGTTTATATGCAACAGGCCCTGTGGGCGCAATGGTAGCGCGTCTGACTCCAGATCAGAAGGTTGAATCACGTCGGGGTCAAAGTTTATTTCCGAATCGTTTCTACGTATTGCTATTGGTATTGTCATGTTTTGAACGATGACGTTATCCACTGTTCTTAGTCTGAATGTACGAAATTTCCGGTTCAACGTCTTAGTTTGACGCTATTTTAACGTAAACTTTATTCATTTTTAAACGTTCTAATTTGTTGTATTGTCGTTTATATGCATGTTTTGGTAACGATGAAGGTTGCGTGTTCGAATCACGTCGTCAAAGTTTATTACCATAGTATTACCGTTCTTTCTAGTATTGCTATTTGTTGTAATGTTTTGAACGATGACGTGCAGAGCGTATCCACTGTTCTTAGTCTGAATGCAGGATACGAAATTTCATTTTTTACGTCTTAGTTTGACGCTATTTTAACGTAAACTTTATTCATTTTAAACGTTCTAATTCAATTTTCTAATCCCGGTAGTTAGTCGTTTATATGCAACAGGCCCTGTGGCGCAATGGTAGCGCGTCTGACTCCAGATCAGAAGGTTGCGTGTTCGAATCACGTCGGGGTCAAAGTTTATTACCCTATAGTATTACCGATAATCGTTTCTAACTTGGACTATTGCTATTTGTTGTATTGTGTGCATGTTTTGAACGATGACGTGCAGCGTGTATCCACTGTTCTTAGTCTGAATGCAGGATACGAAATTTCTAAATTCATTTTACGTCTTAGTTTGACGCTATTTTAACGTAAACTTTATTCATTTTAAACGTTCTAATTCGAATTTTCTAATCCCGGTAGTTAGTCGTTTATATGCAACAGGCCCTGTGGCGCAATGGTAGCGCGTCTGACTCCAGATCAGAAGGTTGCGTGTTCGAATCACGTCGGGGTCAAAGTTTATTACCATATAGTATTACCGGTAATCGTTTCTAACTTGGACTATTGCTATTTGTTGTATTGTGTGCATGTTTTGAACGATGACGTGCAGAGCGTATCCACTGTTCTTAGTCTGAATGCAGGATACGAAATTTCTAAATTCAATTTACGTCTTAGTTTGACGCTATTTTAACGTAAACTTAATTCATTTTAAACGTTCTAATTCGAATTTTTCTAATCCCGTCTTAGTAGTTAGTCGTTTATATGCAACAGGGCCCTGTGGCGCAATGGTAGCGCGTCTGACTCCAGATCAGAAGGTTGCGTGTTCGAATCACGTCGGGGTCAAAGTTTTATTACCCTATAGTATTACCGGTAATCGTTTCTAACTTGGACTATTGCTATTTGTTGTATTGTGTGCATCCACTGTTTTGAACGATGACGCTTAGTTTGACGTATTTTAACGTAAACACATGTTCTTAGTCTTCTAATGCAGGATCGTTTATATGCAACAAATTTCTAAATTCATTTTACGTCTTAGTTTGACGCTATTTTAACGTAAACTTTTTGTTGTATTCATTTTTGAAACGTTCTAATTCGAATTTTCTAATCCCGGTAGTTAGTCGTTTTATTCATTTTAAACGTTCAACAGGCCCTGTGGTTGCAATGGTAGCGCGTCTGACTCCAGATCAGAAGGTTGCGTGTTCGAATCACGTCGGGGTCAAAGTTTATTACCCTATAGTATTACCGGTAATCGTTTTCTAACTTGGACTATTGCTATTTGTTGTATTGTGTGCATGTTTTGAACGATGACGTGCAGCGTGTATCCACTGTTCTTAGTCTGAATGCAGGATACGAAATTTCTAAATTCATTTTACGTCTTAGTTTGACGCTATTTTAACGTAAACTTTATTCATTTTAAACGTTCTAATTCGAATTTTCTAATCCCGGTAGTTAGTCGTTTATATGCAACAGGCCCTGTGGCGCAATGGTAGCGCGTCTGACTCCAGATCAGAAGGTTGCGTGTTCGAATCACGTCAACAAAGTTTATTACCCTATAGTATTACCGGTAATCGTTTCTAACTTGGACTATTGCTATTTGTTGTATTGTGTGCATGTTTTGAACGATGACGTGCAGCGTGTATCCACTGTTCTTAGTCTGAATGCAGGATACGAAATTTCTAAATTCATTTTACGTCTTAGTTTGACGCTATTTTAACGTAAACTTTATTCATTTTAAACGTTCTAATTCGAATTTTCTAATCCCGGTAGTTAGTCGTTTATATGCAACAGGCCCCTGTGGCGCAATGGTAGCGCGTCTGACTCCAGATCAGAAGGTTGCGTGTTCGAATCACGTCAGGGTCAAAGTTTATTACCCTATAGTATTACCGATAATCGTTTCTAACTTGGACTATTGCTATTTGTTGTATTGTGTGCATGTTTTTTGAACGATGACGTGCAGCGTGTATCCACTGTTCTTAGTCTGAATGCAGGATACGAAATTTCTAAATTCATTTTACGTCTTAGTTTGACGCTATTTTAACGTAAACTTTATTCATTTTAAACGTTCTAATTCGAATTTTCTAATCCCGGTAGTTAGTCGTTTATATGCAACAGGCCCTGTGGCGCAATGGTAGCGCGTCTGACTCCAGATCAGAAGGTTGCGTGTTCGAATCACGTCGGGGTCAAAGTTTATTACCCTATAGTATTACCGATAATCGTTTCTAACTTGGACTATTGCTATTTGTTGTATTGTGTGCATGTTTTGAACGATGACGTGCAGCGTGTATCCACTGTTCTTAGTCTGAATGCAGGATACGAAATTTCTAAATTCATTTTACGTCTTAGTTTGACGCTATTTTAACGTAAACTTTATTCATTTTAAACGTTCTAATTCGAATTTTCTAATCCCGGTAGTTAGTCGTTTATATGCAACAGGCCCGCAATGTGGCGCAATCAGGGTTGCGTGTTCGAATCACGTCGGGTCAAAAGTTTATTACTGACCGATAATCCTAGATCTAGAAGGTTGTTTTTTGAACGATGTTCGAATCATACGTCTTAGGGGTCAAAACGTTCTAATTCACCCGTTTATATAGTATTACCGGTAATCGTTTGTTCGAATCACGTTGGACTATTGCTATTTGTTGTATTGTGTGCATGTTTTGAACGATGACGTGCAGCGTGTATCCACTGTTCTTAGTCTGAATGCAGGATACGAAATTTCTAAATTCATTTTACGTCTTAGTTTGACGCTATTTTAACGTAAACTTTATTCATTTTAAACGTTCTAATTCGAATTTTCTAATCCCGGTAGTTAGTCGTTTATATGCAACAGGCCCTGTGGCGCAATGGTAGCGCGTCTGACTCCAGATCAGAAGGTTGCGTGTTCGAATCACGTCGGGGTCAAAGTTTATTACCCTATAGTATTACCGGTAATCGTTTCTAACTTGGACTATTGCTATTTGTTGTATTGTGTGCATGTTTTGAACGATGACGTGCAGCGTGTATCCACTGTTCTTAGTCTGAATGCAGGATACGAAATTTCTAAATTCATTTTACGTCTTAGTTTGACGCTATTTTAACGTAAACTTTATTCATTTTAAACGTTCTTAATTTCGAATTTTCTAATCCCGGTAGTTAGTCGTTTATATGCAACAGGCCCTGTGGCGCAATGGTATTTCGCGTCTGACTCCAGATCAGAAGGTTGCGTGTTCGAATCACGTCAGATCGGGGTCAAAGTTTATTACCCTATAGTATTACCGATAATCGTTTCTAACTTGGACTATTGCTATTTGTTGTATTGTGTGCATGTTTTGAACGATGACGTGCAGCGTATCCACTGTTCTTAGTCTGAATGCAGGATGCGGGAAATTTCTAAATTCATTTTACGTCTTAGTTTGACGCTATTTTAACGTAAACTTTATTCATTTTAAACGTTCTAATTCGAATTTTCGATGAATCCACTGGTAGTTAGTCGTTTATATTTTAACAAACATTCATTTTAAACCTGTGGCGCAATGGTAGCGCGTCTGACTCCAGATCAGAAGGTTGCGTGTTCGAATCACGTCGGGGTCAAAGTTTATTACCCTATAGTATTACCGGTAATCGTTTCTAACTTGGACTATTGCTATTTGTTGTATTGTGTGCATGTTTTGAACGATGACGTGCAGCGTGTATCCACTGTTCTTAGTCTGAATGCAGGATACGAAATTTCTAAATTCATTTTACGTCTTAGTTTGACGCTATTTTAACGTAAACTTAATTCATTTTAAACGTTCTAATTCGAATTTTCTAATCCCGGTATTTAGTCGTTTATATGCAACAGGCCCTGTGGCGCAATGGTAGCGCGTATGACTCCAGATCAGAAGGTTGCGTGTTCGAATCACGTCGGGGTCAAAGTTTATTACCTATAGTATTACCGGTAATCGTTTCTAACTTGGACTATTGCTATTTGTTGTATTGTGTGCATGTTTTGAACGTTGACGTGCAGCGTGTATTCACTGTTCTTAGTCTGAATGCAGGATACGAAATTTCTAAATTCATTTTACGTCTTAGTTTGACGCTATTTTAACGTATACTTTATTCATTTTAAACGTTCTAATTCGAATTTTCTAATCCCGGTAGTTAGTCGTTTATATGCAACAGGCCCTGTGGCGCAATGGTAGCGCGTCTGACTCCAGATCAGAAGGTTGCGTGTTCGAATCACGTCGGGGTCAAAGTTTATTACCCTATAGTATTACCGGTAATCGTTTCTAACTTGGACTATTGCTATTTGTTGTATTGTGTGCATGTTTTGAACGATGACGTGCAGCGTGTATCCACTGTTCTTAGTCTGAATGCAGGATACGAAATTTCTAAATTCATTTTACGTCTTAGTTTGACGCTATTTTAACGTAAACTTTATTCATTTTAAACGTTCTAATTCGAATTTTCTAATCCCGGTAGTTAGTCGTTTATATGCAACAGGCCCTGTGGCGCAATGGTAGCGCGTCTGACTCCAGATCAGAAGGTTGCGTGTTCGAATCACGTCGGGGTCAAAGTTTATTACCCTATAGTATTACCGGTAATCGTTTCTAACTTGGACTATTGCTATTTGTTGTATTGTGTGCATGTTTTTGAACGATGACGTGCAGCGTGTATCCACTGTTCTTTGTCTGAATGCAGGATACGAAATTTCTAAATTCATTTTACGTCTTAGTTTGACGCTATTTTAACGTAAACTTTATTCATTTTAAACGTTCTAATTCGAATTTTCTAATCCCCCTGTAGTTAGTCGTTTATATGTTTCTATCAATTGTGCAATAGGCCCTGTGGCGCAATGGTAGCGGTCTGACTCCAGATCAGAAGGTTGCCAATCACGTCGGGGTCAAAGTTTATTACCCTTTAGTATTACCGGTAATCGTTTCAATTTGACTATTGCTATTTGTTGTATTGTGTGCGA
>CAHIKZ030004553.1:1545000-1565000 GCA_903632075.3 Acanthosepion pharaonis | reverse complement strand
CTGAATGCAGGATACGAAATTTCTAAATTCATTTTACGTCTTAGTTTGACGCCAGCCTCTATTTTAACGTAAACTTTATTCATTTTAAACGTTCTAATTCAATTTTCTAATCCCGGTAGTTAGTCGTTTATATTTTAAACGCAACAGGCCCTGTGGCGCAATGGTAGCGCGTCTGACTCCAGATCAGAAGGTTGCGTGTTCGAATCACGTCGGGGTCAAAGTTTATTACCCTATAGTATTACCGGTAATCGTTTCTAACTTGGACTATTGCTATTTGTTGTATTGTGTGCATGTTTTGAACGATGACGTGCAGCGTGTATCCACTGTTCTTAGTCTGAATGCAGGATACGAAATTTCTAAATTCATTTTACGTCTTAGTTTGACGCTATTTTAACGTAAACTTTATTCATTTTAAACGTTCTAATTCGAATTTTCTAATCCCGGTAGTTAGTCGTTTATATGCAACAGGCCCTGTGGCGCAATGGTAGCGCGTCTGACTCCAGATCAGAAGGTTGCGTGTTCGAATCACGTCGGACTATTGCTATTTGTCAAAGTTTATTACCCTATAGTATTACCGATAATCGTTTTTAACTTTACGGACTATTGCTATTTGTTGTATTGTGTGCATGTTTTGAACGATGACGCAGCGTATCCACTGTTCTTTTGTCTGAATGCAGGATACGAAATTTCTAAATTCATTTTACGTCTTAGTTTGACGCTATTTTAACGTAAACTTTATTCATTTTAAACGTTCTAATTCAAATTTTCTAATCCCGGTAGTTAGTCGTTTATATGCAATAGGCCCTGTGGCGCAATGGTAGCGTCTGACTCCAGATCAGAAGGTTGCGTGTTCGAATCACGTCGGGGTCAAAGTTTATTACCCTATAGTATTACCGATAATCGTTTCTAACTTGGACTATTGCTATTTGTTGTATTGTGTGCATGTTTTGAACGATGACGTGCAGCGTGTATCCACTGTTCTTAGTCTGAATGCAGGATACGAAATTTCTAAATTCATTTTACGTCTTAGTTTGACGCTATTTTAACGTAAACTTTATTCATTTTAAACGTTCTAATTCGAATTTTCTAATCCCGGTAGTTAGTCGTTTATATGCAACAGGCCCTGTGGCGCAATGGTAGCGCGTCTGACTCCAGATCAGAAGGTTGCGTGTTCGAATCACGTCGGGGTCAAAGTTTATTACCCTATAGTATTACCGGTAATCGTTTCTAACTTGGACTATTGCTATTTGTTGTATTGTGTGCATGTTTTGAACGATGACGTGCAGCGTATCCACTGTTCTTAGTCTGAATGCAGGATACGAAATTTCTAAATTCATTTTACGTCTTAGTTTGACGCTATTTTAACGTAAACTTTATTCATTTTAAACGTTCTAATTCGAATTTTCTAATCCCGGTAGTTAGTCGTTTATATGCAACAGGCCCTGTGGCGCAATGGTAGCGCGTCTGACTCCAGATCAGAAGGTTGCGTGTTCGAATCACGTCGTCTCTTGGGTCAAAGTTTATTACCTATAGTATTACCGATAATCGTTTCTAACTTGGACTATTGCTATTTGTTGTATTGTGTGCATGTTTTTTGAACGATGACGTGCAGAGTGTATCCACTGTTCTTAGTCTGAATGCAGGATACGAAATTTCTAAATTCATTTTACGTCTTAGTTTGACGCTATTTTAACGTAAACTTTATTCATTTTAAACGTTCTAATTCGAATTTTCTAATCCCGGTAGTTAGTCGTTTATATGCAACAGGCCCTGTTGCGCAATGGTAGTGCGTCTGACTCCAGATCAGAAGGTTCCGTGTTCGAATCACGTCGGGGTCAAAGTTTATTACCCTATAGTATTACCGATAATCGTTTCTATCTTGGACTATTGCTATTTGTTGTATTGTGTGCATGTTTTGAACGATGACGTGCAGCGTGTATCCACTGTTCTTAGACTGAATGCTGGATACGAAATTTCTAATATCATTTTACGTCTTAGTTTGACGCTATTTTAACGTAAACTTTATTCATTTTAAACGTTCTAATTCAAATTTTCTAATCCCGGTAGTGAGTCGTTTATATGCAACAGGCCCTGTGGCGCAATGGTAGCGCGTCTGACTCCAGATCTGAAGGTTGCGTGTTCGGTCGTCAGGGGTCAAAGTTTATTACCCTATAGTATTACCGATAATCGTTTCTAACTTGGACTATTGCTATTTGTTGTATTGTCTGCATGTTTTGAACGATGACGTGCAGCGTGTATCCACTGTTCTTAATCTGAATGCCGGATACGAAATTTCTAAATTCATTTTACGTCTTAGTTTGACGCTATTTTAACGTAAACTTTATTCATTTTAAACGTTCTAATTCGAATTTTTCTAATCCCGGTAGTTAGTCGTTTATATGCAACAGGCCCTGTGGCGCAATGGTAGCGCGTCTGACTCCAGATCAGAAGGTTGCGTGTTCGAATCACGTCGGGGTCAAAGTTTATTACCCTATAGTATTACCGATAATCGTTTCTAACTTGGACTATTGCTATTTGTTGTATTGTGTGCATGTTTTGAACGATGACGTGCAGCGTATCCACTGTTCTTAGTCTGAATGCAGGATACGAAATTTCTAAACTCATTTTACGTCTTAGTTTGACGCTATTTTAACGTAAACTTTATTCATTTTAAACGTTCTAATTCGAATTTTCTAATCCCGGTAGTTAGTCGTTTATATGCAGCAGGCCCTGTGGCGCAATGGTAGCGCGTCTGACTCCAGATCAGAAGGTTGCGTGTTCGAATCACGTCGGGGTCAAAGTTTATTACCATATAGTATTACCGGTAATCGTTTCTAACTTGGACTATTGCTATTTGTTGTAATGTGTGCATGTTTTGAACGATGACGTGCAGCGTGTATCCACTGTTCTTAGTCTGAATGCAGGATACGAAATTTCTAAATTCATTTTACGTCTTAGTTTGACGCTATTTTAACGTAAACTTTATTCATTTTAAACGTTCTAATTCGAATTTTCTAATCCCGGTAGTTAGTCGTTTATATGCAATAGGCCCTGTGGCGCAATGGTAGGCGCGATCTGACTCCAGATCAGAAGGTTGCGTGTTCGAATCACGTCGGGGTCAAAGTTTATTACCCTATAGTATTACCGGTAATCGTTTCTAACTTGGACTATTGCTATTTGTTGTATTGTGTGCATGTTTTGAACGATGACGTGCAGCGTGTATCCACTGTTCTTAGTCTGAATGCAGGATACGAAATTTCTAAATTCATTTTACGTCTTAGTTTGACGCTATTTTAACGTAAACTTTATTCATTTTAAACGTTCTAATTCGAATTTTCTAATCCCGGTAGTTAGTCGTTTATATGCAACAGGCCCTGTGGCGCAATGGTAGCGCGTCTGACTCCAGATCAGAAGGTTGCGTGTTCGAATCACGTCGGGGTCAAAGTTTATTACCCTATAGTATTACCGATAATCGTTTCTAACTTGGACTATTGCTATTTGTTGTATTGTGTGCATGTTTTGAACGATGACGTGCAGCGTGTATCCACTGTTCTTAGTCTGAATGCAGGATACGAAATTTCTAAATTCATTTTACGTCTTAGTTTGACGCTATTTTAACGTAAACCTTATTCATTTTAAACGTTCTAATTCGAATTTTCTAATCCCGGTAGTTAGTCGTTTATATGCAGCAGGCCCTGTGGCGCAATGGTAGCGCGTCTGACTCCAGATCAGAAGGTTGCGTGTTCGAATCACGTCGGGGTCAAAGTTTATTACCCTATAGTATTACCGGTAATCGTTTCTAACTTGGACTATTGCTATTTGTTGTATTGTGTGCATGTTTTGAACGATGACGTGCAGCGTGTATCCACTGTTCTTAGTCTGAATGCAGGATACGAAATTTCTAAATTCATTTTACGTCTTAGTTTGACGCTATTTTAACGTAAACTTTATTCATTTTAAACGTTCTAATTCGAATTTTCTAATCCCGGTAGTTAGTCGTTTATATGCACAGGCCCTGTGGCGCAATGGTAGCGCGTCTGACTCCAGATCAGAAGGTTGCGTGTTCGAATCACGTTTATTCACCTTCTAGTATTGGGTCAAAGTTTATTACCCATATAGTATTACCGGTAATCGTTTCTAACTTGGACTATTGCTATTTGTTGTATTGTGTGCATGTTTTGAACGATGACGTGCAGCGTGTATCCACTGTTCTTAGTCTGAATGCAGGATACGAAATTTCTAAATTCATTTTACGTCTTAGTTTGACGCTATTTTAACGTAAACTTTATTCATTTTAAACGTTCTAATTAGAATTTTCTAATCCCGGTAGTTAGTCGTTTATATGCAACAGGCCCTGTGGCGCAATGGTAGCGCGTCTGACTCCAGATCAGAGGTTGCGTGTTCGAATCACGTCGGGGGTCAAAGTTTATTACCCTATAGTATTACCGATAATCGTTTCTAACTTGGACTATTGCTATTTGTTGTATTGTGTGCATTTTTGAACGATGTCGCAGCGTGCGTATCCACTGTTCTTAGTCTGAATGCAGGATACGAAATTTCTAAATTCATTTTACGTCTTAGTTTGACGCTATTTTAACGTAAACTTTATTCATTTTAAACGTTCTAATTCAATTTTCTAATCCCGGTAGTTAGTCGTTTATATGCAACAGGCCCTATGGCGCAATGGTAGCGCGTCTGACTCCAGATCAGAAGATTGCGTGTTCGAATCACGTCGGGGTCAAAGTTTATTACCCTATAGTATTACCGGTAATCGTTTCTAACTTGGACTATTGCTATTTTTTGAATTGTGTGCTTGTTTTGAACGATGACGTGCAGCGTGTATCCACTGTTTTTAGACTGAATGCCGGATACGAAATTTCTAAATTCATTTTACGTCTTAGTTTGACGCTATTTTAACGTAAACTTTATTCATTTTAAACGTTCTAATTCGAATTTTCTAATCCCGGTAGTTAGTCGTTTATATGCAACAGGCCCTGTGGCGCAATGGTAGCGCGTCTGACTCCAGATCAGAAGGTTGCGTGTTCGAAATTTCTACGTCGGGGTCAAAGTTTATTACCCTATAGTATTACCGATAATCGTTTCTAACTTGGACTATTGCTATTTGTTGTATTGTGTGCATGTTTTGAACGATGACGTGCAGCGTGTATCCACTGTTCTTAGTCTGAATGCAGGATACGAAATTTCTAAATTCATTTTACGTCTTAGTTTGACGCTATTTTAACGTAAACTTTATTCATTTTTAAACGTTCTAATTCGAATTTTCTAATCCCGGTAGTTAGTCGTTTATATGCAACAGGCCCTGTGGCGCAATGGTAGCGCGTCTGACTCCAGATCAGAAGGTTGCGTGTTCGAATCACGTCGGGGTCAAAGTTTATTACCCTATAGTATTACCGATAATCGTTTCTAACTTGGACTATTGCTATTTGTTGTATTGTGTGCATGTTTTGAACGATGACGTGCAGCGTGTATCCACTGTTCGTAGTCTTAATGCCGGATACGAAATTTCTAAATTCATTTTACGTCTTAGTTTGACGCTATTTTAACGTAAACCTTATTCATTTTAAACGTTCTAATTCGAATTTTCTAATCCCGGTAGTTAGCCGCTTATATGCAACAGGTCCTGTGGCGCAATGGTAGCGCGTCTGACACAGATCAGAAGGTTTCGTGTTCGAATCACGTCGGGGTCAAAGTTTATTACTCTATACTATTACCGATAATCGTTTTTAACTCGCACTATTGCTATTTGTTGTATTGTGTGCATGTTTTGAACGATGACGCAGAGCGTATCCACTGTTCTTAGTCTGAATGCAGGATACGAAATTTCTAAATTCATTTTACGTCTTAGTTTGACGCTATTTTAACGTAAACTTTATTCATTTTAAACGTTCTAATCCCGGTAGTTAGTCGTTTATATGCAACAGGCCCTGTGGCGCAATGGTAGCGCGTCTGACTCCAGATCAGAAGGTTGCGTGTTCGAATCACGTCGGGGTCAAAGTTTATTACCCTATAGTATTACCGGTAATCGTTTCTAACTTGGACTATTGCTATTTGTTGTATTGTGTGCATGTTTTGAACGATGACGTGCAGCGTGTATCCACTGTTCTTAGTCTGAATGCAGGATACGAAATTTCTAAATTCATTTTACGTCTTAGTTTGACGCTATTTTAACGTAAACTTTATTCATTTTAAACGTTCTAATTCGAATTTTCTAATCCCGGTAGTTAGTCGTTTATATGCAACAGGCCCTGTGGCGCAATGGTAGCGCGTCTGACTCAGATCAGAAGGTTGCGTGTTCGAATCACGTCAGGGGTCAAGTTTATTACCCTATAGTATTACCGGTAATCGTTTCTAACTTGGACTATTGCTATTTGTTGTATTGTGCATGTTTTGAACGATGACGTGCAGCGTATCCACTGTTCTTAGTCTGAATGCAGGATACGAAATTTCTAAATTCATTTTACGTCTTAGTTTGACGCTATTTTAACGTAAACTTTATTCATTTTAAACGTTCTAATTCGAATTTTCTAATCCCGGTAGTTAGTCGTTTATATGCAACAGGCCCTGTGGCGCAATGGTAGCGCGTCTGACTCAGATCAGAAGGTTGCGTGTTCGAATCACGTCGGGGTCAAAGTTTATTACCCTATAGTATTACCGGTAATCGTTTCCAACTTGGACTATTGCTATTTGTTGTATTGTGCATGTTTTGAACGATGACGTGCAGCGTGTATCCACTGTTCTTAGTCTGAATGCAGGATACGAAATTTCTAAATTCATTTTACGTCTTAGTTTGACGCTATTTTAACGTAAACTTTATTCATTTTAAACGTTCTAATTCAAATTTCTAATCCCGGTAGTTAGTCGTTTATATGCAACAGGCCCTGTGGCGCAATGGTAGCGCGTCTGACTCCAGATCAGAAGGTTGCGTGTTCGAATCACGTCAGGGGTCAAAGTTTATTACCCTATAGTATTACCGGTAATCGTTTCTAACTTGGACTATTGCTATTTGTTGTATTGTGTGCATGTTTTGAACGATGACGCAGAGTGTATCCACTGTTCTTAGTCTGAATGCAGGATACGAAATTTCTAAATTCATTTTACGTCTTAGTTTGACGCTATTTTAACGTAAACTTTATTCATTTTAAACGTTCTAATTCGAATTTTCTAATCCCGGTAGTTAGTCGTTTATATGCAATAGGCCCTGTGGCGCAATAGTAGCGCGTCTGACTCCAGATCAGAAGGTTGCGTGTTCGAATCACGTCGGGGTCAAAGTTTATTACCCTATAGTATTACCGGTAATCGTTTCTAACTTGACTATTGCTATTTGTTGTATTGTGTGCATGTTTTGAACGATGACGCAGCGTATCCACTGTTCGTTTGCTACGAAATTTTCTAATTCATTTTACGTATTGAAAAAGTTTATTACCGATAATTTAAACTTTCAGAATCCTGCAAGCGTATCGTTTATCTAAATTCATTTTACGTCTTAGTTTGACGCTATTTTAACGTAAACTTTATTCATTTTAAAACGTTCTAATTGTTTTCTAATCCCGGTAGTTAGTCGTTTATATTGTGGCGCAATGGTAACGATCAGAAGGTTGCGTGTTCGAATCACGTCGGGGTCAAAGTTTATTACCCTATAGTATTACCGGTAATCGTTTCCAAACATTGCTTTTTGTTGTATTGTGCATGTTTTGAACGATGACGCAGCGTGTATCCACTGTTCTTAGTCTGAATGCAGGATACGAAATTTCTAAATTCATTTTACGTCTTAGTTTGACGCTATTTTAACGTAAACTTTATTCATTTTAAACGTTCTAATTCGAATTTTTCTAATCCCGGTAGTTAGTCGTTTATATGCAACAGGCCCTGTGGCGCAATGGTAGCGCGTCTGACTCCAGATCAGAAGGTTGCGTGTTCGAATCACGTCGGGTCAAAGTTTATTACCCTATAGTATTACCGGTAATCGTTTCTAACTTGGACTATTGCTATTTGTTGTAATGTGTGCATGTTTTGAACGATGACCTGCAGCGTGTATCCACTGTTCTTTGTCTGAATGCAGGATACGAAATTTCTAAATTCATTTTACGTCTTAGTTTGACGCTATTTTAACGTAAACTTTATTCATTTTAAACGTTCTAATTCGAATTTTCTAATCCCGGTAGTGAGTCGTTTATATGCAACAGGCCCTGTGGCGCAATGGTAGCGCGTCTGACTCCAGATCAGAAGGTTGCGTGTTCGAATCACGTCGGGGTCAAAGTTTATTACCCTATAGTATTACCGGTAATCGTTTCTAACTTGGACTATTGCTATTTGTTGTAATGTGTGCATGTTTTGAACGATGACCTGCAGCGTGTATCCACTGTTCTTTGTCTGAATGCAGGATACGAAATTTCTAAATTCATTTTACGTCTTAGTTTGACGCTATTTTAACGTAAACTTTATTCATTTTAAACGTTCTAATTCAATTTTCTAATCCCGGTAGTTAGTCGTTTATATGCAACAGGCCCTGTGGCGCAATGGTAGCGCGTCTGACTCCAGATCAGAAGGTTGCGTGTTCGAATCACGTCGGGGTCAAAGTTTATTACCCTATAGTATTACCGGTAATCGTTTTCTAACTTGGACTATTGCTATTTGTTGTATTGTGCATGTTTTGAACGATGACGTGCAGAGCGTATCCACTGTTCTTAGTCTGAATGCGGGATACGAAATTTCTAAATTTTGACGTATTTTACGTCTTAGTTTGACGCTATTTTAACGTAAACTTTATTCATTTTAAACGTTTCTAATTCGTTTCAGATTTTCTAATCCCGGTAGTGAGTCGTTTATATGCAACAGGCCCTGTGGCGCAATGGTAGCGCGTCTGGACCCAGATCAGAAGGTTGCGTGTTCGAATCACGTCGGGGTCAAAGCTTTATTACCCCATAGTATTACCGGTAATCGTTTCAACTTGGACTATTGCTATTTGTTGTATTGTGTGCATGTTTTGAACGATGACGTGCAGAGTGTATCCACTGTTCTTAGTCTGAATGCAGGATACGAAATTTCTAAATTCATTTTACGTCTTAGTTTGACGCTATTTTAACGTAAACTTTATTCATTTTAAACGTTCTAATTCGAATTTTCTAATCCCGTAGTTAGTCGTTTATATGCAACAGGCCCTGTTGGCGCAATGGTAGCGCGTCTGACTCCAGATCAGAAGGTTGCGTGTTCGAATCACGTCGGGGTCAAAGTTTATTACCCCATAGTATTACCGGTAATCGTTTCTAACTTGGACTATTGCTATTTGTTGTATTGTGTGCATGTTTTGAACGATGACCTGCAGCGTGTATCCACTGTTCTTTGTCTGAATGCAGGATACGAAATTTCTAAATTCATTTTTACGTCTTAGTTTGACGCTATTTTAACGTAAACTTTATTCATTTTAAACGTTCTAATTCAATTTTCTAATCCCGGTAGTTAGTCGTTTATATGCAACAGGCCCTGTGGCGCAATGGTAGCGCGTCTGACTCCAGATCAGAAGGTTGCGTGTTCAGATCACGTCGGGGTCAAAAATTTATTACCCTATAGTATTACCGGTAATCGTTTCTAACTTGGACTATTGCTATTTGTTGTATTGTGTGCATGTTTTGAACGATGACCTGCAGCGCGTATCCACTGTTCTTTGTCTGAATGCAGGATACGAAATTTCTAAATTCATTTTACGTCTTAGTTTGACGCTATTTTAACGTAAACTTTATTCATTTTAAACGTTCTAATTCGAATTTCTAATCCCGGTAGTTAGTCGTTTATATGCAACAGGCCCTGTTGCGCAATGGTAGCGCGTCTGACTCCAGATCAGAAGGTTGCGTGTTCGAATCACGTCAGGGGTCAAAGTTTAATGTACCCTATAGTATTACCGGTAATCGTTTCGCCTAGTTTGACGCTTGGACTATTCATTTTGCTAATTATTTTTAACCCGTATTAGTCGTTTATATGCATGTTTTTGAACGATGGACACGTGCAGCGTTACCGATATCCACTGTTCTTTGTCTGAAACGATGACAGGATACGAAATTTCTGAATTCATTTTTTACGTCTTAGTTTGACGCTATTTTAACGTAAACTTTATTCATTTTAAACGTTCTAATTCGAATTTTCTAATCCCGGTAGTTAGTCGTTTATATGCAACAGGCCTGTGGCGCAATGGTAGCGCGTCTGACTCCAGATCAGAAGGTTGCGTGTTCGAATCACGTCGGGGTCAAAGTTTATTACCCTATAGTATTACCGGTAATCGTTTCTAACGTGGACTATTGCTATTTTTGAAATGTGTGCATGTTTTGAATGATGACGTGCAGCGTGTATCCACTGTTCTTAGTCTGAATGGGATACAGAAATTTCTAAATTCATTTTACGTCTTAGTTTGACGCTATTTTAACGTAATTTTACTTTTATTCATTTTAAACGTTCTAATTCAGGTTTTTCTAATCCCGGTAATCGTGAGTCGTTTATTGTGCATGTTTTGAACGAAGGCCCACCGATGGTCGAAATGGTAGCGCGTCTGACTCCAGATCAGAAGGTTGGTGTTCGAATCGTCGGGGGTCAAAGTTTGTTTGAATACCCTATGGTATTACCGATAATCGTTTCTAACTTGGACTATTGCTATTTGTTGTATTGTGTGCATGTTTTGAACGATGACGTGCAGCGCGTATCCACTGTTCTTAGTCTGAATGCCGGATGCGAAATTTCTAAATTCATTTTACGTCTTAGTTTGACGCTATTTTAACGTAAACTTTATTCATTTTAAACGTTCTAATTCGAATTTTCTAATCCCGGTGTGGAGTCGTTTATATGCAACGGGCCCTGTGGCGCAATGGTAGCGCGTCTGACTCCAGATCAGAAGGTTGCGTGTTCGAATCACGTCGGGGTCAAAGTTTATTACCCCATAGTATTACCGATAATCGTTTCTATCTTGGACTATTGCTATTTGTTGTATTGTGTGCATGTTTTTTGAACGATGACGTGCAGCGTGTATCCACTATTTCTTAGACTGAATGCAGGATAATGAAATTTCTAAATTCATTTTACGTCTTAGTTTGACGCTATTTTTAACGTAAACTTTATTCATTTTAAACGTTCTAATTCAATTTTCATCCCGGTAGTTAGTCGTTTATATGCAATAGGCCCTGTGGCGCAATGGTAGCGCGTCTCGGCTCCAGATCAGAAGGTTGCGTGTTTCGAATCACATCCAGGGTCAAAGTTTATTACCCTCCACCGGTAATCGTTTCTATCTTGGACTATTGCTATTTGTTGTATTGTGTGCATGTTTTGAACGATGACCTGCGTATCCACTGTTCTTAGTCTGAATCGGGATACGAAATTTCTAAATTCATTTTACCTTAGTTTGACGCTATTTTTAACGTAAACTTTATTCATTTTTAAACGGTCTAATTCGAATTTTCTAATCCCGGTAGTTAGTCGTTTATATGCAACAGGCCCTGTTGCAATGGTAGCGCGTCTGCTCCATCAGGGGGTTGCGTGTTCGATCCCGTCGGGGTTGGGAGTTTGTACCTTTAGTATTGCTGGTAATCGTTTTCTCCCGGACTATTTACTGATGTGGATAACGATGAATTTCAGCGTGTATCCACTTTTCTTTGTCTGAATGGGGATACGAAATTTCTAAATTCATTTTACGTCTTAGTTTGACGCTAAACGTTTTATTCATTTTAAACGTTCTAATTCGAATTTTCTAATCCCGGTAGTTAGTCGTTTATATGCAACAGGCCCTGTGGCGCAATGGTAGCGCGTCTGACTCCAGATCAGAAGGTTGCGTCGAATCAAAAGTTTATTACCCCAGTAAGTTTTATCTTGCTATTTGTGTTCGTTTTGAACGATCGTGTATCCACTTCTTTTGTCTGAATGCAGGATCAAATTTCTAAATTCATTTTACGTCTTAGTTTGACGTATTTTAACGTACACTTTATTCATTTTAAACGTTCTAATTCTTTTCTAATCCGTTTCGTTTATATGCAACAGGCCCTGTGGCGCAATGGTAGCGCGTCTGACCAGATCAGAAGGTTGCGTGTTCGAATCACGTCGGGGTCAAAGTTTATTACCCTTTAGTATTACCGGATAATCGTTTCTAGCGGACTATTGCTATTTGTTGTATTGTGTGCATGTTTTGAACGATGACGTGCAGCCTATCCACTGTTCTTAGACTGAATGCAGGATACGAAATTTCTAAATTCATTTTACGTCTTAGTTTGACGCTATTTTAACGTAAACTTTATTCATTTTAAACGTTCTAATTCGAATTTTCTAATCCCGGTAGTTAGTCGTTTATATGCAACAGGCCCTGTGGCGCAATGGTGGCGCGTCTGACTCCGAATCAGGTTGCGTGTTCGAATCACGTCGGGGTCAAAAGTTTATTACCCTATATTACCGATAATCGTTTCTATTCGACTATTGCTATTTGTTGTATTGTGTGCATGTTTTGAACGATCGTTTCACTGTTCTTAGACTGAATGGATAATGAAATTTCTAAATTCATTTACGTCTTAGTTTGACTATTTTAACGTAAACTTTATTCATTTTAAATTCCTAATTCAAATTTTCCTAATCCCGGTAGTGAGTCGTTTATATACAATAGGGCCCTGTGGCGCAATGGTGCGTCTGACTCAGATCAGAAGGGTTACGTGTTCATCACGTCGGGGTCAAAAGTTTATTACCCTTTAGTATTACTTAATCGTTTCTAACTTGGACTATTGCTATTTGATATTGTGTATGTTTGAACGATGACGTGCAGCGTGTATCCACTGTTTTGTCTGAATGCATATACGAAATTTCTAAATTCATTTTACGTCTTCGTTTGACGCTATTTTAACGTAAACCTTATTCATTTTAAACGTTCTAATTCGAATTTTCTAATCGGTAGTTAGTCGTTTATATGCAACAGGCCCCTGTAGCGTAATGGTAGAAGCGTCTGACTCCAGATCAGAAGGTTGCGTGTTCGAATCGTCGGGTCAAGTTTATTACCCTATACTATTACCGGTAATCGTTTCTAACTTGGACTATTGCTGTTGTTGTATTGTGTGCATGTTTTGAACGATGTCGTGCAGCGTGTATCCACTGTTCTTTGTCTGAATGCGGATAAGGAATTTCTAAATTCATTTACGTCTTGGTTTGACGCTATTTAACGTAAACCGCTTTATTCATTTAAACGTTCTAATTCGAATTTTCTAATCCCGGTAGTTAGTCGTTTATATGCAACAGGCCCTGTTAACGCAATGGTAGTTCGTCTGACTCAGATCAGAAGGTTGCGTGTTCGAATCACGTCGGGGTCAAAGTTTATTACCCTATAGTATTACCGATAATCGTTTCTAACTTGGACTATTGCTATTTGTTGTTGTGTGCATGTTTTGAACGATGTTTTTCAGCGTGTATCCACTGTTCTTAGTCTGAATGCCGGATACGAAATTTCTAAATTCATTTTACGTCTTAGTTTGACGCTATTTAACGTAAACTTATTCATTTTAAACGTTCTAATTCAGATTTTCTAATCCCGGTAGTTAGTCGTTTATATGCAACAGGCCCTGTGGCGCAATGGTAGCGTCTGACTCAGATCAGAAGGTTGCGTGTTCGAATCACGTCGGTCAAAGTTTATTACCTTTAGTATTACCGGTAATCGTTTCTAACTTGGACTATTGCTATTTGTTGTATTGTGTGCATGTTTTGAACGATGACGCAGCGTCCACTTTCCTCTGAATGCTTACGAAATTTCTAAATTCATTTTACGTCTTAGTTTGACGCTATTTTAACGTAAACTTTATTCATTTTAAACGTTCTAATTCGAATTTTCTAATCCCGGTAGTTAGTCCGTTTATACAACAGGCCCTGTGGCGCAAATGGTAGCGCGTCTGGACTCCAGATCAGTAGATTGCGTGTTCGAATCACGTCGGGGTCAAAAGTTTATTACCCCATAGTATTACCGGTAATCGTTTCTAACTTGGACTATTGCTATTTGTTGTATTATGCATGTTTTGAACGATGACCTGCGGCGTCCACTGTTCTTTGTCTGAATGCAGGATACGAAATTTAAATTCATTTTACGTCTTAGTTTGGCTATTTTAACGTAAACTTTATTCATTTTAAACGTTCTAATTCAAATTTTCTAATCCCGGTAGTTAGTCGTTTATATGCAACAGGCCCTGTGGCGCAATGGTAGCGCGTCTGATTCCAGATCAGAAGGTTGCGTGTTCGAATCACGTCGGGGTCAAAATTTATTACTCTATACTATTACCGGTAATCGTTTCTAACTTGGACTATTGCTATTTGTTGTAATGTGTGCATGTTTTTGAACGATGACGTGCAGCGTGTATCCACTGTTCTTAGTCTGAATGCCGGATACGAAATTTCTAAATTCATTTTACGTCTTAGTTTGACGCTATTTAACGTAAACTTTATTCATTTTTAAACGTTCTAATTCGAATTTTCTAATCCCGGTAGTTAGTCGTTTATATGCACAGGCCCTGTGGCGCAATGGTAGCGCGTCTGACTCCAGATCAGAAGGTTGCGTGTTCGAATCACGTCGGGGTCAAAGTTTATTACCCTATAGTATTACCGATAATCGTTTCTAACTTGACTATTGCTATTTGTTGTATTGTGTGCATGTTTTGAACGATGACGCAGCGTGTATCCACTGTTCTTAGTCTGAATGCTGGATACGAAATTTCTAAATTCATTTTACGTCTTAGTTTGACGCTATTTTAACGTAAACTTTATTCATTTTAAACGTTCTAATTCAATTTTCTAATCCCGGTAGTTAGTCGTTTATATGCAACAGGCCCTGTGGCGCAATGGTAGCGCGTCTGATTCCAGATCAGAAGGTTGCGTGTTCGAATCACGTCGGGGTCAAAGTTTATTACCCTTTATAGTATTACCGGTAATCGTTTCTAACTTGGACTATTGCTATTTTTTGAATTGTGTGCTTGTTTTGAACGATGACGTGCAGTTTATCCACTGTTTTAGTCTAATGCAGGATACGAAATTTCCTAAATTCATTTTACGTCTTAGTTTGACGCTATTTAACGTAAACTTTATTCATTTTAAACGTTCTAATTCGAATTTTCTAATCCGGATGCAGTTTATATGCAACAGGCCCTGTGGCGCAATGGTAGTGCGTCTGACTCCAGATCAGAAGGTTGCGTGTTCAATCACGTCGGGGTCAAAGTTTATTACCCTATAGTATTACCGATAATCGTTTCCTAACTTGGACTATTGCTATTTGTTGTATTGTGTGCATGTTTTGAACGATGACGTGCAACGTGTATCCAGTGTTCTTAGTCTGAATGCGGATACGAAATTTCTAAATTCATTTACGTCTTAGTTTGACGCTATTTTAACGTAAACTTTATTCATTTTAAACGTTCTAATTCGAATTTTCTAATCCCGGTAGTTAGTCGTTTATATGCAACAGGCCCAGTGGCGCAATGGTAGCGCGTCTGACTCAGATCAGAAGGTTGCGTGTTCCGAATCACGTCGGGGTCAAAGTTTATTACCCTATATAGTATTACCGGTAATCATTTCTAAATTGGACTATTGCTATTTGTTTGTATTGTTGTGCATGTTTTGAACGATGACGTGCAGCGTATCCACTGTTCTTAGTCTGAATGCAGGATACGAAATTTCTAAATTCATTTTACGTCTTAGTTTGACGCTATTTTAACGTAAACTTTATTCATTTTTAAACGTTCTAATTCGAATTTTCTAATCCCGGTAGTTAGTCGTTTATATGCAACAGGGCCCTGTGGCGCAATGGTAGCGCGTCTGACTCCAGATCAGAAGGTTGCGTGTTCGGAATCACGTCGGGTCAAAGTTTATTACCCTATGGTATTACCGGTAATCGTTTTAATTTGGACTATTGCTATTTGTTGTATTGTGTGCATGTTTTGAACGATGACCCGCAGCGTGTATCCACTGTTCTTTGTCTGAATGCGGGATACGAAATTTCTAAATTCATTTACGTCTTGGTTTGACGCTATTTTAACGTACACTTTATTCATTTTAAACGTTCTAATTCGAATTTTCTAATCCCGGTAGTTAATCGTTTGTATACAACAGGCCCTGTGGCGCAATGGTAGCGCGTCTGACTCCAGATCAGAAGGTTGCGTGTTCGAATCACGTCGGGGTCAAAGTTTATTACCCTATAGTATTACCGGTAATCGTTTCTAACTTGGACTATTTGCTATTTGTTGAACGATGACATGCAGCGTGTATCCACTGTTCTTTTTGTCTGCAGGATGTTTGAACGATGACGTTCTATTCAATTTTCTAATCCCGGTAGTGAGTCCTTATCCACTGTTCTTAGTCTGAATACAGGATACGAGAAGAAGGTTGTTAAATTCATTTTACGTCTTAGTTTTTTAATTCTGACTATTGCTATTTTGTTGTACGTTTTGAACTTTATTCATTTCTTTGTCTGAACGTTCTAATTCGAATTTTTTACGTCTTATCCCGGTAGTTAACGTTATTCGTTTTAAACGTTCTAATTCGAATTTTCTAATCCCGGTGATGAACATATACAATAGGCCCTGTGGCGCAATGGTAGCGCGTCTGACTCCAGATCAGAAGGTTGCGTGTTCGAATCACGTCAGGGTCAAAGTTTATTACCCTTTAGTATTACCGGTAATCGTTTCTAACTTGGACTATTGCTATTTGTTGTATTGTGTGCATGTTTTGAACGATGACGTGCAGCGTGTATCCACTGTTCTTAGTCTGAATGCAGGATACGAAATTTCTAAATTCATTTTACGTCTTAGTTTGACGCTATTTTAACGTAAACTTTATTCATTTTAAACGTTCTAATTCGAATTTTCCTAATCCCGGTAGTTAGTCGTTTATATGCAACAGGCCCAACCATGGCGCAATGGTAGCGCGTCTGACTCCAGATCAGAAGGTTGCGTGTTCGAATCACGTCAGGGTCAAAGTTTATTACCCTTTAATATTACCGGTAATCGTTTCTAACTTGGACTATTGCTATTTGTTGTATTGTGTGCATGTTTTTTGAACGATGACGTGCAGCGTGTATCCACTGTTCTTTGTCTGAATGCAGGATGCGAAATTTCTAAATTCATTTACGTCTTAGTTTGACGCTATTTTAACGTAAACTTTATTCATTTTAAACGTTCTAATTCGAATTTTCTAATCCCGGTAGTGAGTCGTTTATATGCAACAGGCCCCATTGGCGCAATGGTAGCGCGTCTGACTCCAGATCAGAAGGTTGCGTGTTCAATCACGTCGGGGTCAAAGTTTATTACCCTTTAGTATTACCGGTAATCGTTTCTAACTTGGACTATTGCTATTTGTTGTATTGTGTGCATGTTTTGAACGATGACCTGCAGCGTATCCACTGTTCTTTGTCTGAATGCAGGATACGAAATTTCTAAATTCATTTTTACGTCTTAGTTTGACGCTATTTTAACGTAAACTTTATTCATTTAAACGTTCTAATTCGAATTTTCTAATCCCGGTAGTGAGTCGTTTATATGCAACAGGCCCTGTGGCGCAATGGTAGCGCGTCTGACTCCAGATCAGAAGGTTGCGTGTTCGAATCACGTCGGGGTCAAAGTTTATTACCCTTTAGTATTACCGGTAATCGTTTCTAACTTGGACTATTGCTATTTGTTGTATTGTGTGCATGTTTTGAACGATGACCTGCAGCGTGTATCCACTGTTCTTTGTCTGAATGCAGGATACGAAATTTCTAAATTCATTTTACGTCTTAGTTTGACGCTATTTTAACGTACACTTTATTCATTTTAAACGTTCTAATTCGAATTTTCTAATCCCGGTAGTTAGTCGTTTATATGCAACAGGCCCTGTGGCGCAATGGTAGCGCGTCTGACTCCAGATCAGAAGGTTGCGTGTTCGAATCACGTCGGGGTCAAAAGTTTATTACCCTATAGTATTACCGGTAATCGTTTCTAACTTGGACTATTGCTATTTGTTGTATTGTGTGCATGTTTTGAACGATGACCTGCAGCGTGTATCCACTGTTCTTTGTCTGAATGCAGGATACGAAATTTCTAAATTCATTTTACGTCTTAGTTTGACGCTATTTTAACGTAAACTTTATTCATTTAAACGTTCTAATTCGAATTTTCTAATCCCGGTAGTGAGTCGTTTATATGCAACAGGCCCTGTGGCGCAATGGTAGCGCGTCTGACTCCAGATCAGAAGGTTGCGTGTTCGAATCACGTCGGGGTCAAAGTTTATTACCCTTTAGTATTACCGGTAATCGTTTCTAACTTGGACTATTGCTATTTGTTGTATTGTGTTCATGTTTTGAACGATGACGTGCAGCGTGTATCCACTGTTCTTAGTCTGAATGCCGGATACGAAATTTCTAAATTCATTTTACGTCTTGGTTTGACGCTATTTTAACGTAAACTTTATTCATTTTAAAACGTTCTAATTCGAATTTTCTAATCCCGGTAGTTAGTCGTTTATATGCAACAGGCCCTGTGGCGCAATGGTAGCGCGTCTGACTCCAGATCAGAAGGTTGCGTGTTCGAATCACGTCGGGGTCAAGTTTAATCGTTACCCTTATTGCTAGTATTTTTTGAACCGGTAATCGTTTTCTAACTTGGACTATTCATTTTACGTCTATTTGTTGTTAACGTTTATTCATGTTCTTTCGAACGATGACGTCGCAGCCCTGTATCCACTGTTCCAGATTGTCTGAATGCAGGATACGAAATTTCGTTTCCTAATTCATTTTTTGTTGTGCTTTTGTTTGACGCTATTTTCTTTGTCTGAATGCGGATAAACTTTATTCATTTTTGGCGCTTAAACGTTCTAATTCAATTTTTCTAATCCCGGTAGTTAGTCGTTTATATGCAACAGGCCCTGTGGCGCAATGGTAGCGCGTCTGACTCCAGATCAGAAGGTTGCGTGTTCGAATCACGTCGGGGGTCAAAGTTTATTACCCTTTAGTATTACCGGTAATCGTTTCTAACTTGGACTATTGCTATTTGTTGTATTGTGTGCATGTTTTGAACGATGACATTTTACGTGCAACGTGTATCCACTGTTCTTTGTCTGAATGCAGGATGGTAGCGCGTCTGAAATTTCTAAATTCATTTTACGTCTTGGTTGACGCTATTTTAACGTAAACTTTATTCATTTTAAACGTTCTAATTCGAATTTTCTAATCCCGGTAGTTAGTCGTTTATATGCAACAGGCCCTGTAACAATGGTAGCGCGTCTGACTCCAGATCAGAAGGTTGCGTGTTCGAATCACGTCGGGGTCAAAGTTTATTACCTTTAGTATTACCGGTAATCGTTTCTAACTTGACTATTGCTATTTGTTGTATTGTGTGCATGTTTTGAACGATGACGTGCAGAGCGTATCCACTGTTCTTTGTCTGAATGCAGGATACGAAATTTCTAAATTCATTTTACGTCTTAGTTTGACGCTATTTTAACGTAAACTTTATTCATTTAAACGTTCTAATTCGAATTTTCTAATCCCGGTAGTTAGTCGTTTATATGCAACCGGGCCCTTTGGCGCAATGGTAGCGCGTCTGACTCCAGATCAGAAGGTTGCGTGTTCGAATCACGTCGGGTCAAAGTTTATTACCCTTTAGTATTACCGGTAATCGTTTCTAACTTGGACTATTGCTGTTTGTTGTATTGTGTGCATGTTTTGAACGATGACCTGCAGCGATATATCCACTGTTCTTTGTCTGAATGCAGGATACGAAATTTCTAAATTCATTTTACGTCTTGGTTTGACGCTATTTTAACGTACGCTTTATTCATTTTAAACGTTCTAATTCGAATTTTCTAATCCCGGTAGTTAGTCGTTTATATGCAACAGGCCCTGTGGCGCAATGGTAGCGCGTCTGACTCCAGATCAGAAGGTTGCGTGTTCGAATCACGTCGGGGTCAAAAGTTTATTACGCTAGTATTACCGGTAATCGTTTCTAACTTGGACTATTGCT
>CAHIKZ030004553.1:1527500-1542500 GCA_903632075.3 Acanthosepion pharaonis | reverse complement strand
CGTCGGGGTCAAAGTTTATTACCCTATAGTATTACCGATAATCGTTTATATCTTGGTCTATTGCTATTTGTTGTAATGTGTGCATGTTTTGAACGATGACGTGCAACGTGTATCCACTGTTCTTAGTCTGAATGCAGGATACGAAATTTCTAAATTCATTTTACGTCTTAGTTTGACGGTATTTTAACGTAAACTTTATTCATTTTAAACGTTCTAATTCGAATTTTCTAATCCCGGTAGTTAGTCGTTTATATGCAACAGGCCCTGTGGCGCAATGGTAGCGCGTCTGACTCCAGATCAGAAGGTTGCGTGTTCGAATCACGTCGGGTCAAAGTTTATTACCTATAGTATTACCGGGTAATCGTTTCTAACTTGGACTATTGCTATTTGTTGTATTGTGTGCATGTTTTGAACGATGACGTGCAGCGTATCCACTGTTCTTAGTCTGAATGCAGGATACGAATTTCTAATTCATTTTACGTCTTAGTTTGACGCTATTTTAACGTAAACTTTATTCATTTTAAACGTTCTAATTCGATTTTTCTAATCCCGGTAGTTAGTCGTTTATATGCAACAGGCCCTGTGGCGCAATGGTAGCGCGTCTGACTCCAGATCAGAAGGTTGCGTGTTC
Organism: Acanthosepion pharaonis; assembly: GCA_903632075.3. NCBI lineage: Eukaryota > Metazoa > Mollusca > Cephalopoda > Sepiida > Sepiidae > Acanthosepion > Acanthosepion pharaonis. The sequence goes on along the minus strand of CAHIKZ030004553.1, from coordinate 1,541,869 downwards.
GTCACGTCGGGGTCAAAGTTTATTACCCTATAGTATTACCGATAATCGTTTCTAACTTGGACTATTGCTATTTGTTGTATTGTGTGCATGTTTTGAACGATGACGTGCAGCGTGTATCCACTTTCTTAGTCTGAATGCAGGATGAAATTTCTAAATTCATTTTACGTCTTAGTTTGACGCTATTTTAACGTAAACTTTATTCATTTTAAACGTTCTAATTCGAATTTTCTAATCCCGGTAGTTAGTCGTTTATATGCAACAGGCCCTTGGCGCAATGGTAGCGCGTCTGTCTCCAGATCAGAATGTTGCGTGTTCGAATCACGTCAGGTCAAAGTTTATTACCCTATACTATTACCGATAATCGTTTTTAACTTGGACTATTGCTATTTGTTGTATTGTGTGTATGTTTTGAACGATGACGTTCATCGTGTATCCACTGTTCTTAGTCTGAATGCAGGATGCGAAATTTCTAAATTCATTTTACGTCTTATTTTGACGCTATTTTAACGTAAACTTTATTCATTTTAAACGTTCTAATTCGAATTTTCTAATCCCGGTAGTTAGTCGTTTATATGCAACAGGCCCCTGTGGCGCAATGGTAGCGCGTCTGACTCCAGATCAGAAGGGTTGCGTGTTCGAATCACGTCGGGGTCAAAGTTTATTACCCTATAGTATTACCGATAATCGTTTCTATCTTGGACTATTGCTATTTGTTGAATTGTGTGCATGTTTTGAACGATGACGTGCAGCGTGTATCCACTGTTTTTAGACTGAATGCCGGATACGAAATTTCTAAATTCATTTTACGTCTTAGTTTGACGCTATTTTAACGTAAACTTTATTCATTTTAAACGTTCTAATTCGAATTTTCTAATCCCGGTAGTTAGTCGCTTATATGCAACAGGCCCTTTGGCGCAATGGTAGCGCGTCTGACTCCAGATCAGAATGTTGCGTGTTCGAATCACGTCGGGGTCAAAGTTTATTACCCTATACTATTACCGATAATCTTTTTTAACTTGGACTATTGCTATTTGTTGTATTGTGTGCATGTTTTGAACGATGATTTTCATCGTGTATCCACTGTTCTTAGTCTGAATGCTGGATACGAAATTTCTAAATTCATTTTACATCTTATTTTGAGGCTATTTTAACGTAAACTTTATTCATTTTAAACGTTCTAATTCGAATTTTCTAATCCCGGTAGTTAGTCGTTTATATGCAACAGGCCCTGTGGCGCAATGGTAGCGCGTCTGACTCCAGATCAGAAGGTTGCGTGTTCGAATCACGTCGGGGTCAAAGTTTATTACCCTATAGTATTACCGATAATCGTTTCTATCTTGGACTATTGCTATTTGTTGTAATGTGTGCATGTTTTGAACGATGACGTGCAACGTGTATCCACTGTTCTTAGTCTGAATGCAGGATACGAAATTTCTAAATTCATTTTACGTCTTAGTTTGACGCTATTTTAACGTAAACTTTATTCATTTTAAACGTTCTAATTCGAATTTTCTAATCCCGGTAGTTAGTCGTTTATATGCAACAGGCCCAGTGGCGCAATGGTAGGGCGTCTGACTCCAGATCAGAAGGTTGCGTGTTCGAATCACGTCGGGGTCAAAGTTTATTACCCTATAGTATTACCGGTAATCGTTTCTAACTTGGACTATTGCTATTTGTTGTATTGTGTGCATGTTTTGAACGATGACGTGCAGCGTGTATCCACTGTTCTTAGTCTGAATGCCGGATACGAAATTTCTAAATTCATTTTACGTCTTAGTTTTGACGCTATTTTAACGTAAACTTTATTCATTTTAAACGTTCTAATTCAATTTTCTAATCCCGGTAGTTAGTCGTTTATACGCAACAGGCCCTGTGGCGCAATGGTAGCGCGTCTGACTCCAGATCAGAAGGTTGCGTGTTCGAATCACGTCGGGGTCAAAGTTTATTACCCTATAGTATTACCGATAATCGTTTCTAACTTGGACTATTGCTATTTGTTGTATTGTGTGCATGTTTTGAACGATGACGTGCAGCGTGTATCCACTGTTCTTAGTCTGAATGCAGGATACGAAATTTCTAAATTCATTTACGTCTTAGTTTGACGCTGTTTAACGTAAACTTTATTCATTTTAAACGTTCTAATTCGAATTTTCTAATCCCGGTAGTTAGTCGTTTATACGCAACAGGCCCTTTGGCGCAATGGTAGCGCGTCTGACTCCAGATCAGAAGGTTGCGTGTTCGAATCACGTCGGGGTCAAAGTTTATTACCCTATAGTATTACCGATAATCGTTTCTAACTTGGACTATTGCTATTTGTTGTATTGTGTGCATGTTTTTTGAACGATGACGTGCAGCGTGTATCCACTGTTCTTAGTCTGAATGCAGGATACGAAATTTCTAAATTCATTTTACGTCTTAGTTTGACGCTATTTTAACGTAAACTTTATTCATTTTAAACGTTCTAATTCAGAATTTTCTAATCCCGGTAGTTAGTCGTTTATATGCAACAGGCCCTGTGGCGCAATGGTAGCGCGTCTGACTCCAGATCAGAAGGTTGCGTGTTCGAATCACGTCGGGGTCAAAGTTTATTACCTATAGTATTACCGATAATCGTTTCTAACTTGGACTATTGCTATTTGTTGTATTGTGTGCATGTTTTGAACGATGACGTGCAGCGTGTATCCACTGTTCTTAGTCTGAATGCCGGATACGAAATTTTCTAAATTCATTTTACGTCTTAGTTTGACGCTATTTTAACGTAAACTTTATTCATTTTAAACGTTCTAATTCAAATTTTCTAATCCCGGTAGTTAGTCGTTTATATGCAGCAGGCCCTGTGGCGCAATGGTAGCGCGTCTGACTCCAGATCAGAAGGTTGCGTGTTCGAATCACGTCGGGGTCAAAGTTTATTACCCTATACTATTACCGATAATCGTTTTTTAACTTGGACTATTGCTATTTGTTGTATTGTGATGTCGTGCATGTTTTTAGTCTGAACGATGTTTTCATTTTTACGTCTTAGTTTGTCTCTATCCAAACTGTTCATTTTAAACGTTCTAATTCGAATTTTCTAATCGGATACGTTTAATGCATTTCTCTGACTCCAGATTAAATTCATTTTCGAATCGTCTTGGTTTTACCCTATTTTTAACGTAATCTTTTTACTTTTGCTATTTGTTGTATTGTGTGCATTTTTGAACGTTCTAATTCCACTTTTCTGAATGCCGGATACAAAATAATCCGTCTTAGTTTGACGTTATTTTAACGTTTATTCATTTTAAACGTTCTAATTCGAATTTTCCTAATCCAGTTAGTCGTTTATATGCACAGGCCCTTTGCAATGGTAGCGCGTCTGACTCCAGATCAGAAGGTTGCGTGTTCGAATCACGTCGGGGTCAAAGTTTATTACCCTATAGTATTACCGATAATCGTTTCTATCTTGGACTATTGCTATTTGTTGTATTGTGTGCATGTTTTGAACGATGACGTGCAGCGTGTATCCACTGTTCTTAGTCTGAATGCAGGATACGAAATTTCTAAGATCATTTTACATCTTATTTTGAGGCTATTTTAACGTAAACTTTATTCATTTTAAACGTTCTAATTCGAATTTTCTAATCCCGGTAGTTAGTCGTTTATATGCAACAGGCCCTGTGGCGCAATGGTAGCGCGTCTGACTCCAGATCAGAAGGTTGCGTGTTCGAATCACGTCGGGGTCAAAGTTTATTACTCTATACTATTACCGATAATCGTTTCTAACTTGGACTATTGCTATTTGTTGTATTGTGTGCATGTTTTGAACGATGTCGCGCAGAGCGTATCCGGTGTTCGTAGTCTGAATGCCGGATACGAAATTTCTAAATTCATTTTACGTCTTAGTTTGACGCTATTTTAACGTAAACTTTATTCATTTTAAACGTTCTAATTCGAATTTTCTAATCCCGGTATTTAGTCGTTTATATGCAACAGGCCCTGTGGCGCAATGGTAGCGCGTCTGACTCCAGATCAGAAGGTTGCGTGTTCGAATCACGTCGGGGTCAAAATTTATTACCCTATAGTATTACCGATAATCGTTTCTAACTTGGACTATTGCTATTTGTTGTATTGTGTGCATGTTTTGAACGATGTCGTGCAGAGCGTATCCGGTGTTCGTAGTCTGAATGCCGGATACGAAATTTCTAAATTCATTTTACGTCTTAGTTTGACGCTATTTTAACGTAAACTTTATTCATTTTAAACGTTCTAATTCGACTTTTCTAATCCCGGTAGTTAGTCGTTTATATTTTACCGGCCCTGTGGCGCAATGGTAGCGCGTCTGACTCCAGATCAGAAGGTTGCGTGTTCGAATCACGTCGGGGTCAAAGTTTATTACTCTATACTATTACCGATAATCTTTTCTAACTTGGTCTATTGCTATTTGTTGTATTGTGTGCATGTTTTGAACGATGTCGTGCAGAGCGTATCCGGTGTTCGTCGTCTGAATGCCGGATACGAAATTTCTAAATTCATTTTACGTTTTAGTTTGACGCTATTTTAACGTAAACTTTATTCATTTTAAACGTTCTAATTCGAATTTTCTAATCCCGGTAGTTAGTCGTTTATATGCAACAGGCCCTGTGGCGCAATGGTAGCGCGTCTGACTCCAGATCAGAAGGTTGCGTGTTCGAATCACGTCGGGGTCAAAGTTTATTACCCTATAGTATTACCGATAATCGTTTCTAACTTGGACTATTGCTATTTGTTGTATTGTGTGCATGTTTTGAACGATGACGTGCAGCGTGTATCCACTGTTCTTAGTCTGAATGCAGGATACGAAATTTCTAAATTCATTTTACGTCTTAGTTTGACGCTATTTTAACGTAAACTTTATTCATTTTAAACGTTCTAATTCGAATTTTCTAATCCCGGTAGTTAGTCGTTTATATGCAACAGGCCCTGTGGCGCAATGGTAGCGCGTCTGACTCCAGATCAGAAGGTTTCGTGTTCGAATCACGTCGCGGTCAAAGTTTATTACTCTATACTATTACCGATAATCTTTTCTAACTTGGACTATTGCTATTTGTTGTATTATGTGCATGTTTTGAACGATGTCGTGCAGAGCGTATCCGGTGTTCCTCGTCTGAATGCCGGATGCAAATTCTCTAAATTCATTTTACGTCTTAATTTGACGGTATTTTAACGTAAACTTTATTCATTTTAAACGTTCTAATTCGAATTTTCTAATCCTGGTAGTTAGTCGTTTATATGCAACAGGCCCTGTGGCGCAATGGTAGCGCGTCTGACTCCAGATCAGAAGGGTGCGTGTTCGAATCACGTGGGGGTCAATGTTTATTACCCTATAGTATTACTGATAATCGTTTCTAACTTGGACTATTGCTATTTGTTGTATTGTGTGCATGTTTTGAACGATGTCGTGCAGAGCGTATCCGGTGTTCCTCGTCTGAATGCCGGATACGAAATTTCTAAATTCATTTTACGTCTTAATTTGACGGTATTTTAACGTAAACTTTATTCATTTTAAACGTTCTAATTCGAATTTTCTAATCCCCGTAGTTAGTCTTTTATATGCAACAGGCCCTGTGGCGCAATGGTAGCGCGTCTGACTCCAGATCAGAAGGTTGCGTGTTCGAATCACGTCGGGGTCAAAGTTAATTACCCTATAGTATTACCGATAATCGTTTCTAACTGGACTATTGCTATTTGTTGTATTGTGTGCATGTTTTGAACGATGACGTGCAGCGCTTATCCACTGTTCTTAGTCTGAATGCAGGATACAGAATTTCTAAATTCATTTTACGTCTTAGTTTGACGCTATTTTAACGTAAACTTTATTCATTTTAAACGTTCTAATTCGAATTTTCTAATCCCGGTAGTTAGTCGTTTATATGCAACAGGCCCTGTGGCGCAATGGTAGCGCGTCTGACTCCAGATCAGAAGGTTTCGTGTTCGAATCACGTCGCGGTCAAAGTTTATTACTCTATACTATTACCGATAATCTTTTCTAACTTGGACTATTGCTATTTGTTGTATTGTGTGCATGTTTTGAACGATGTCGTGCAGAGCGTATCCGGTGTTCCTCGTCTGAATGCCGGATACGAAATTTCTAAATTCATTTTACGTCTTAGTTTGACGCTATTTTAACGTAAACTTTATTCATTTTAAACGTTCTAATTCGACTTTTCTAATCCCGGTAGTTAGTCGTTTATATGTAACAGGCCCTGTGGCGCAATGGTATCGCGTCTGACTCCAGATCAGAAGGTTGCGTGTTCGAATCACGTCGGGGTCAAAGTTTATTACTCTATACTATTACCAATAATCTTTTCTAACTTGGTCTATTGCTATTTGTTGTATTGTGTGCATGTTTTGAACGATGTCGTGCAGAGCGTATCCGGTATTCGTCGTCTGAATGCCGGATACGAAATTTCTAAATTCATTTTACGTCTTAATTTGACGGTATTTTAACGTAAACTTTATTCATTTTAAACGTTCTAATTCGAATTTTCTAATCCCCGTAGTTAGTCTTTTATATGCAGCAGGCCCTGTTGCGCAATGGTAGCGCGTCTGACTCCAGATCAGAAGGTTGCGTGTTCGAATCACGTCGGGGTCAAAGTTAATTACCCTATAGTATTGCCGATAATCGTTTCTAACTTGGACTATTGCTATTTGTTGTATTGTGTGCATGTTTTGAACGATGTCGTGCAGAGCGTATCCGGTTTTCGTAGTCTGAATGCCGGATACGAAATTTCTAAAGTCATTTTACGTCTTAGTTTGACGCTATTTTAACGTAAACTTTATTCATTTTAAACGTTCTAATTCGAATTTTCTAATCCCGGTAGTTAGTAGTTTATATGCAACAGGCCCTGTGGCGCAATGGTAGCGCGTCTGACTCCAGATCAGAAGGTTGCGTGTTCGAATCACGTCGGGGTCAAAGTTTATTACACTATACTATTACCGATAATCACTTCTATCTTGGACTATTGCTATTTGTTGTATTGTGCGCATGTTTTGAACGATGTCGCGCAGAGCTTATCCGGTGTTCGTAGTCTGAATGCCGGATACGAAATTTCTAAATTTATTTTACGTCTTAGTTTGACGCTATTTTAACGTAAACTTTATTCATTTTAAACGTTCTAATTCGAATTTTCTAATCCCGGTATTTAGTCGTTTAGATGCAACAGGCCCTGTGGCGCAATGATGGCGCGTCTGACTCCAGATCAGAAGGTTGCGTGTTCGAATCACGTCGGGGTCAAAGTTTATTACCCTATAGTATTACCGATAATCGTTTCTAACTTGGACTATTGCTATTTGTTGTATTGTGTGCATGTTTTGAACGATGACGTGCAGCGTGTATCCACTGTTCTTAGTCTGAATGCCAGATACGAAATTTCTAAATTCATTTTACATCTTAGTTTGACGCTATTTTAACGTAAACTTTATTCATTTTAAACGTTCTAATTCGAATTTTCTAATCCCGGTAGTTAGTCGTTTATATGCAACAGGCCCTGTGGCGCAATGGTAGCGCGTCTGACTCCAGATCTGAAGGGTGCTTGTTCGAATCACGGCGGGGTCAATCTCTATTGCTCTATACTATTACCGATAATCGTTTCTAACTTGGACTATTGCTATTTGTTGTATTGTGTGCATGTTTTGAACGATGTCGTGCAGAGCGTATCCGGTGTTCGTAGTCTGAATGCCGGATACGAAATTTCTAAATTCATTTTACGTCTTAGTTTGACGCTATTTTAACGTAAACTTTATTCATTTTAAACGTTCTAATTCGAATTTTCTAATCCCGGTAGTTAGTCGTTTATATGCAACAGGCCCTGTGGCGCAATGGTAGCGCGTCTGACTCCAGATCAAAAGGTTGCGTGTTCGAATCACGTCGGGGTCAAAGTTTATTACCGATAATCGTTTCCAACTTGGACTATTGCTATTTGTTGTATTGTGTGCATGTTTTGAACGATGTCGTGCAGAGCGTATCCGGTGTTCGTCGTCTGAATGCCGGATACGAAATTTCTAAATTCATTTTACACCTTAGTTTGACGCTATTTTAACGTAAATTTTATTCATTTTAAACGTTCTAATTCGAATTTTCTAATCCCGGTAGTTAGTCGTTTATATGCAACAGGCCCTGTGGCGCAATGGTAGCGCGTCTGACTCCAGATCGAAAAGGTTGCGTGTTCGAATCACGTCGGGGTCAATGTTTATTACCGATAATCGTTTCCAACGGACTATTGCTATTTTTTGTATTGGGTGCATGTTTTGAACGATGTCGTGCAGCGTATCCGGTTTTCGTAGTCTGAATGCCGGATACGAAATTTCTAAATTCATTTTACGTCTTAGTTTGACGCTATTTTAACGTAAACTTTATTCATTTTAAACGTTCTAATTCGAATTTTCTAATCCCGGTAGTTAGTCGTTTATATGCAACAGGCCCTGTTGCGCAATGGTAGTGCGTCTGACTCCAGATCAGAAGGTTCCGTGTTTGAATCACGTCGGGGTCAAAGTTTATTACTGTATACTATTACCGATAATCGTTTCTAACTTGGACTATTGCTATTTGTTGTAATGTGTGCATGTTTTGAACGATGTCGTGCAGAGCGTATCCAGTGTTCGTAGTCTGAATGCCGGATACGAAATTTCTAAATTCAATTTACGTCTTAGTTTGACGCTATTTTTAACGTAAACTTTATTCATTTTAAACGTTCTAATTCGAATTTTCTAATCCCGGTTGTTAGTCGTTTATATGCAACAGGCCCTGTGGCGCAATGGTAGCGTGTCTGTCTCAGATCAGAAGGTTGCGTGTTCGAATCACATCGGTGTCAAAGTTTATTACCCTATACTATTACCGATAATCGTTTCTAACTTGGACTATTGCTATTTGTTGTATTGTGTGCATGTTTTTGAACGATGTCGTGCAGAAACGTATCCGGTGTTCGTTGTCTGAATGCCGGATACGAAATTTCTAAATTCATTTTACGTCTTAGTTTGACGCTATTTTAACGTAAACTTTATTCATTTTAAACGTTCTAATTCGAATTTTCTAATCCCGGTAGTTAGTCGTTATTATGCAACAGGCCCTGTGGCGCAATGGTAGCGCGTCTGACACCAGATCAGAAGGTTGCGTGTTCTAATCACGTCGTGGTCAAAGTTTATGACTCTATACTATTACCGATAATCGTTTCTAACTTGGACTATTGCTACTTGTTGTATTGTGTGCATGTTTTGAACGATGTCGTGCAGAACGTATCCGGTGTTCGTAGTCTGAATGCCGGATACGAAATTTCTAAACTCATTTTACGTCTTAGTTTGACGCTATTTTAACGTAAACTTTATTCATTTATACGTTCTAATTCGAATTTTCTAATCCTGGTAGTTAGTCGTTTATATGCAACAGGCCCTGTGGCGCAATGGTAGCGCGTCTGACTCCAGATCAGAAGGTTGCGTGTTCGAATCACGTCGGGGTCAAAGTTTATTACCCTATACTAATACCAATAATCGTTTCTAACTTGGACAATTGCTATTTGTTGTATTGTGTGCATGGTTTGAACGATGTCGTGCAGAGCGTATCCAGTGTTCGTACTCTGAATGCCGGATACGAAATTTCTAAATTCATTTTACGTCTGAGTTTGACGCTATTTTAACGTAAACTTTATTCATTTTAAACGTTCTAATTCAATTTTCTAATCCCGGTAGTTAGTCGTTTATATGCCACATGCCCAGTGGCGCAATGTTAGCGCGTCTGACTCCAGATCAGAAGGTTGCGTGTTCGAATCACGTCGGGGTCAAAGTCTATTACTCTATACTATTACCGATAATCGTTTCTAACTTGGACTATTTCTATTTGTTTATTGTGTGCATGTTTTGAACGATGTGTGCAACGTATCCGGTGTTCCTAATCTGAATGCCGGATACGAAATTTCTAAATTCATTTTACGTCTGAGTTTGACGCTATTTTAACGTAAACTTTATTCATTTTAAACGTTCTAATTCGAATTTTCTAATCCTGGTAGTTAGTCGTTTATATGCGACAGGCCCTGTGGCGCAATGGTAGCGCGTCTGACTCCAGATCAGAAGGTTGCGTGTTCGAATCACGTCGGGGTCAAAGTTTATTTCTATCTATACTATTACCGATAATCGTTTCTAACGGACTATTGCTATTTGTTGTATTGTGTGCATGTTTTTGAACGATGTCGCGCAGAGCGTATCCGGTGTTCGTAGTCTGAATGCCGGATACGAAATTTCTAAATTTATTTTACGTCTTAGTTTGACGCTATTTTAACGTAAACTTTATTCATTTTAAACGTTCTAATTCGAATTTTCTAATCCCGGTATTTAGTCGTTTATATGCAACAGGCCCTGTGGCGCAATGGTAGCGCGTCTGACTCCAGATAAGAAGGTTGCGTGTTCGAATCACGTCGGGGTCAAAGTTTATTACCCTATAGTATTACCGATAATCGTTTCTAACTTGACTATTGCTATTTGTTGTATTGTGTGCATGTTTTGAACGATGACGTGCAGCGTGTATCCACTGTTCTTAGTCTGAATGCCGGATACGAAATTTCTAAATTCATTTTACGTCTTAGTTTGACGCTATTTTAACGTAAACTTTATTCATTTTAAACGTTCTAATTCGAATTTTCTAATCCCGGTAGTTAGTCGTTTATATGCAACAGTCCCTGTTGCGCAATGTTAGCGCGTCTGACTCCAGATCAGTAGGTTGCGTGTTCGAATCACGTCGGGGTCAAAGTTTATTACTCTATACTATTACCGATAATCATTTCTAACTTGGACTATTGCTATTTGTTGTATTGTGTGCATGTTTTGAACGATGTCGCGCAGAGCGTATCCGGTGTTCGTAGTCTGAATGCCGGATACGAAATTTCTAAATTTAATTTACGTCTTAGTTTGACGCTATTTTAACGTAAACTTTATTCATTTTAAACGTTCTAATTCGAATTTTCTAATCCCGGTATTTAGTCGTTTAAATGCAACAGGCCCTGTGGCGCAATGGTAGCGCGTCTGACTCCAGATCAGAAGGTTGCGTGTTCGAATCACGTCGGCGCCAAGTTTATTACCCTATAGTATTACCGATAATCGTTTCTAACTTGGACTATTGCTATTTGTTGTATTGTGTGCATGTTTTGAACGATGACGTGCAGCGTGTATCCACTTTTCTTAGTCTGAATGCCGGATACGAAATTTCTAAATTCATTTTACGTCTTAGTTTGACGCTATTTTAACGTAAACTTTATTCATTTTAAACGTTCTAATTCGAATTTTCTAATCCCGGTAGTTAGTCGTTAATATGCAACAGGCCCTGTGGCGCAATGGTAGCGCGTCTGACTCCATATCAAAAGGTTGCGTGTTCGAATCACGTCGGGGTCAAAGTTTATTACCCTATACTATTACCAATAATCGTTTCTAACTTGGACAATTGCTATTTGTTGTATTGTGTGCATGGTTTGAACGATGTCGTGCAGAGCGTATCCAGTGTTCGTACTCTGAATGCCGGATACGAAATTTCTAAATTCATTTTACGTCTGAGTTTGACGCTATTTTAACGTAAACTTTATTCATTTTAAACGTTCTAATTCGAATTTTCTAATCCCGGTAGTTAGTCGTTTATATGCCACATGCCCAGTGGCGCAATGTTAGCGCGTCTGACTCCAGATCAGAAGGTTGCGTGTTCGAATCACGTCGGGGTCAAAGTCTATTACTCTATACTATTACCGATAATCGTTTCTAACTTGGACTATTTCTATTTGTTTATTGTGTGCATGTTTTGAACGATGACGTGCAGCGTGTATCCGGTGTTCCTAATCTGAATGCCGGATACGAAATTTCTAAATTCATTTTTACCTTAGTTTGACGCTATTTTAACGTAAATTTTATTCATTTTAAACGTTCTAATTCGAATTTTCTAATCCCGGTAGTTAGTCGTTTATATGCAACAGGCCCTGTGGCGCAATGGTAGCGCGTCTGACTCCAGATCGAAAGGTTGCGTGTTCGAATCACGTCGGGGTCAATGTTTATTACCGATAATCGTTTCGTTTCTTGGACTATTGCTATTTTTTGTATTGGGTGCATGTTTTGAACGATGTCGTGCAGAGCGTATCCGGTTTTCGTAGTCTGAATGCCGGATACGAAATTTCTCAATTCATTTTACGTCTTAGTTTGACGCTATTTTAACGTAAACTTTATTCATTTTAAACGTTCTAATTCAATTTTCTAATCCCGGTAGTTAGTCGTTTAGATGCAGCAGGCCCTGTTGCGCAATGGTAGCGCGTCTGACTCCAGATCAGAATGTTGCGTGTTCGAATCACGTCGGGGTCAAAGTTTATTACTCTATGCTATTACCGATAATCGTTTCTAACTTGGACTATTGCTATTTGTTGTAATGTGTGCATGTTTTTGAACGATGTCGTGCAGAGCGTATCCACTGTTCGTAGTCTGAATGCCGGATACGAAATTTCTAAATTTAATTTACGTCTTAGTTTGACGCTATTTTAACGTAAACTTTATTCATTTTAAACGTTCTAATTCGAATTTTCTAATCCCGGTATTTAGTCGTTTAAATGCAACAGGCCCTGTGGCGCAATGGTAGCGCGTCTGACTCCAGATCAGAAGGTTGCGTGTTCGAATCACGTCGGCGCCAAGTTTATTACCCTATAGTATTACCGATAATCGTTTCTAACTTGGACTGTTGCTATTTGTTGTATTGTGTGCATGTTTTGAACGATGACGTGCAGCGTGTATCCACTGTTCTTAGTCTGAATGCCGGATACGAAATTTCTAAATTCATTTTACATCTTAGTTTGACGCTATTTTAACGTAAACTTTATTCATTTTAAACGTTCTAATTCGAATTTTCTAATCCCGGTAGTTAGTCGTTAATATGCAACAGGCCCTGTGGCGCAATGGTAGCGCGTCTGACTCCATATCAAAAGGTTGCGTGTTCGAATCACGTCGGGGTCAAAGTTTATTACCCTATACTATTACCAATAATCGTTTCTAACTTGGACAATTGCTATTTGTTGTATTGTGTGCATGTTTTTGAACGATGACGTGCAGCGATGTATCCACTGTTCTTAGTCTGAATGCAGGATACGAAATTTCTAAATTCATTTTACGTCTTAGTTTGACGCTATTTTAACGTAAACTTTATTCATTTTAAACGTTCTAATTCGAATTTTCTAATCCCGGTAGTTAGTCGTTTATATGCAACAGTCCCTGTTGCGCAATGTTAACGCGTCTGACTCCAGATCAGAGAGGTTGCGTGTTCGAATCACGTCGGGGTCAAAATTTATTACTCTATACTATTACCGATAATCATTTCTAACTTGGACTATTGCTATTTGTTGTATTGTGTGCATGTTTTGAACGATGTCGCGCAGAGCGTATCCGGTGTTCGTAGTCTGAATGCCGGATACGAAATTTCTAAATTTAATTTACGTCTTAGTTTGACGCTATTTTAACGTAAACTTTATTCATTTTAAACGTTCTAATTCGAATTTTCTAATCCCGGTATTTAGTCGTTTAAATGCAACAGGCCCTGTGGCGCAATGGTAGCGCGTCTGACTCCAGATCAGAAGGTTGCGTGTTCGAATCACGTCGGCGTCAAGTTTATTACCCTATAGTATTACCGATAATCGTTTCTAACTTGGACTATTGCTATTTGTTGTATTGTGTGCATGTTTTGAACGATGACGTGCAGAGTGTATCCACTGTTCTTAGTCTGAATGCCGGATACGAAATTTCTAAATTCATTTTCGTTTTAGTTTGACGCTATTTTAACGTAAACTTTATTCATTTTAAACGTTCTAATTCGAATTTTCTAATCCCGGTAGTTAGTCGTTTATATGCAACAGGCCCTGTGGCGCAATGGTAGCGCGTCTGACTCCATATCAAAAAGTTGCGTGTTCGAATCACGTCGGGGTCAAAAGTTTATTACCCTATACTATTACCGATAATCGTTTCTAACTTGGACAATTGCTATTTGTTGTATTGTGTGCATGGTTTGAACGATGTCGTGCAGAACGTATCCAGTGTTCGTAGTCTGAATGCCGGATACGAAATTTCTAAATTCATTTTACGTCTGAGTTTGACGCTATTTTAACGTAAACTTTATTCATTTTAAACGTTCTAATTCGAATTTTCTAATCCCGGTAGTTAGTCGTTTATATGCCACATGCCCAGTGGCGCAATGTTAACGCGTCTGACTCCAGATCAGAAGGTTGCGTGTTCGAATCACGTCGGGGTCAAAGTCTATTACTCTATACTATTACCGATAATCGTTTCTAACTTGGACTATTTCTATTTGTTTATTGTGTGCATGTTTTGAACGATGACGTGCAGCGTGTATCCGG
>CAHIKZ030004553.1:1517500-1525000 GCA_903632075.3 Acanthosepion pharaonis | reverse complement strand
GTGCATGTTTTGAACGATGTCGTGCAGAGCGTATCCACTGTTCGTAGTCTGAATGCCGGATACGAAATTTCTAAATTCATTTTACGTCTTAGTTTGACGCTATTTTAACGTAAACTTTATTCATTTTAAACGTTCTAATTCGAATTTTCTAATCCCAGTAGTTAGGCGTTTATGTGAAACAGGCCCTGTGGCGCAATGGTAGCGCGTCTGACTCCAGATCAGAAGGTTGCGTGTTCGAATCACGTCGGGGTCAAAGTTTATTATCCTATACTATTACCGATAATCGTTTCTAACTTGGACGCTTGCTATTTGTTTGTATGTTTTGAACGATGTCGTGTAGAGCGTATCCACTGTTCGTAGTCTGAATGCCGGATACGAAATTTCTAAATTGATTATACGTCTGAGTTTGACGCTATGTTGACGTAAACTTTATTCATTTTAAACGTTCTAATTCGAATTTTCTAATCCCGGTAGTTAGTCATTTGTATGCAACAGGCCCTGTGGCGCAATGGTAGCGTGTCTGACACCTGATCAGAAAGTTGCGTGTTCGAATCACGTCGTGGTCAAAGTTTATTACGCTATTCTATTACCGATAATCGTTTCTAACTTGGACTATTGCTATTTGTTGTATTGTGTGCGTGTTTTGAACGATGTCGTGCTGAGTGTATCCACTGTTAGTAGTCTGAATGCCGGATACGAAATTTCTAAATCCCTTTTACGTCTTAATTTGACGCTATTTTAACGTAAACTTTATCCATTTTAAACGATCTAATTCGAATTTTCTAATCCCGGTAGTTAGTCGTTTATAGGCAACAGGCTCTGTGGCGCAATGGTAGCTTGTCTGACTCCAGATCAGAAAGTTGTGTGTTCGAATCACGTCGGGGTCAATGTTTATTACATTATTCTATTACCGATAATCGTTTCTAACTTGGACTATTGCTATTTGTTGTATTGTGTGCATGTTTTGAACGATGTCGTGCAGAGCGTATCCACTGTTCGTAGTCTGAATGCCGGATACGAAATTTCTAAATTAATTTTACGTCTTAGTTTGACGCTATGTTGACGTAAACTTTATTCATTTTAAACGTTCTAATTCGAATTTTCTAATCCCGTTAGTTAGTCGATTATATGCAACAGGCCCTGTGGCGCAATGATAGCGCGTCTGACTCCAGATCAGAAAGTTGCGTGTTCGAATCACGTCGGGGTGAAAGTTTATTACCCTATTCTATTACCGATAATCGTTTCTAACTTGGACTATTGCTATTTGTTGTATTGTGTGCGTGTTTTGAACGATGTCGTGCTGAGTGTATCCACTGTTAGTAGTCTGAATGCCGGATACGAAATTTCTAAATTCCTTTTACGTCTTAGTTTGACGCTATTTTAACGTAAACTTTATTCATTTTAAACGATGTAATTCGAATTTTCTAATCCCGGTAGTTAGTCGTTTATATGCGACAGGCCCTGTGGCGCAATGGTAGCGCGTCTGACTCCAGATCAGAATGTTGCGTGTTCGAATCACGTCGGGCTCAAAGTTTATTGCTCTATACTGTTACCGATAATCGTTTCTAACTTGGTCTATTGCCATTTGTTGTATTGTGTGCATGTTTTGAACGATGTCGTGCAGAACGTATCCACTGTTCGTCGTCTGAATGCCGATAAAGAAATTTCTAAATTAATTTTACGTCTTAGTTTGACGCTATTTTAACGTAAACATTATTCATTTTAAACGTTCTAATTCGAATTTTCTAATCCCGGTAGTTAGTCGTTTATACGCAACTGGCGCTGTGGCGCAATGGTAGCTTGTCTGATACCAGATCAGAAATATGCGTGTTCGAATCACGTCGGGGTCAAAGTTTATTACATTATTCTATTACCGATAATCGTTTCTAACTTGGACTATTGCTATTTGTTGTATTGTGTGCATGTTTTGAACGATGTCGTGCAGAGCGTATCCACTGTTCGTAGTCTGAATGCCGGATACGAAATTTCTAAATTAATTTTACGTCTTAGTTTGACGCTATTTTAACGAAAAGTTTATTCATTTTAAACGTTCAAATTCGAATTTTCTAATCCCGGTAGTTAGTCGTTTATACGCGTCTGGCCCTGTGGCGCAATGGTAGCTTGTCTGACTCCAGATCAGATAGTTGCGTGTTCGAATCACGACGGGGTCAAAATACATTATTCTATACTATTACTGATAATCGTTTCTAACTTGGACTATTGCTATTTGTTGTATTGTGTGCATGTTTTGAACGATGTCGTGCAGAGTGTATCCACTGTTCGTAATCTGAATGCCGGATACGAAATTTCTGATTTCATTTTACGACTTAGTTTGACGCTATTTTAACGTAAACTTTATTCATTTTAAACGTTCTAATTCGAATTTTCTAAACCCGATAGTTAGTCGTTTATATGCAACCGTCCCTGTGGCGCAATGGTAGCGCGTCTGACTCCAGATCAGACAATTGCGTGTTCGAATCTCGTCGGGGTCAAAGTTTATTACCCTATACTATTACCGATAATCGTTTCTAACTTGGACTCGTTGTATTGTGCGCATGTTTTGAACGATGTCGTGCAGTGTGTATCCACTGCTCGTAGTCTGAATGCAGGATACGAAATTTCTAAATTCATTTTACGACTTAGTTTGACGCTATTTTAACGTAAACTTTATTCATTTTAAACGTTCTAATTCGAATTTTCTAATCCCGGTAGTTAGTCGTTTATATGCAACCGTCCCTGTGGCGCAATGGTAGCGCGTCTGACTCCAGATCAGACAATTGCGTGTTCGAATCTCGTCGGCGTCAAAGTTTATTACCCTATAGTATTACCGGTAATCGTTTCTAACTTGGACTCGTTGTATTGTGCGCATGTTTTGAACGATGTCGTGCAGAGCGTATCCACTGTTCGTAGTCTGAATGCCGGATACGAAATTTCTAAATTCATTTTACGTCTTAGTTTGACGCTATCTTAATATAAACTTTATTCGTTTTAAACGTTCTAAGTCGAATTTTCTAATCCCGGTAATTATTCATTTATATGCAACCGTCCCTGTGGCGTAATGGTGGCGCGTCTGACTCCAGATCAGAAGGTTGCGTGTTCGAATCACGTCGGGGTCAAAGTTTATTACCCTATAATATTACCGATAATCGTTTTAACTTGGACTATTGCTATTTGTTGTATTGTGTGCATGTTTTGAACGATGTCGTGCAGAGCGTATCCACTGTTCTTAGTTTGAATGCCGGTTATGAAATTTCTCATTTCAATTTACGTCTAAGTTTGGCGCTATTTTAACGTAAAGTTTATTCATTTTAAACGTTCTAATTCGAATTTT
Source organism: Acanthosepion pharaonis (assembly GCA_903632075.3). Lineage (NCBI taxonomy): Eukaryota > Metazoa > Mollusca > Cephalopoda > Sepiida > Sepiidae > Acanthosepion > Acanthosepion pharaonis. The sequence continues at coordinate 1,521,669 of CAHIKZ030004553.1, read as the reverse complement.
CTAATCAAGGTAATTATTCGTTTATATGCAACCGTCCCTGTGGCGTAATGGTGGCGCGTCTGACTCCAGATCAGAACGTTGCGTGTTCGAATTACGTCGGGGTCAAAGTTTATTACCCTATAATATTACCGATAATCGATTTTAACTTGGACTATTGCTATTTGTTCTATTGTGTGCATGTTTTGAACGATGTCGTGCAGAGCGTATCCACTGTTCGTAGTCTGAATGCCGGTTATGAAATTTCTCATTTCAATTTACGTCTAAGTTTGGCGCTATTTTAACGTAAAGTTTATTCATTTTAAACGTTCTAATTCGAATTTTCTAATCAAGGTAATTATTCGTTTATATGCAACCGTCCCTGTGGCGTAATGGTGGCGCGTCTGACTCCAGATCAGAATGTTGCGTGTTCGAATCACGTCGGGGCCAATGTTTATTGTCCTGTGTTATTACCGACAATCGTTCCTTATTTGGAATCTTGCTATTTCTTCTATTATGAGCATTCTTTGAACGATGTCGTGCAGTGCGTAGCCACTGTTCATAGTCTGAATGCCAGCTACAAAATGTATATTTTCCATTTATGTCTTAGTTTGTCGCTATTTTAACGTAATCTTTATTTATTTTAAACGTTTTTCTTCGAATTTTCTAATCCTGTTACTTTTACGCTTATATTCAACCGGCCCTCTGGCGCAATTTTGGCCCGTCTGATTCCAGATACGAAGGTTTCGTGTTCGAATCGCGTCGGCGTTAATGTTTATTATAATCTTTTACCGACAATAGTTTTTAATTTGGTGTCTTCCAATTTGTTCTACTATGTGCATGTTCTGCACTGTGTAGCAACTGTTGTTCGTGTGAATCCCAGATATGGAAGAAGTTGTAATTTAGCCCGACGCATTTTAACGTAATCGATATGTATTTTATCCTTTTTTCTTCGATTTTTTTCCCTCCTTACGCTCTTTCATGGAAACCGCTTTGTGGCGCAGTTTTAGCGCGTATCACTTCAGATCAGAACGTTGTGTGTACGAATCATGTCAGAGCCCTTTTTCTCACCGACAATTGTTCCTTATTTAGACTCTTGCAAATTCTTCTATTATTTACATGTTTTTAAATATCTCATGCAATGTGTAGCAAGTCTACGTCGTCTGACTCCCAGATATGAAAGGCTGTAATTTCCAATTAAATCCTCGCCTTTCTTCTCTTGTTTTAATCTTATTTTTTTTAATGTTTATTCTTCGAATTTTTCTATCGCCTTTTTAAAATTTATTTTTTAAAATATAATTTTATTCCTCATGTTTGTAGTACACAATTAATTTAAGTTTTTGTTCGGTTCAACCTGTGTAGTTTATTTCTTTATGATATTTCTAAGTGTAGATTCATCTTTTATTTAGTTGAGGTGCATTTGGGTTTTATAGAAAATATTTTTGCTATTGTTTTTGTCTGTATGTTCGATTTGGGTTGAAATAATAATGTAATGTGGTGGTCGATGATGTGATTAGGCATCGCTCTCTCTCTCTATCTATCTATCTATCTATCTATATATATATATATATATATATATTATACATTGTTAGGAATCTATATATATATACATTATACATTATATATATATATATATATATATATATATATATATACACATTAGTTAGGAATCTATATCTATATATATATGATGTGTTTTTGGAATATATATATATATATATATATATATATATATATATATACATTATACATTAAATATATGCATATATATATATATATATATATATATATATATAGACATTATTCGTCTATTGTCCTCATCTTTATTTATTTATTACAACGTTTCGTCCCTTGTACGCTCTGGCCTTCTTCAGCTGGCTGGAATGTCGAACTGTACCCTTTATTTCGCTCACTAGACTGTTCTAGTTCCACATGCCATTTTTAATGGATGGCAGTTATCAGTTATCTCCTGTTAATTTCCCTCTGAAAGTTCTCCACTGCCTTAACCGTATGTTGAACTCACACTCTTTGGGTCCTGTCACTGGATCTAACCAACGACTTTATCCATTGTGCCACGTGTCCTTGAGGACATCTAGGTATTATAAACCTAATGTCTTCAGCAACCATTTTTACCAGTGCTCATATTGCAATTTTGCTGTTATCATTGCATGTTTTTACCAGAGCTCATATTGCAACTTTGTTGTTATCATTGCTTTTCTCTGGCACTCCTCATTACTAGTTCCCACATTGTATTTATTTCTATGCTTGGTCGGCTCAGGAGATTTTTGTGGCCTAGCATATGTGCTGATTCCTTAAGTTTACGAATTTTCCAATGATGTTCTTTGTCTATGATCTCAACCTGATACCATAGAGGGCGATGATCTCCCTTCTCTCTTTATATGTGGTCAGCCATGCCTGATTTTTCCACATCCCCTCGTGTTACAGCTTTCTTGTGTTCTTGAAGCCTTACCTTAAGGAAGCAGCACGTCGCCCCTTTATATTTCTTTCCACAGCTGCACGGGATGGCGTACGCACAGTCTTTAGTCATGTTCTCCTCTATGGGGAGGTGTCTTACTCAGGAGAGATATCTGCGAAGTTTTGTCAAGCTTTTGAAGTTTGTCCTGATGTTATATGGACCGCAGATTCTTTGTATTTTCTTTGATAACCCCTTCACATAAGGCAGGCAGACTGTTTTCTGAGTGCCGTTGTCTTTCTCCTCTTGTATCCCAGTTTTTGCGGGCTGCTGCCATATACCCAGGGTAGTTGTTACTTTGTAGGGTACTACTTATACTGACCAATTCTTTATGTAACGACTACGGGTCGCCACTTATGACTTTTGCTCGGTATATATATATATATATATATATATATATATATATATATATATATATATGTGTCTGTGTGTGTGTGTGTGTGTATATATATATATATAGAGAGAGATATTGATAGAGAAAGAGTGAGGGAGATATAGAGAGAGAGTGTGATGCAAAAAAAATATCGATGTACCCTTAAAAATTCGATTTTGTATTTTTTGCCTTGGTGTATATATATATTTATATGTATGAATATTTCAGAAATTTTGAATTTTTTTCTTTTTGCTAATTATCCGGCATTACCAGAATAAACGAACTGAATTTCACACGAAGAGAATCGACATTTTATATAAACATGCATATAAATTAAAGTCTTTCTTCCGTTGTTTTTTTTTTTTTCTTGTGACTTCTAGAACTCACTTTTAGTTTTCATTTACCGTCAACAAATACTGTACTTTGTGAACAGCTGTTCACATCAGCTGATCACTTAACTCCCACACTCTCGTTTCTTTCAGGCTCTACGCGTTTTTATTTATTTCTCTGAAAGAATATAGATTGATCTTGTTATGTCGGTCAGTGGCCAGAAGATGGATTTACAAAATCTCCCAGACATTTTATTAAATGCACATTCTCTCGTTGACTTGTACGTGGACCGAAAGTGGGTGAGTTGTGTATTTCTCAGCTGGAGCCGGGTTGAACCCGCATTGAGTTATGATTACAAATACAGATTTTGAAGACAAGTAGAGTTCTTCCCGAGTCTAAGATTGACAGAGTAGAAGGTGGGTGAAATCTATTTTCATATTTCACAGATCTTTTTCTGTCTGGATTCTGTGTTGAAGAGTCGCCATTGTTTACACTATTTATGTTCAGACTATTTACATTCGAATTCTATCGATCTACTAGGCTAGTGTTCTACGGAATAAAGACGTTGGCTCGTGAATTTAGTGATATAGTAATCGTGGTTTCAATCCCTGGGCCGAGCAGTGTGTACTTGGACTCAGTAAAAACAGGGCGAGCAATAAATGAGCAGTACTAAAAAAAATTAAAACTAAATGAAATATCCTTAAACACGGGAAGTGGAACAAGAACAGTCTACCGCTGAGTTCAATTTGGATTTTTCTGTATGTTACCGGGATCGATATTCACCTGATGAAGGCTGGACGGCACAGCAACCGAAACGTTGTTATAACAACAGATGCAACAGAGATGAGGACATTATTCCGAATGTATATAAGTTAAAAGACGTTAATAGTCAATTGTACGTTTTGTTTCTGATTTTATAATGGTAGATAGAAAAATTGAAATTCTGGCAAACTTTGAAGCATTATTTTAAATTTTGGCCTCCACTGACGCTGCTTTCAAAATTCAGAATTGGTTCAC
>CAHIKZ030004553.1:1500000-1512500 GCA_903632075.3 Acanthosepion pharaonis | reverse complement strand
CTGTCCGGAAATAAATGTATTAGATTTGAAATTTCGCATGGACCTAGAGAGGAAATACATTCATTTAATCTTTGAGCACGTGTTGCTAGTCACATTTAACCCAACATCCACACATAGTTGCACTTGTTAAACCCAGACGGCTTTTATATTATTATGCTTACTTGGAAGAGCGTTTGCGGTGGTATTAACAGTAGCAGGGGTCCTTCATTTTATTGTTGCTGGTTCTACTGTATTAGGTTGAGTCATAAATAATTTCTGTTTTTGTTTCTGGTTCATTTTCTTATTAACAATTTATTCTTTAAAAAAGTACAATTACATATTATTCAATTATATATTCATAACTATTATGCTGCGGGCTGGTGTACGCGTTGAGAGAGTAAATACGTGTGTCCCTTGAAATGCCCAACACAAACATGGCGGACACGGGATGTGAGTCCACGTAACAAAATGTAAAGAAACAACAAGAACTGATATATATGTACAAACAAATGATAATGTATTAACAACAAAAGGGTTACAAGCAACAAAGACAATAATGTGTGTAACAAATGAATGTGGAAACATTTTGGTCCAAAGTATGTGTAGCGAGTGAATGTGTGTACTCGCGCGCGTGCGCGCGCGCGCGTGTGTGTGTGTGTTCCCAAAAGGTAACGCGTTTTTCCATGAGAGAATTACATATTGACGGATAAGATCAGAAGAGTGATAAAAAATTATCGCAGTGTATTTATAATGCCGGAGAGCGTCCCCTAGTAACGGTTTCGAAAATTAGGAGGAAGTAACTCGACACTTTGCAATGACTTGTTGCCACTTCTTAGACAATTCTTTGGTATATTTTAAGTAGAATTACGTCAAAGCTTTTGACAACATTTTTAATCAGGTTTTCATCAGAGCGTTTTGCATCGATCGAAAAAGGTCATTATTGTTTGGTACAAGATCAGGGGAATCGAGTTCCAAACATTTTACCTGCGTTATTCTCAATGAATGTGACTCTAAGGAAAATTATTTTAGATAAGGAAATGAGTTTAGCTCTTTGGATTAGGACATTAATGACAGTAGTTTTATATTTTTCATTTCTATAATCTCATTAACGGATTTGGTTTGGATGAAGAAGTCATCAATATATCTGGCATAATTGTGAGTTTATTTTATTGAATATTTTGCTTTCCAAGTTGGCCATGTAAAAGTTTGAAAATAAAGGACAAGAAGGGCTGCCCATAGCGGTGCCGTCAATCTGGTTCCAAGGTGATCGTGGATAGGGACTTGCGGACACTAATAAAATATTATTTTAATATTTTGGGATTAATTATATAACCCAAACTTCCAATTCCCTATATAAGACCAATATTATGCATGAGTATATTTGTCCACTCAGAGAATGTTTCTTTGCAAATAAAAAGCACAAAATGTCTTTCATAGGATATACCACAACGACACTCTTACGGAGACTACCCTGACACCCATCGGACCGTAGTGCCATCCGACAACACATTCATAAGCAGCATAAGGATCATAGTAACATTAGACAACTACTCACAAACAATACCAAAATACTCGCAAAATTAAACGGTAAAAATAGATTTATGACCTTCAAAGCAATACTTATGCATAAAAATCAATCATCTATAAATAAAAAAGAATTATAATTTAAGAGTCCATGTATATATATATATATATATATATATATATATATATATGAAACACACGTCACACTTTGCCTACGTGACAACACTCTTTGCCTACGTCACTGCACTCATTACTTCTACGAAACTCACCAATTGTCTCTACCTACCCTGATGATAAATTAAGAAAGTCGAAAGCTTGGATCATATTTCATGTACTTTTCTTCCGAAATGAACTTTGCACAATTTCCTCCAGAATTTCCTCCTTGTTGATAAGGATTATTTGGAAAAATCGATCATTGAAATTAATCTACACAAAATTTTACTACTACTACTACTACTACTACTAATATATATATATATATATATATATATATATATATATATATATATATATATGTTAAAATGTATATTTACGGGGAAGAGTTGTCAGTATTGGAGAGATAGCGCTTGTAGATATAGATATATGGAAATTACTAAGGGCATGGAACTGAAAATTGCCATACAGCGTTGATTTCTATGTTCTCTCTCTCTCTCTCTCTCCCTCTCTCTCTCATATATAGATCTATCTATCTATCTATCTATCTATCTATCTATCTATCTATATATATATATATATATATATATATATAGATATATAGATAGATATATATAGATATATATAGAGAGATAGATCTAGATATATAGAGATATATAGATAGATCTGTATATATATATATATATATATATATATATATATATATATATATAGATAGATAGATAGATAGATAGATAGATAGATACATATTTAGGCTGTCTGAAGTTATTATGCAAATCAAATAAAACTTAATAACTTTAAAAAATTTTCAAAACAATATTTGTCAAATTTAAACTCGTTAATTTTAACCACTGGTAAATTATTTAAGTAAATTTTCTGCCATTTTTTAATAGTTAGTTTTTCAGATATTTGGAATTTACGAAAAGGGACTGGCTGAAATTAATATGCAGATTAAACTAATATTAGCTTAAGACCTCTGAAATCTAATAAAAACTATTTTTTGTCCCTAATATATGTTGAAACATTGGTAAATGAAAGGATCTTACAAATGCTGAAAAACAAAAAAAATAAGAAAGTGATTGAGTGAGGGAATGTACCCCTTGGAAATATCAAAGGAGCTTTGAAGATATCATCGAACGTTAAAGAAGGCTTTTGAAAATATAACTAAGTTGATAACTTAAAGCAAAGGAAAAACCTTTAAGAACTTCCTTCCTCGAGATAAACGTAAACTAAAGCGAGTTATAGTGAAACAACCAATTTTGCTCAGTGCTCAGATCTTTGGATTGGCGGAGTCAAGAAGGACAAAAGATGTAGAATACTTCGTAAATTAGAATCTGTAAAAATATCTACTAGGAAAACCTCCTCTCACTAAAGCAAATATTTTAAACCTTCAAAATTGGGCCAAAAAATACATGAAAAATTGACTTTTCTAAAGTAAATTTCACGGACAAATCTCGAGTGACATTTGATAGGCCAAAGGATGGATTTTATTCAATTCAGACGTGCCTGTGGCTAAAAGAAAGCAACAAGGAGGCGGTAGTGTTATGATATGGGCTAGAATTGTCGACCAAACCATTATTGGACCATTCAAAGTCGATGGAGGACTTAAACTGAACAATGCTAACTATTGCGATATTATGAACAAGATTTTTTTTGCATGGTACAAGTCCCAGTCACGCAGTTTCAAAGTGCAGTGCTTATTTATGCACGACAATGCTCCTTCTTATATATCTAAGCTTACCCGTGAATTCCTTGGGTATAAAAGATTTACAGGAGAGAAGATAATGGAATGGCTACCATCAAGTCCTGATATGAATCCGATCGAAAATCTATGGTCAATGGTGAAGATGAAATTATATGAAGGTGACAAATAATATAACAACAAAGCAGACCTATAGGAGGCAATTAAAACTAGCATGTCGGAAATTCACCCAGATTACTGTCTGTTATTGAGAAGAAGGGTCACTATATTAAAATGTAAAGGATTCGCAGACTTATATATGTTTGTTATTTGTTCTGTTATTGGTGTTGATCAATTTTTGATGATTTTATTAATTTTTTATTGAAGTCAAATGCAATTATTTGTTTTTTCCTAATAACTTCAGGTGGCAATTTTTTTAGAATACACCAAATACTTTCAATAATTTCAATAAAACATATTGATACTACCTAAAATTTTAACTCAGGCTTTGTTTTGACAGTAAATTGATTGTTTAAAATTAGCCATTTTTTTCAAACCAAATTTTAATTATTGTATTTTATATGATTTACTTAACGTCAGGCCACGATTGCGTCTAGCATGAAACAGCCTGTCGCCTCTACGTATTGACTTCAATATTCACTTTTATGTTCATATTATATATATATATATATATATATATATATATATATATATATATATGCACAGTACTTAGTAGAATGTGCTCAATATCAGTGATAGAACCAATATATTCAGTTGTATGGATATGAGTTTGTGACCCTGGGTTTCACGCTTTTGCGATCATCAGACAAACTGCTTTATTTTTTTAAAAACTGGATCTATTTATACTTGTTTGACTATGTTTGTTGGTGGGAGGGAGAATCTACTGTATTTGTTTGAGGTGACACTCTCATACGTATAGGTGCACGTACATACAGGTGTACGCATTTTGGTTCACACAACCACATCAGTATAAATAATCCGAGGCTAGGCGCAGATACACATCGATGCGTTCGGGCATACATACATATGCAGTTGTAATTCTTGAATGTATGTGTCTATGCGGGATTTTTTTTTTTTTTTTTGTGATTTCTTCAATACTTGCTCGAATGTACGATAAGCAGACCCTCATTTCTTTTTCGTGAAGGTTAGACATGGCGGAACCAAGGAATGTAGTTCGTCCGAGCACTTTCCATAGAAGTACCAAAAGAGCAGGGACAGGCTCACCACATCTCACCCGTGAGAAAAAGGTCGGAGGGTGGAAAATAATTCGTCACTCTTTTGAGACTCGGAGACGCTTTCGAACTCTATCGATGCTGGAAAGTGACGACTGGGTAACTCCCGCCTAAATATGACAACAGTCCTTCAATTTCGGTTTGATGTGGCTCTTGTAAATTTAGGGGGCAGCATGAGGAATCAGGTACTTATTGGAGCGGTACAGGGGGTCTATTCTATCCTAAAAGGTTAATGCAATAGTTTCATATATTGTTTTAGTCACTTCATGACATGATTACTAAGCTATGGAAGGCATTGTCGCATGTCTTTTACTACCATACGCGACCGTTCATGTAAATTGTGTATTTTAACAAAAAAGAGACGATTCCACTTTTAATAAACATTTTTCGATGTTTTGGATTTATTGGAACCACTGAATAAACAAGTTGTATGAAGCGAAAACTCATATCGAAGAACTTCCCACATCTGTTATTATTTCTTGCACTTTTTCAATTGCTGTCATAGCCAACCGTGTACAAAGAATGCTGCTTACCGTTGCTATTTCCAAGGTTTGGAATTCGCTTTTCTTTTTCTTAGACTGGTTGCCGCCCAAAACTAAGAAACGCAGTGTACCTTACCATTTAAAGCATAACCAGTGGAAAAAGACATGGATTCCTGCCTTTCCCAAGAGTAATAGTGGGAAAATGAAAACAAAAAGATTAGGCCAGAATGTGAACACGGTACGCCAGTTTCATTATACCACACCGATAGCCATTACGCTACCCATACATCTTTATATCGCTAAATAAAACGAATCAAGGATCTTGTCGCGTCAATTTTGTACCAATTATAGTACAAATAGTTGCAAATTCCAAATACATTTTAATTAGGTCGAGATTAATTATTGTTAACTGAAGCAAATGCTTAAGCCCCACATAATAAAAAAATACTCAAGGGTTCTTATATCCAACAGGAGATTGTAAAAAAAAAAAATCAAATTATATTAGTTATATTACCACAACATTTTCATGGAGATTAACTTGATATTTGTCTTATCAAGTCTTAACAAGTATATTGTTAGAAAAATAAATTTCAGTCTAATCTTGGATTCTTTTTTGTTTTGCCTGCAGCACGTTAAGCGATAAATTGCCTGCTTCCTGCAGCCCAGTACACAAAAATAAATCCCTACAGCAACTTTGTAATTGCTGCTGACATCAGAGAAAATCCTAATCCGTTACTCGAAATAGGGATGTGCCTTCTGAAGGAATGAATCTCCTGGGGTTAAGGAAATAAAACTTTGCAACTCTTACCAAAGAAAAGTCGAAATTAAGAAATACTTTTTTTTTTCTCGACACGAAGGAAATTTGTTATCTCATGCAATTAATGTTTTTCGTAGATTCGATAATAAACACACGATCTGAATATGAAAAAAACGCGTGTATTTTAAACAACAAATATTTGTAACATAACCACATTTCTTTTCAATGCACTTAAAAAAAAAGCTTTATTTATCTTTTCGGCTTTTTATCCCGACACAAAAGGACAAATGTCGGTTATTTTTATATTAATGCTTTCTTTTCATTTTAAAGATGTTACCGGTGCACAAACTCACACACACTTGCATAAATACACACATACACATGCATATATGCATACACACACAGACGCATGCGCATGCACACACATGCATATGGACACGCAACCACACACACAAATATATATATATATATATATGCACACACACAGAAGCACACACATACATATATACACATGGAGCACACACATATAATATATATATATATATATATATATATACATACACACACATGTATATACACAAGCACATACACATGCACACACAGACACACACACATATATACACACACGCGCAAGCACAGACAGTGCATATATATATATATATATATATATATTTACTTTGTATATATATGTATATATACACTCACACACATATAGCATATGTGCACACACATACACACGCGCGTGCACGTGCACACACAGCCAAACACACAAACACACACACACATATATATATATGTATATATATGTATGTATGTGTGTGTGTGTGTGCATGTGTGTCTGTGTGTATGTATGTATGTATACATAAAGCAAATTGTAAAACTTTGATATATCGGCGTAACTAAAAATTCTGATGACTCCGATACAATCGGCAGAACATGGCAAAATAATTTTCAAAATTGTCTTATATATATATATATATATATATATATATATATATATATATATGACTGATGCCAAATCGGTCGGTTTTCAATCCCGGCTTGAAACCTATCGGATGGAGAGCCACACTAATGAACTGTGATACAGCGAAACAGTTTTGTATGTGGATGACTATATATATATATATATATATATATATATATATATATATATATATATATATGTATATGTGTGTGTGTGTGTGTGTGTGTGTGTGTGTTTGTGTCTATCTGAATAGATCACTAACTGCGTAACGTAGTGATAGAAAATCATTTAATCCATATTTTACACAAAAAATACTTTTTGAAATATTAATTATTTTTAAAAATATAATCTCCTTCTTGGATTATTATTTTTTAAAATATAATCTTCTTGTCCATGCACTTAATTTCTTGGTGAATCATAATCTCATTAATCGCACATTATACAGTGAAAATTTCAGATCAAATGTAGTGTCTGTAATGTGATGTAAATAGATACAGAGATATTAAACTAAGTCACTCAAAACTCTTGTTTGTTAATGGAATTTTGATTTTTCTTTTTCTTTCTTCTCTCTTTTTCTCTCCTTTTCTTCACTCTCCTTCTTCTTTCCTTTTCTTCTCTTTTTCACTTTTCTTTCTTCTCTCCTTTTCTTCTCGCCATTCTTTCTTTTTTTCTCTCTCTCCCTTTCTTTTCTCTTTTTCTTTTCTCCTTTTCTTATCTCTCTTTATTTTTACATTTTCTTCTCGATTTTTCTTTTCGTTTTTCTTCTCTTTTGTCTTGCTATATAACAGACCTCATCAGCAATTGATCATGGCTTGTGTCAACGAATTTTATTTATTTTTCCTGTCTTCGTCTCCCCGATTTTTTTAAAAAAAATTGTAACAAGACATTCGTTAAGTGGCTAGTCTCACTTCTATTATTTTTTATTTTTTTGTAATAAGGATTTATCTATTGATAAAATAAATTCTTAAGAAATAAAACTTAGTCCGACAGAGGGCGTTCGCTAAAGTGTCAGGTGAATTATTCAGAGCTTAACCAGTAAACGAAGAAACGGAATTTTGGGACCAAGGAAGTAATTTCACGACTGAACGATTTCAATGGATGACAAGAATGTTATTGAATGACGTTGGTTTTGTTATTTAAAAGAATGTGATTTGAAACGAGGAAGATAGAAAAGATAGATTTTAGGTCTGTATTATTGTTCTATATTCTTAAAATTACACACGCAGGGTCAACATCGACTCTTGCATTTGATCTGTAGCGGGTATACATTCATTTGATGAGAAGTTATAAGCTCTTGGTAGATTTGGCTTCTTAACAATTTTGTTGGAATCGTATAAATCCGAAGACATAGAATTTGAACAAAGAAATATTAACAAATATATTGTCAGGACATTTTACAAAACAAAAGATGAAAAATGAAATGAAATGTGAAAAGTTCAATGCAGCTGTAAGTGTCTGTAGTATTCCGCAGGAGCGAAAAGAATACATTTTTTCGCTATGAAAAGTCACCGAGAAAAGGATCGAGTCTTTCAAATTTCGCGCCGCCTTTAAATCGTCAGGAGGGCGATAATTCCAAAATCTCGCCGCAGTGCAATTTTATTAATCGGGGGGGGGGGGGGTAAACCAACAGATCTGACCGGTTCAGCTAAACGGCGTTTCGATCAAGATCTTCGACATCCCTTAACCAACCGACCTTTTTGCTGATCTTCCAACACAACGTGGGTTAATCTGCCCAGAAACAATCCTATTTTCACCAAAGGGAAACAACTCCATCTCACAAATAACGCCTGGTCACACGCTCTACTAGTAATATTAATAATACTGGTGCATATAAATAAAAAATATAATAAAATGTTGGTTCAATATAAAATATAAAAAAAATAAATCCAGAGCAATAAGCAAATACAATATATAAAATATGTTTATATTTGTCTATATTTATGAAATGAGGTATTTTAATTATTTACACTATTTACATTGTTCGGACTATTGTCCTCATCCTTGGTGACACATTCACAACGTTTCAGTCGTTATACGTTCCCGACTTCTTCAGGTAATTGGAATTTCGAACTGACACTTATTATAAATAAAAGCTTATTAGTTAAAAGTTAAGTAATCATTTCATATAATATTGTATATGTGTGTGTGTGTGTGTATGTTGTGTGATTATATATATATATATATATATATATATATATATATATATATATATATATATATATAGCTGTCGACTCGTATTCGTCAATTAGCCAATCCCTATTGCAGACGCTCGCTCGGGCATATTTGTATTTGTTCAACTCCCATAGAGCCCACCTATGGTTTATACTGCAACTATGCTGAGTAGACCTTAGTTACAGTTTCTGGGAGGGGCGTGTTATCTAGCACGAGCAACAATTTGAACATCTATCTATCTATCTATCTATCTATATACATATATATATATATATATATATTACCACGCGCCATATATATATATATATATATATATATATATATATAAGATATATATATATATATATATATATATATATATATATATATATATATATATATATATCCACATATATATATATATATATATATATATATATATATGTATTACTCCTATCCAAAATATAGAAGCAGAAAAGCCAAAAGATGGAGGTCACATCAGCAAGATCACTGATTAATATTGAAATGCATCATTTTTCTCCACAAATTATGACAATGATTTAAAATCAATCATCATTTACTTACAAAAATGTGTGACCCGCAGCAAGGCGCGAGTAATTCGGTCGATTAGTGTATATATATATATATATATATATATATATATATACCTTTGGTTTCAAATATATATATATATATATATATATATATATATATATATATATATATATATATATATATATTTTGAAAGCAAGGTGGCGGATCTCTAATTTTCTATACTATATATATATATATCCTAATTTTCTATACTATTTATATATTTATATTTATATATATATATATATATATATATATATATATATATATATATATATATGCAAGTTTCATGAAAAGCGACTGACAAGGAACTGTGCTTAATTTTTTTTTTTTTATTTAATTTTTCATGTGTTTTTTTATTTTTCTGGACGTAAATTATATAATAAGTTTACAAATGTTTTGTATGTTCGATCGCTTTCGCCCATACATTTAGCCATTATCAAAGATGTATTTTTACTTCTAACTGAATACGTGGATTATTTTATGCTTGTGTATGTCTAGAATTATAGAAATATTTTATTTTATAAACTTAAAAACTTATCAATGTGAAACAAAAGCTAGTTAATAACGGTTTTCCAAACAATCTTATAGATCCCCATATTAGACTTTTATTTATTTCGAAAGTAACCGATAGCAACACTGAACATACAGAAAAAAAAACAATAGCATTAACATTTTCTGCAAATATTAAATGCATAGTAACTATAAACAAGATGAATCTTCACTTAGAAACATGATAAAGAAATATAAAATTCAGGTCGACAAAAACAAGAAAATTAATTATTTACTATAAAAATTTTAAAACTGTCAACCTCATCGTCAAAAACAATAATTTACCTGCAAGATCCAAATTACAGAAAAACAATATTATTTACGAATTTATATGTCCCTTAAGGAACTGTTTTCCTGATCAAACCAAATTCATAATTATATTGGATATACTACGTCATTCTTAACAAGAAGACCCCCGTTACATCTCTCTGACCATAGTTCAATTAGGTCTCATTTAAATACTCATGAGAGCTACGAAATTCCATCCACAATATTCTAGTATAATATACAAGTATAACAGCCTCATTTACATGTATAAAAAAAAAAAAAAATAATGGAAGCATTTTTCATTAAAAAAAAAAAAGCCAACATTCAATAATATCAACTCTAAACACGGCCACAAATAAAACATTCCTATAACTCAAGATACACGCATAAAACAATCTACACATTCAGTCAAAAGTAAGAATAAAGTTCATCCTTGATAATGGGGAAAGTATAGCCGAAATCGCTCGGACATACAAAACGTTTTGAAGAGATGTCTGTGAAGTGCTGAACTACTTTTTAAGATCATCCTGATGTTATATGGATCTTAAATCCTTTGTATTTTCTCCAATAATTCTTTCACTTAGGGTAGGTAGACTGAAGCTGTTTTCTAAGTGTTGTTATCCACTTGTACCTTTTTATCCCAGGTTGTCGGTACTACTGTAATATACCCGGGGTAGTTGTTACATTGTAGGGTACTGCTTATACTGACCATTTCTTGTTCATATATCTCTGGGTCGCCACTTATGACTTTTGATCGATGTTGTAGCAGCGAATAATTCCTCTCTTTATACTGCATGGGTGTTGGGAGTTGAAGTTGAGGTATTGTTTGGTAAATACTGTATATAATTCCAATATAGACAGATAGGAAAAAGTATAGTTTAATCAAAATATGTGGGGTGTGCTGAAAAGTTGTTAAACCTACCTACTTACCCAAATCATTATTTCTATGAACAAAAATAATTTGATAAGTTTAAAGAAATTGTATTTTCCAGTAATGTTTTCTATCTATTACTTCAACCTCTTCCCATAGGCGGCGGTGATCACACTTTTCCCTTCATATATGGTTAGCTACGCCTGATTTTTCTATTTCTCCTCGTTACAGATTTACGATGTTCTTGCCTTAAGGGGGCGGCCTGTTTCTCCTTTACATTTCTTACTACAGCTGCATGGGATTGCGTACACACAGTTCTTAGTCATGTTCTCTTCTAAGGGAGGTCTTACTCGGAAGAGGTGTCTGCGAAGTGTTGAACCAATTTGAAGATTGTCTTGATGTTATATGTTGAGTCATAAATCTTTTGTATTTTTCCGATTATCCCTTCACATAGGGTAGGCAGACAGAAGCTGTTTTCTAAGTGTTGTAGACCCAGAATAGGTCCGAAAGAAAACTCGAACGCAACAATTTAGTGAGAACATTATTAACAAAAAGAATGAATACAAAAGTGTTGCACGTCCGACTGACGGTAAAGTACAGTAGTCAACTCGTCAACTGTAACCCACGAGGGTTACATGTAGCTCAAGACCGGTTTAACGTGGGATCACCGAGCCCGTAGGCTCGGCCAAAAATAATCCCTCTTTAACCCGCATAAACGGGTACAGGGTCAGTCAACCTCCCCGGACGAGACTCTGCCCTTCGGCGGAGCCTCGTCCGGGTTCCTCTCCGCCCGACGGCAGAGAGTTCGACTGTTTATCTGGAACAGGTCAACTGTAGACAGCTCTCTTGAGAGGCATAATCTCCCCGTATATTTAGTAATAGGACGAGTCCATTTATCCATAAGGTAGGTCCCATAACACTAAGTGTTGTTATCCTCTTGTACTCTTCTGTCCCAGTTTGTCGGAGCTGCTGCGAAGTACCCAATGTAGTTGTTACGTTGTAGGGTACTGTTAATACTATTTCTTGTTCATCGCCACTTATGACTTTTTGCACGATGTTGTAGCAGCGGACGATCCCTTTCTTTACACTTTATGGGTGGTGGGAGTTGAAGTTGAGGTGTTGTACGGTCAACAGTCCGAATAATGTAAATAGTGTAATTAATTCCAATACCTCATCTCAGAAATATAGACAGATAGGAAAAAAGTTTAATCAAAATACAAGGGGTGTGTTGAAAAGTGGTTACCCCTACTTACTTAACCAAATCCTTATTTT
>CAHIKZ030004553.1:1357500-1495000 GCA_903632075.3 Acanthosepion pharaonis | reverse complement strand
TATATATATATATATATATATATATATATATATATAAGGTTGTTTCATTAAGACGGATCAAAGTCGGCAGTAAATAAATCAGTGTTATTGGTGAAAATTTATTTATTTCTCTATTGGATCATAGCAATTATGTGAAAAATAATATCACACAAATGTCCGCTAAATCTGAAAGAAAAAGAAAAAAAAAGTCATTAGACGCATAAACTTAATTCACATTTAAAATTGGTCCAAGTTATTGGAACACTCTTTACACACACACACACACACACACACACACACACACACACACATATATATATATATATATATATATATATATATATATATATATATATATATATATATATGAATCAAATCGATGACTGAATTCAGTGGGGTCTGGGAAGTTTCTGAGCACCTTCTGCCACAAGTAAACCAATACCGCGAATAGAAATCAATAAAGAATAAGGCGAAAACCCGTCCGAAGCTGCTAAGAGGACGAAAATGGAGGACTACATGGCTGACTCGGAATGTGTGTAGTGTACACGTTCGTGGTTCGCATATAAAATGCGATTATTTACGTCTTGATTCGGTTATTCTGCTTCGAGTCAGAGTTGTAGCCATCACGAGTTAATGGCAAGGATCGCAATGCCACTTCCTCAGTCCATTTGCCTTAGAACAGTCTAGTATCTGTGCGTTCGACATAACTTATTCAAAGTTAATTTTAACTTGTTGTTCAAATAGTAGAACGTTTGTATAACGGATCCTCCATTACCTGTTTACTTCCAGGCCTAGCATTCGAATTCATTGGCTATTTTAATATATTTGTTTGTTTTACTGCGACACGAGCTATGGATATAAAACAAAACAAAACAAAGAAACATACAGAATAAGTAATTACAGCTTTGAATCGACATAAATTAGTACATTTTGTGATGAACTCTTTCAAGAAAGAGTTATGCATATATGTATTTGTCACTTTGAATCTAGTTGACCTTGGGTGAAGAAAGAACATTATTGACGTTATTTTTAACGACACAATGGCATAGAATTTTTCTATTCAACAGAGACATTAGCCCAAGCAAATATCGTCAGATTGACGTATTATTGCATGAATATGTGTTTTTTTTTTTTTAAGTAAAAATTCCAGTATTTATTTATTTTTTTTCAAATTGGACATTGGGGACCCTGTCAGTAAACTTCAATTTATCTATTAACGAAAGTCCAACGCTTTTGTCACTTTTACTAATGTATATCTTGTTAAAAAAATATAACGTTTATAGTTTAGTTAGTTTAGTTTTTCCTTCCATTTGTGCTGTTAGGCGTCGCGGGGAGACACAGTCGTTTGTCAGCAGCAAGGCAAGTGGCCTAGAGGAGAGATACTGAGTCGTTCCAGTGCCTTCTTGGCCTGCCTCTCGCTCTCAAGGCAGAGTACCTAAGGGTGTATGCTCGTAGGGCTGCTTGGTTGATACACATACGAGTGAGGTGTCCGAACCACGTGATCCTCTGTAGTTCGATATGTTTTACGATTGGTATTGCTGATGGACAACGACAGGGTCCAGCTGCAGGAACACACTGACCAACTCAAGCTGCAAGAAATACGACATGACGATCATTGTCAGCAAAACCGAGGTCATGGCCGTCAACAAGAGACCAGAAAAAACTAAACATTGACATCAATGGGACCCATTTAAAGCAAACCAGTGAATTCGGAGTATCTGGGCAGCATATTTACTGAAAACAGCAAACTAGGCAGAGAAATCGAGACCAGATGCCAGAAAGCCAACGTAGTCAGTTACCAACTTGCTCCTCTTCTAAAACATCCTAGCATTCCCATGAGCACCAAGGCAAATCTCATCAACGCCATTTTCCTACCAACGCTTATATACCATTGCCAGACTTGGCTCCTAACAAAAAACACTTGAGAGTAAACTGGTCACTTGTGAGACGAAATGCCTGAGGAAAGCAATGAACAAGACCAGGCGAGACAAGATCAGGAATGAGGCAATAAGAGATATGGTAGGAGCAATACCAATCATACAACGTTTATAGTAATAAGTAATATCTGGTGAAAAGATGGTCTCCTGTGGACAAAATGGTAGCCACGTATTTCGGCTGTGGTAGCGGTTTTGAAAATTGAAAAAACAGGGATAGCATCTCAAACACGTGGACCCACTAAAACGTTTATATTAATGATATGTCCGATAATATATATATATATATATATATATGCATATATATAATTATCATATATTACGCATATAGTGCTGATGTTAATAAAACAGTGCCCAATGTAATACAACAGAGCTATGAAGTATATATGAAGAAATATACATATTATTCCTCACCGATAGTACGACTCGGAGTTTCATGCACAACGCAATCTTCAGGTACTATCGGTGATGGATAATATATATATATATATATATATATATATATATATATATATATATATATATATATATATATATATCAAATATGTGGTGCAGTTCAATTTATATTACAATGAATCATTCATACAAAAAGTAGATTAGTAAAGTTAATGATATAAAATGGCGAAATCCCTTCACTAACAAAATTTTAAAGGTGCATTAAGCTACAAATCACTCGATGAATGTTGTTATTTTGTTTTTGTTAAAATTCAGGTAGCATCCGAGACGAAAAAAATATAATTTTACCAAAAACAAAATAATTTCCATGCCTGAAGATGACTGAATGTACAGTTGAAAGTACTTGTATATTAAAGAAAGATCTTATACAGCCTATAATTTTTAAAAACAAGGATCATAATATTCGTCGAGTGATTTGTAGGTTAATGCATTTTTAAAATTTTGTTAGCAAAAGGATTTCGCCATTTTATATGATTAACTTTACTAATCTACTTTTTGTATGAAGGATTCATTGTAATATATATATATATATATATATATATATATATGCAAAACTCTTCGGTAAAGTGAATCGAGTTCTCTCAGTCACTATGTGTTTATCTAAAAATAAATATGCTTAAATTCACCTTCATCCCTGACGTGCGCCAACAGCTTAGGGGTAGAATCTCCGACTGACGTCAATTCAGCCGGATTTCGATCCTAGCTAGAAGCAACTGGACGTCTAGCCAAACTGATGAGCTGCGATACAGCGAAACAACCTGTCTGTGGATGGCTATATATATATATATATGTAATTCTTTTATGTATGAAAATGCGCTCTTTTATGTTTAACGTTTACCTACTCTCCACAGCAAGTTTTCTGTTAATTCACCCCAAATAATGTAAAGCTACGAAAAGCTTTACATAAGAGTCGAACATTTGAAAGCCCACTTGTATGGCTCCTCGGTTCCCTGAGGTGGGGTTGGTACTAATAATATTAGGCGAAGCTGCTGTTGGCCTTCCCCTCAGGCAATACCTCTTATTCGTGATGGGGCTGGGTTTATAACACAATGCCCGAGGTTCCCCCAAAACGGGAATTTCTCCACGCTATTTCCGTCATACCAACTTTTAACTGGTTCTTGTGACACAATCGGTAGTGACGAGGTTGTACTGAAAAATACCTCGCTCGTCGGCTTTTTGGCTGGGAGAGGTTCAAATAATATTAAACTGAAAACCTAGTGGGTCTTCGCACAGGCAGTACCTCCCCATTCGGGAGGGGACTGAGTTTATTACACGGTACCTGAGATGAAGTGAATGGTTCATACTCTGGGGAGCCAATCGTTTTGTTTTTCTCTATCATCAAGAAAAAAACAAAACTAAAACTTACCGAATCAAAATGATTTTTAACTTTATCTTTTCTAGTTTTTAGTAGCATCAAAAAGACCATCAAGATATTTAGGTAACAAATTAAAAAGACTGCAAATTTTTATAACAATTACTAGGTAGATAGAGCCGCCTATCGTCTGGTACACACTCCTTGCCAGTCTTTTTAATATGATTAGAGGTTTATTCCTTGTTTCCTGTTTAGGATTGAGTATCCATTTCCTTCTAAAACCTGTTTCAGCTCTGTACTCATAACGTCTGCGATTGAACTCTAAAATTTTTATTCACTAATTATTATTTTCTCTCCCCCAACAATAAGAGTAGATAGATTCGCCTATTGTCCGGCTCACATTCCTCTTCTGTCCTTTGAACAGGAGTAGAGGTTTATCCCTTGTTTCCTGTTTAGAACTGAGTTTCCGGTTCTTTCTAAAGTTTTTTCATTCTCTGTCATTCCCGGGAACCTCTTGCGTCTTAGTCGTATTATCGCCTTGATTTGAGTGAACTGATAAACATATACGTATATATGTATGTCAAATAGTATCTATATATATATATTCGCCATTAGTCAAAACACCGACTATTCAGGTTGCTAAAGAAGATAAACACAATTTTGATAAAATTTTGGTTATGTCAGATTCCAAATCTATATCCAGAGTCTTCTCACTCCCGTTGAAGGAACCACCCTCTGGTTGACCATGTCTTCAGGAGTGTACCAGGGCCTACTCACTCCTGCTGGAGGAACCCCTCCCTGGTTGACCATGTCTTGAGCAGTGTACCAGGGCCTTTTTACTTCTGTTGGAAGAACCCCTCTCTGGTTGACCATGTCTTCAGGAATGTAGCCATATTCACTGTGATTGGCCAGTTGCGGGTTGGTGAGGCTATTTAACCCATACTTGGAGTGGATGGTCGTTGACATTGAAGAATCAAGGGCCATCCTGGTCTGCTGAGGAGAGCCGGTTTAGTTTCTGAGCACTCAGGTTTTGAATTTAGAGTTGGGAATCATTGTTCTAAAGTTTACTTCAATTTATACTTGTTACATCTCCGCCTAAACTCTGAGATTTTATTTACTATTTATTTAATTTTTTTCCTTCCATGAGAGTAGATTAGTTCGCCTATCTTCTGATTCATACTTCTCCTCTGTCTTTTGAACAGGAATAGAGGTTTATCTTTTGTTTCCTGTTTAGAACTGAGTTTCCGTTTCCTTCTAAAGTCTACTTCAACTCTATACTCCTAAGTCTCCGCCTAAAGCTCTGAACATTTATTTACTATTGAAATACTTTTTCTTTTATCAGTAGGAGCAGATAGGCTCGCCTATCGTCCGGTTCAAACTCCTCCCCGGTCTTTCGAATAGGAGTAGAGGTTTATCCATTGTTTCCTTTTAGGATTGGGTTTCCAGTTCCTTCTAACATCTACTTCAGCTCTGTACTACTAATGCGTGTCTTTTCTTACGCTAATAGAAATCCAAACAGTAACACTCTACCTTGAGTGGCTCTTGGGCCTTGTATTTGGTGAACATTAGCAAAAAAAAAAAATTATATATAAATATATGATTAGAAAGGTACAAAGTAAGTTTCCGAACTTTCTGTATTATGACATTTAAGGCGGCTTTGTCTGCTTGGATAAGAAACACTCCTTGGCTTTCTTAGACATAAAGTAATTTTAAGTTGAAATTTAATAAGTTAATTCCTGTTTCGCCGCTTTTAAATAAGACACTAAATAAATATTAGCGTAAAAGCAGAGTGCATAATCAGGAATTCATTAAATCATTCACTGTTTCTTTGGATATTTGAAAGTTTACATAATACCATTTATGTTTTTAATAGAACTACGATAAGAAATAAAGCTATTGCTCTACACTATTTACATTATTCGAACAATTGTCTTCATCTTTATGGCCATATTTATCACAACATTTCGGTTGTTGTACGCTCCGGCCTTCTTCAGGTGGTTGGAATGTCGAACTGAACGCTTAATTTCGCTCACTGGGGTAGACTGTTCTAGTTCTACGTGCCATGTCTAATGGATGTCAGTTATCAGTTATCTCCTGTTAATTCCCCTCTCCAAGTTCTCCACTGCATTAACCTGGTATTAAACTTACACTCTTTGGATCCTTTATCCACTGTGCCATGTGTCGATTGCTCTACATTTGTAAATAAAATTAAATTTATTAGACTATGAATAATTAAGATAATTAAAATCATTAATCGTCAATCATTGACCTTCAATCATTGACTTTCAATCATTGACCTTCAATCATTAACCATCAATCATTGACCTTCAGTCATTGACCGAATATCTATCGTTACTGTTGGTTGAACTTTGTAAAATAAAAATTCTTAAAACAGATTTTAAAAATTATTTTTCTTCTTTTTGCCGTGTATCTTCAAGACGTGCACGATTATGGCTCTCCGCGATATCCAGGCCTTTGTAGCTCTTAGTAAAGTTTGTCTTTTTATTGTCTCTCCTGAATTCTAAAGTACTCAGAATAAAATCCATATATCACTGCCACAAATTCCTAAACCGGGTCGTACGAGTACCACAGGCACTACTGTCATTGCAGCAGTGGGTGTCTCTAGAGCATGATAGCCTGACCGAACTTAACACTCTTCAGGCTGTTCACCAGTCCAGGATTTTCATTCTACTTGGCTGGTTCTTCTACCAAAGCAAAAGATCCCAATCCATCCTGCTATTTAACCCATCGTCTGGGGTAAATGGATTCATGCCTTTTCAAAGAGCATTTTTGCGAAGTGAACGAAACTGACTTGGACAGAATTTGAATTTGGCAAGCAGATTCCACTTTCTGCGTCGATAACTCTTACACAACGTGTTCGAGCAAAATACACACAATTCAAGCAACACCTCCTGCATTGGTTAAACAGTGACTATATTATCACCCCAATTAACTTGGCACTTATCTAATAACAGTTCAATTAAATTACATACCACCATACTCCGATTTCTTAATTTCTCACAGACGCACCGTCGCCTCCCTCTGTCTGTTCTACAAATACTTTCATGGAAATTGCTCCGAGGAACTGCATTCGCTGGTTCCCAAACTTCATGAGTTCAAGCGTCCTACGAGGCTGGCATCCCGCTCTCACCCCTTCACTGTCGAAACTCCTAAATGTAGCCGTCTCTTCTACTCTAATAGCTTCATGTCTCGAACCTCTCGCCTGTGGAACTCTCTTCCCTTCTCCTGTTTCCCTGAGAGTTATAATCTCCAGCTATTCAAGTGTAATGTCAATCGACATCTCCAGTTGCCTTAATCTATCTACTACCATCATCCTTTCTTCTATCACTCCTATCTGATCTTCCTATTTTCTGTAACCCCTTGCGTCCTAGTGGCTTCCCGCCTTGCTTGGGGTGAAATGCTTAAAAAATATATATATATATATATATATATATATATATCAACCTCATCCCTGATATTGAGCACTTTAACCCAAAATATATCTTATCATTTACATATATATATATATATATATATATATATATATATATATATATATATATATACGCGTGTGTGTGCGTGTGTGTAACTGCGTACGTGTGTGCTCAGAAAATGACTGTACTTTGGCAACAAAATATTTATTTTTCATAGTGAGACGTGAATCAACTTGAATTATTATTGCTAAATTAAGATGGCTTTGTCTTCTCTTCATAGTTCAATGAAATGTAACAATATAGGTAATTATAAAAACCACTTGACTTATAAACTCTTGAATAAGAAAACAAAAAAATTGCTACATCCGGCAACGCTAAACCAGACCAGTACAAGATATCAGAGAGGATTTTCACTGATCACGTGTTATTAACGTTTGAAACGCGAGAATCGTGAGCCTGCAGTTCTTGAATTTGTTCCTGCATAGCACCAACTACTCCCCCTTTACCACCTTCAATTTCACAGCCATCCACTTCATGTAGTTTATAATTTCATATGTACTATTATTCGCTTAAACACCGCGTCTGGCGTCCCTTAAGCTCGATATCAACTTATTGCCTATTTCTAATATTTATAATTATTGGCAAATAAATGAAAAGAGACTACTCTATAATTAATCCTACTACATTTTAAATTTAAATTCAACTACACCTGTACTTCTACTAATTCATGATCAGCAGGAGTATAATATTGAACATCTATAAAAAATACGTTAGTAATAAAGTGCCGAAATTAGTATGATGAAAGAAGAACAGAAAAAAAAAAAAAGAAACGCGTGTAAACTAATTAAATTTATTTGGGAAAAATGTTAAGTTTTATTTTTTTAAAACATAATTATTTTATGGTCACTTTGCCATCATATTTCTTCTAAGGTTGATATTATTTTGTTCTTGTAAGAAAACACACACAAACATACAAAAAAATGGATAACGAGGAAGACGAACGCAAATACAAGTTCCATATTACTATTATTATTATTATTAGTAGTAGTAGTAGTAGTAGTAGTATCAGTATTACTTGTGATATAATCTTGCCAGAGAGTAATTTTAAGTGCCTAGTTACCAAGTTTCCTCCACGGTCTATGAGTGAAAAGAACACTATTTATCCATATTAGGGATGTTTCGTTTAGATGGAGAGGATTTTGCCGATGATATGTGCAGTTACAAAGTAAGCTTTTGCGGGTTTGAGATGCTGGTGTGTCCAGGGATTTTTACTCATATAATTTTCATTAATCTTCTTTTTCATACCCAACGCCCTTATCACAACAGAGATAATCGTCGTTTTAAGTTCCCACATTTTTTGTTATTTCGATTTGCAAGTTTTTATAATTTGACAGTTTTTAATTTTTTCTAGAAACATTGGAATCCTGTGGTCAAGCCATATCAATTAGTTGGCATGTTTCTTTTCTAAAATCATAAAAGATCCAATTTCTATGTTTGGTCTGTTTACATCCATTTTACTGTCTGTGAGGATTGCGAAATTCCACTGGATAGTCACTCCATCACTATTTCATCATTCGGGTGGCGTTTGCGTCATGTACCCGGGTCTTCAATGCCATAGTGCAAATAGACATGATATTATTATTATTATTATTATTATTATTTTTTTTGGTTTCTGGTGTATATTCATTTCTTTCCGGGTCTAAGGTCAGAAATGACATCATGACTTCTGTGACGTCGTCCCCCGGTCGCAGCGCCGACTGTGACGTTCTATCCTGATCTACCACGGCGCCAGTTGTGACGTCCCTAAACAGCACCAATTGTGACGTCTTCGCCGCGGCGTCAGCTGTTCGCTCCTCGCCCTTCCGTCCGGGTGTCGCTGCTCCAAACGTGACGTTCTAACCCTTTGGTGATTCGGGTAGGAATCTGGTTAGATTGATACCAGCCTCGCCGTTCCCAACCTGCTTCCAACGCCTGGTTACCAGGGTAACTGCACTGATCTCCAGTCTGCCTACCCACGTTGTGAATTGATCTTAGACAGATGAGATTAAACAGGGGTTGGGGCCGTAATGCAAGCTGAGTTCAACGGGGGTGATAACACACAATTATGTATAAAATAAAATAAAATGAAAACTCACAAAGTCCAAAGTATCAAAGAAAAAGGGTAACAAACTTTTTATGTCTATTTGTTCGGTACATAGGACTATGTCTACTTCCCGACCCGTTCTGTGGATTGTGGCACGACGCTTTCGCTAGGCAAAATTTAACGCTTCAAGTTGTCTGTTCTCTAAGAAATTTGTGTTTCGGTGTGTCTTTGGACGAAAGTCGAAAAACTTATTTCTGTGGTCTGATTCTAAGTCGCTCTTCAAACTACTTGTTCTTGGTTGAAGAAGAGTCCAAAAGTGTGCGTGAATCTTGGTCAGCTATCTTGATGCGGTTTCAACACTGGGCACTCATCTCTGCCTGCCGTCCGGGGCTCAAACTCAAACTGCCGTCCGCGGCTGCACTCCGCCTGCCGTCCGCGGCTGCACTCAAACTTCTTCTCTCCAGAGTCTGAATTACTGGGCACTCATCTCTGCCGCCGGTGCGCGAACTAACTTCTTCTCGCCAGCTTGGGTCGAACGAACTTCTTCACTCAGGCCAAACGAACTGGCCTCTTCTGCCCGCTAGGGGGGCGAACGAACTCGGCCCGCCGTCCGCGGCTCAAACTGATTTCTGTCTGGTGGGGCTTCGTTTTTATTGACGCCGTCAAAACTGGGGTGTGTCTGTCGGCGCCAGGGGTTCTTCGATAATTCTAAATACGTATCCACCTTCTTATTTCTGGCTAGGGATTTTTCACTCTTTTCCATTTTTGGTAACTCTTTTCTCACTCCCACTCTCTTACTGTGCTTCTAAGGGGCGTGCACTAACTTCCCCACTTCTTCGTATCGGCTTCTCACACTTACACTCTGGATAGAGGCGTCGACTGATTTTTTTTTCGTGCGTCACGTGACCGCTCTCGGCCAATGAGGTCCTGGTCGGGTATCTTTCCTCCTCCTTCGTGCGTCTTAGTCGGGTATTTTCCTCCTCCTTCGATCCACCACTTGGCCAATGACGTCTTAGTCGGGCGTGAATAACCCGTGGCTTTGTTTTGGGAAAGAAATACCTTGCTTAACTAAAAAAAAAATTAATTAAATCGCCCTTATCATGAGCGGCCGATGTGACACTCTTGGTTTTAACACGTGGAGTTTGTCAAGCAGTTTATCGCTAATTGGACATGGCCTAAGAAAGAAATTTTCCTCCAACTTGGCGTCTCCCAAGCAGAAATAAAAATATTTAACTTTCCTTCGGCCCATATGTTGATAACAAAAAATATTTATTATCACAGGGCAAACATTTATTCTGTCAAAAGAAAGAAAAATTTAGCCAGTGAAAACTTCTTGTGTGGGATTTTTTAATTCTTTACACAGGGAAGACTGTCTGTGTTTCGTCAATGTTCAACAATGGATTTCTTCTTTTGGGTGACATCCATTGATAACAAAATTCCATTTTTCGTGGACAAGCGGAAATCGGTCAACGCTTGTTCGTAGGTGACCTAGATATTTTCGACATCTGATACCTATCAACTATAACCTTTTTCCTCCTCATTTCCGTCTCTTAAGCCGTGTGTGTGTGTGTTCGCCTATGATCCGTCTGGTATTACTTTTTCTTTCTTTCTTCTTCGTTTTCTCTTTCTTTCTCCCAAATCGCTTGAATGCAAAGAAAGAATTATTCTTAAAACCTAAAATATTTTTCGGCCTTAAATAATTATCAAATGGTTGATAAACCGTAAAAAAGCAAATCATATATCTATGAATATTTCTTTCAAATCGTCAGGATGCATGGTGCCACACTTCACTGAGCATTTTTTGATTAAAAAAATCACATACCTAAGATCACACACATTTTTATATATATGAAGTCCTTCGTAGGCCTGTAATTGTGAGTACATTTTATTTGTATTTCTTTAAGGTATGGGCTACTCCCTTCAATGAGCTTATTGGACACTTTTCCAATCAATCCGAGTGCTCCAACTACAACTGGAATTATTGATGTCCTCATATGTCATATTTTCCAGATTTCCATTTCAAGATCCTTGTATTAGTTTTTTGAACATCTTCAAAGATACACTGCAGTCTGCAGGGACTGCCATGTCAATAAAAAAGCACATTCTGGTCTTGTCGTCTTTGATCACGATGTTTGGACGATTAGCTTTAATTGTTCTGTCTGTGTGTATTGTGAAGTCCAATAAAATTGTTACAGGTCCTAATCTCTGTAACAAGGTTTGGTTGATATACCAGTTTCTTGGTTGTGCTGGGTATGATGATAAACTACATCCAACAGCAAGGCCTCTGATCAAATAGTTTTGAGGAGCGTGGAACCACCTCTTAATTGCTAGTGTTCCCAGGTTCGCCCTAACACAGGGTAGTAGCACCTGTTAGGGTCCCGGTTATGGGCAAATAGTTACCCACCCCCAAACTGAGATCAAAACACTATGGAAGTGTAAAAATAGGACTTCATACCAGAAATACTTTGTAAAAAAATAAATAGATTACCAGCAATACATTATTATCAGCAATAGATTTTAGGCAAAATATTTTACTAGCAATGCTTTTTTAAAATAAATATTACCAGCTATACATTTTTGAAAAAAAATATTATCAGAAATAGATTTTTTGAAGGAAAAATATTACTAGCAATACATGTTTGAAAAAAAATATTACCAGTAATGAAAATTTTGTCAGCATTAAATAACCCATTGAGGTTGATATGCCTATGCATTTGAAAAAAGATGCCTTTCTCGATAGGGGACGAACCTGCGCCCCTCTTTTCTATGGGAAAGTTACCGTTTGATCCAGTGTGCTTTACCACTTCTGCATTTGGTACATTATAGTTGCTTTTGCTTTCTTTTTTAGGTTCTTTGTCGCTTCAGTAGCTGTATTATGGTTTACTTGCACTTCTTCAACCAATTGAAATTCTCTTTTGAATTTGTTGGCTTCCTTTATTACTGAATAAAGTTTCTCATTTCTTTTATGTTTTTTTTTTTTTTCAAACAAATTATTATCCATTTTTCTGTAGTTTCCAAGTATCTTTGAAGATCGATTGTTGTGGTTTTGTAAGACATTTCGAGTTGAACTAATCCTCTGCCTACTCCGAATCTAGACACATACAGATGATCAACATCACCCATGGGATGATGCATGCGATGGTTAGTGAGAGGCTTTCTCGTTTCGGTGTCTATTTGCTTAATGTCATCTATGGTATAGTTAAGGATGTTGAAACTGTATTGAACCATTATTATTATTATTATTGTTGTTATTATTATTATTTGTAATGACAAAAGTACGCAGGTGTAAGCTTTAACAAAGCTTTATTCATCTGATAATACAAGGTTCGCCTATAGTATCCTTTTGTAGTCCCAGTAAACAGAAATAGCTCTCTCAAAGAGGAGAGTAACAAAACAAGGGAAGGCCACTCTTGATTATTCATAACATTATTATTATTATTATTATTAAGTTTCAAATTGAACTAGAAAAGATTTTTACTTCAAGTTAGAGTATTTAATGGTATTGCCCTAGTAAAACATCGCTATGATGTGCTTTTTTTTTTTATATTACACTAACAAACGCACACAGAAAGAGTAATTGAAGCCTTATAATAATTTTAATGTCTCCATGAAGAGTGTCCGTGTCTCTATTTTCTATTTAAATGATTCGGTGTGGTTAGTTTAAGGTGGCAATTACTGATTTGTTTAATCTTTAAACGGCGGGTATCCTCGGTTGATGTTTCATTGATGATCGACAGACATCATCAATGAATTATTTAAACTTTGTTTACCAACGGTATAGGCATTAGTCATTCATGATTCGAGTCTAAATGATTAATTGATAACCAGAATTTTCTGAAATGTTTGCCTACAGATACATTAAATTTATTTTGTTTTGTCTGTTTAACGGCATATCAACTCCTCATGGGTCATTTAATGCCGAAATTTAATTTTCTAGGGTGTATTAGTTATTTTTTTTTTTACAAAAATGTATTGCTGGTAATATTTATTTTTTTACAAAAAAAACCCCAAAAATATGTACCTGGTAATATTTTTGCTATAAAAATGTTTCTACCCCCTTTCATGGTTTTTTGACCCTAGTTAGGGGGTTCACTATTACCCATAGCTGAGACCCTAACACAAACATGTCCAACTGAGGTTTCTCTAATGGCCACATGGTCACATATGTGTTATCATGAGGGCCACACACGACAACCAATTGTCAATATTATTAGTCAAGTGTGAATATATTAGTCGTTTAATAATATTCATTGCAGAATATTTTTGTTACTTAAATTTATAAACACAAAATGTGTATACAAATGTTTTAGCCGGATTCACGTATACAAAATAATGAAGTAGTGTGATAAAAAAATAAAATTTTAAACAACAACATATACTTGCAGTTTGCAACAGCAACAAATACACTGTACAAAAATTACAACAGTTCAAAACTCAACATTTATTTGCCGCTATTCATCCAGTTTTAGTTTTTTGTCCTGAGGCTCGACACCTCTTTTTTAAGCATTTCACCCCAAGCAAGTCGGGAGTGCCACTAGCACGTAAGGGGTTACAGCGAGTGAAAGTAAGAGTAAAATCCGACTACTAAAATAAAATAGAATAAAAATTACGTGCCTGAAAATTTAAAAAAAAAAAAGATTTTTTCCTTCTTTTCAACGATATTTTTTTTATGTGTCATGAATATTTGGAATTTAAAGCTTCATAAATTACATTTTAAGGTGAGATTCTGTTTCATTAGCTATAAGCAGATTTATTAAGAAGAATAAAGAAAAAATAGTATTCATTTAAAACTTCATTTTACAAAATAATCGCATTTTAAAATAACATCTGCGAAAATCGCGCAGTAATCAAGACCAGTAAGATACGAAAAGCTGTAAAAAGGGCCGTTAACTAAGTAAGCTTCCGAACATTGCTACTAGAGGAACAAATATATAAACAGCGTCAGTAATGGCGACCGGACAACGCGAAAGAGATCGAACTAACATTGACGATAAATCAAAAACGGTAATCGAGCGCAATGTTTTAGCGTCATTTTCGAAATAACAAGACAATTTCACACCAGAATGGTACATTCTCAACACCGCAAATTAACCAAAAATGGCCCCATTTTGCATCATCTTTTTGGTTCACTAACAACAACAAGTGATAAATTGTTACTGCGCATCCCTCAAAATGGTGCGGGCAGCGTAACCGTTATTGGTGCAGAATGTGAAATTGTCTAAGTTCCAATTCCTGTCTAGCCTGGTTTCATATGAGAAACGCGCGAATCGATCTGTTCGTCTCCAAAGGGCAAATAAGACGGTAGACTGATGTTTATAGTCTAGAGTCTCAGTTACTCTAGAACAATGGTTCCTAAACGGCGCAGTACGCCTCACAAGTAATGTGGAAGTGGATAGCAGGTGAGGCGAAATGATTGAAAGACAATCAAAGATTTAGAAATAGTTTTAAAAAATTCATATTCCAAAAATAAATGATTTCAAAATTTAAATTATTTTCGATTATTTGTAACTGCATGGACGAGTCCCAATATAAAATAGTTTTAAACAATTATTGTCCGACTTTCTCAATGTGATATTTTTGTATTATATCAAGTATTATGAATAGAGTCCACAAATTGGAGGAGAGAGTTATCAATGATAATATTCTGAGTTCGAATCCGAGGTTATCTCCCTTTAACTCTCTATCTGTTTTTTATTTGTACTTTTTATCACATGAAATTTGGTGAGGCGAGAGCAAATTTTCAGTCAGAAAGTGAGGCCCAGAGAAAAAAAGTTTGGGGAGAACTGTTCTAGAAGGAAAACTCTGAATTCAAAATTGTGGACAAGGCAGCGGTGAGTCACTTCGCTTCTTCTGAAAATGTAATGGCAGATTAATCCCGCTTACCATTACTGCAGGCTGCGGGTCTGCAATATTTAAGTCTACGATATTTTGTATGTACAAAAAACGAAACTACTCTCCAATTATCTGTGGGATTAAAAATAATCTGTCACCTAAAATAATTTAAGACATAATTAAATCACAGCGATATATTTTTGTCAAGCTTAAAATAACAATGTCTGTGTGAGTATATATACATAGGAATGAATACAAATATTTACTTCCGCGTACATGCACGCACATATGTATCTATATATATATAAAGTTGTAACCTGTCTGTCTGTTATCAAATTCTTCATAGAGTTTTGGAGATAGACCCCCGTAACCATATATATTCTGAAACTGCATTACGCAAGATACGTGGATAAGTATATTTCATTTTGATCAAAGGGGGGGGGGACGCCCCACTCCCTGAATTTTATTTCCCTTTGATATAAATTAAACATAAATTCCTAGGGTACCTGGATAAGTATATTTCATTTTGATCAAGTGATGTCCCCGGGAGGCAAAAACACCCACTGAATTTTTTTTCCCCTTTGATTTAAATTACATTTAAAAATGGAATAAAGGAAATGACTCCAATGCAAATTATAGAAGGAGGAATCCAGATGATGGAGGTTACATCGGCAGGATCATTTTGATCAAAGGGGGACCCGGAGGGACAAAAAACCCACTGACATTTTTTTTTCTTTGATTTAAATTTGAACAAGGGAATGATTCTTCGGGGACTTGGATAAGTATATTTCATTTTAATCAAAGAGTTCCGGGAGGGGAGCACAAAACCCCCACTGAATTTTAATCCTTTTGATTTTAATTAAATTTAAATTTGAACAAGGGAATGACTTCTATCCAACATATAGAAGGAGAAAGCCAGAAGATGGAGGTCACACCGGGAAGATTACTGAGTAATAATGAAATGCATCATTTTTTCTCCACAAATTATGACAATGATTTAAAATCAATCATCATTTTCTTACAAAAATTGTGTGACATGGATCAAGGTGCGGATAATTTGTTTAGTATATATATATATATATATATATATATATATATATATATATATATAGGGGAGAGAGAGTCATTCACAGACAGACTGTTTTGCAGCTCTTCAGTATGGCTAGACCACCGATTACTTCAAGTCGGGATCGAAACCCGACGGATCTGACATCAGTCAGATATCTTACCTCTACCTCGTCGTACGGGAGAAAGAAAAAGAATTTTAACGTTTTTCGCTATACGAAATACGCCCGCCAGCGGTTCGGAGAATATCAATTCATACTTGAAGAGTATATATATATATATATATATATATATATATATATATATACAGACACGACAACAAATACAAAAAACACTCTAAAAACAAATAGTGTCTTGCATCCACCAGAGAACTAACATTTCTGATCACTTAACGGGGGAGGGGATGGGGAAATAAATTAAAGAAAGTGGGGACAAAAATAAAAGGGGCCAATGCGCATACATCCTCTAGTTAAACTAAAAACAGAAACAAGCTTAAACTAACCTTTTTTGGGTGGGGTTACCAATGTTTAATACAGGGTTCCCAATACAAGGTTCTCAATATTCTAAAAATGCCACTACATGTGGGCCCCCATCATTCGACAGATACACGCAAGGATCACGCATCTTTTGCCAAATTCTGAAGAAAGGTGTCTTCATCTTTCCACCCTGATTTTGACTTTAAGCCGATGCTTAAAAGACAAGATCATTTGGGAAAATGTAAACTTCTCGTTTCCATAGAATTCCTTCTGTCGCATTGTCCATATCATGACTCACATAATACCTAGCGAGCACAAGAACACATATTGCTCAGCCTTAGTTAACAATGGTACCACGTTGCTACAAACAGAACTGACCTCAAGGACAAAGAACATTCTACGCTGCGTGCGAACCATGATGTCTTCAATAAAGTTGCACAACAGTAGAACGGCTTTTCAGTGAAAGAGGGTGTGAGTCACGGTCTTAACCGACTCACCGTAGGGGCGTAGTTGAAAGAATTTCTCAAGCCCGCTGATGAAAGATTTTTGCTGACCCAGAGGGCACTTCGCATCACCAGCCAGGTGAGTGATGTCTCATCATTAGTGAAGCATTTCAATCCAGGTGCCCAAGGCTGAATAGAGCGAGCATCCTACTTTGTTAAACCGAGCTCGCCAATCAGACCATCTTGAACACACACCCCTCACTAATACGTGATATAATACCTTACGGGACAACGCTTGGACAGGCCATCCGTCGTCCGAAGGAGGAACTCGAGAGCTAACTGGCATTTACGATAGAAGAACTCGCGTCGTGGTAAACGGTGGGCCTCCTCTTCGCACGAGTGCACACTTCTTAGGAAATTCACCATACCCATCCACTTGCAAGCACATTCTATCTAGGAACGCGATACGAAGCGTATGATGACGAATCTCAACGCTAGGCATACCCAGAGCGCCTTCAGAACGGTGGAGGTTACAGATCTTCCGACATACCTTGGGAACCTTGCCTTCTTACAAGAAAGAGTACAAAACCCTAACAAATTGCATTAGTATGACGTACGGGAATGGAGGCACGGAGAAAAGAGAATTGGGTAGATGTGCGGAACATCTACTTCTATCTTCCCCTTTAAGGAAATACTCCTCCGGGACACAGACGAACTGGGCCTTTGACCTACGTTCAAGTTCATTTCCAGAAAGAGATCGGGATTGAACCAGACGCCGAGTATCTTGACCAGCTCATCCGTCCAGATGAAAGAGCCGAGAATAGAAAGCCAACAGACTTACCGCGGTTGATCTTGGCCCCTGTCACCGTCTCGTACCCTCCGATTTCTTTGCTGACTTCGTCAATCTCGGGTCTGCGCGACACAAGTACCGAATGGAGGAATACCTGACCGAGGTGGTAGCGTCAGGTAAGGAGATTCCGCGTAGAACCGGGTTCGCCTTCAACATTTGAAGGAAAGGCTGCAACGCAAGAACATAAAGCAAAGGCGAAAGTAGACAATCTTGAAGAATGGAGCGAGACAACACGTAAGTCTCTGATCGTACACCATTCACATTCACCTGTAACACTGTGCCTTGGCCCATCTCACTTTTGATAATGCCGTCAAGAAACAGGCCACCAATGCCTCAGGGCAATGTTAATTGCACAGTTCTTTATACAGGGATGGATGAACAATATGAAAGATCCTCCTCGAACAAAACTGATTTATATTTTTTTACATTTTCATCGACGAAGAACGCCAGGGAAGTGAATGTCCCGAAGTTGTCATTAGCCTTTTCGAGCATCGCCTATATTTCTTGGGATTCCTGCTCCTATCGTAGGAAAATTTCTAAGGTTTTCAACGTCTTTTGAGTTGAATTCTTTGAAATTTAGAAGATGTCTTAAATCTTGCAGGTTTCCGCCTGCTCCTTCGACACCCGACACACGTCTTCCTTAAAATTGTAAATGGGTTTAGATTTTTTTTTCGTATGATTCTGTTGATGTAATTTTTGAACTGCTTAATTTTTTTTGAACTGATCGGTGTATGAGCAGGAAATGTGTTTGGGTGTGTTTAGGGGCGTAGCCTTTTTTGGCGGGGATTTTGAAATGGGAGCTTTTTTGAGGGTGGTCATCCTGGATGAAGTGGACATTAAGAATTTTGTTACTGGAGGTGGAGCCATGATATATTTTTTGTTTGAAAATGAAGTCAGTACCGAGGAAGAGGATGCGCTGCTGGATGTTCCTGTGAAATTTTAAACTTTAGCGCTTCTTTCGGTTATTCTAATCGCACTTTTTTTTCTCAAAACTCAGCTCGTATATTAATTTCATTGCTCTCGTCATGTCGACGTATCTTGGCCGGGTCATCGCCCTTGGAACTGGTAGAAGGAATGGGACTGTGAGTGTCTTCACCCGTGGGGGCTTCCGGGGATTGAGGTTCCGCTGTGCGGAGTTTCCCTCTGGTCTTGCCAACAACAAGACATTCCCATTTTCCTATTCCGTGAACGGTCTCTTCACACTTCCAACAGGTTGGTTTGCGACCGGTCACAATGACCGGCATTTTATGGACTTCTATATCCATACAGTTGGGACAGAGATGAAGTCTTTTCGATTCAGCATTTTCACAAAACTTGTTCAGGTTGTCAAAGGCAGCACTTAGTATCTGATCATCCTCTACCAGATACAGGGCCAAGTATTCTCCTAAGACCTGAGGAGGAACCTCGTATACTGTCAGTAGCTCTTTCGCCTGTTATCATATTCTGTGCGGATAATGAGGTCTTTGGTTATAAGATCTCGATTAGAGCTGTAGGTAACGGTACGTCGCACATGAAGTAAGCTGTACCCTTGATTATCTTTGGGGTTTAAAGTACGTCAAAGTTTTTATTAGACGCAAATGCATTCGTCAGGCCATGTGCATTGTCTTTTGGTTCGAACAGTGACGCATTGTGGGTAGTTTATTGTATTATTCTATTTTGGTGGGCGTTAACGGCTTCGAATTATTCTGGGGGCTATTGTGTGGGGGGAAATACTGGATTCGAACACAGTTTTTTTGGCTATTTAAATCGTTTTCAGTTAACTTTTTATTTATTCCATGATCACTTTTATATTTACATACGTTTTATCCCCGATATTGAGCAATTTAAACTATCAAAACAGCATACCGTAAAACTATATTTTATCATATATATCTATAAAATGGCGACAATTTATCCATCGCAGAATATTTTATATTTTTTAATTTTTGCGCATGCGCGTTGTTTGTCTTTGATTTTGTCGACTGCACAGTATAGTAGTGTCAGTTGGGCACCGTCTGTTGTAAAAATAGCACCATGACGCAATTCACCCCACCAGAAATTTGAAAACGGCATTCTATACTGCTTAGCATTCGCACTGGAAGCTTCGATACGAACATTTCTGAATTTTGGGGTGTTATTCTGAAGCCAGTGCAGAGAATTCGGAAAGAGCTGGATGAGTCTAATGGTGATTACGAAGGTACGGCAGGTAGGAAAGCTCACTGTAATCGTTCTCATAAGAAAAGAAGTCTCAAATTCGTTGATGAGGCCCTCAGACTTAGCATGAAGGCCTACATCAAGTGCTTTGAGGAGGTAATGCTGCTTTGGGTCAAGAGGGTCGGTGCTGCACGACGCTATGTCTAGCAACAGGACTCTGCACCATGCCGCAGGAAATCTCAGTCATGGGTGTTAGACAAAACTCCGACCATATCACCCCATATATCTGGCTACCTAACACTCCAGATTGAAACTCACCTGATTATTATGTGTGGGATGCCAGTTGAGACAGAGGATTATAGCAGCATTCATCAACTCAAACAAGGAGAATGCTCAGAAAAGTTGAAGGAGATCCCGAAGTATTTCAAAATAATTTTGTATACTTTTGATAAATATATCTGTTAAAATGAGATGTCAGTGTTATTTTCGTTTTGGGGTAATTTAAACGACATCACACCATACATAAACACCCCTGGTCAAAATTTCAAGACCAGATACAAAAGGGTTAAAAAATATAAAATACTGTTACTTTAAACACAGTATATTTGCGAAACATTTACATTTAATTAGAAAATCTAGTTTATCAACAAACAAGTGAAAATTTTAAGTTTTTAATTGATTAATTTAAACAAACACTGAAAAAGTCTTTGTTTTTTGGTTGGTCATAAAGATAAGACCATGTAAATAAAAATAACAAATACAGAACAAAAAAGTCACAACGACAATTTAATTCTCAGTACATCCTCCATCTTTTGTGAATTATTTCGAAAATTCGCTTTGGCATCCTCATTATTAACTTTTGCATGAGGGTGCTTGGGATGTTCTCCCAGGTTGCATAAACTGCAGCATGAAGAGCATCCACAGTTTCAAATTGTAATCCATGTTTATAAACATCCTTTGCTATCCACCGCCAAACATTCTCGATTGGGTTTCGATCTGGAGAGCATTATGGATTGCAGCATTGTCCTGCTGGAAAATCCAGTTTTCTCCACATAGATGAGGGTCTTCAGTAATTAGCGATGCCTTTCTTGACATGTCAATGTAACTAGCAGCTGTTTGATGACATTTTACCTCCCGTAACGCAAGAGTTCCATTGTACGAAAATGAACCCCAGACCATTGTGTCGTGTTGAGAAAATTTCTACTGGGACATTTTTGCATGCCAGTAACGTTGAAAACCGTCTGGGCCATCAAGGTAGAATTTTTCTCGTCTGAAAACAAGACTTTCTTCCATTTATACACGTCACAAGTTTGATAATCGGAACCAAATTGTAAACGGGAGATTTTATGGCGAAGAAGAAGGCGAGGCCTCTGCAGCCGTTTCAAGTTCTTAAACCCTTATTTAAATGCCGTCGAATTGTCCGAGAGCTGCATTCAGATGTTAGGCTTGAATCTCTCTTAACTTCTCGCCTAATGAGTCTGTCTAGAGATGGTGAGATTTTATTGGGGCGACCGCTTGATTTTTTAGAAGCATACGCATCCGGATTTTTAATGAAGTTAGCAATGACAGTTCTGCTAAGGCCATTTTCATTTGCAATGGCTCGTTGCGAAAGACCACGTCTTTGAAGTTCAACAATCCTGCCTTGTTCAAACTTTGTTAAAATTTTACCCTTAGCCATTTTAAAATCTGAAATTTAATACTGGAAATGAGCTAAGTAGATGTCTACACGCATGAAGCTATGAGCACACTGACTAGTTCTACAATTTTTGTCTAGTAATTTTTTTTCACACATGGTCTTATCTTTTTATGACTAAGCAAAAAATCATTTTTCCATGTTTGTTTAAATTAATCAATTAAAAGCGTAGAATTTTACTTGCTTGTTGATAAACTATATTTTCTAATTCAATGTAAATATTTCGCAAATATTTTTTGATTCAAGTAACAGTATTTTATTTTTTTTTTACCCTTTTTTATCCAGTCTTAAGATTTTGACCAGGGATGTGTATATATATATATATATATATATATATATATATATATATATATATATATATGCATTTCTTATTACTAAAAAAATATAAAATATTTTAGTGGGCTCACGTGTTTGAGTTGCTATCCCGGTTACTTTTAATTACACTTCAATCTTGACTACACTAAACTTAAAATGTAAGAGGATATAGCATATGCACCAGAATATATTCAAGCCTTACAAAGTCTGTCTCCAAACCTAAATACCAACGAACCTAGTGATGAAAGTTTCGAGGAAGCAAATAAAAAAAAAGTAATCCTTGATTCAGCATTTAAGCTCAAATTTTGACAGTAGCTTACTCTGTCACCGAATTCAGAAACATTTCAGCTTCGCAACTTGGGACTTTTGATGTTCTTTTAAAAATAAACTAAGGTGTAAGTCAATTCATTATTTCATCGCGTTGGACTTTCAAATGTCATCCAGTTCACAACTGTAAGCCATTCTGACAAATCTTTCTCGTTCTTTGTCTCTTTTATTGTCTTTATTCTTTTGATTTTCTAATCCCACGTCGTTGCATATCTCATCAATTTTTTCCTCTCTGTCTCTTTTCTTCTTCTTCTTCTTCTTCTTCTTCTTCTTCTTCTTCCACCTCCATCCATTTTCAGATACTCGCGTGAGTGTCTTTCCTTTTGCACACTTCATTATAAACATACGCAACCATCCGCTTTCTTAAACCAATTAAACGCACACACAAGTGCAACGTCACAGACGTGCACTCACCTCCCTATAAAGGACCAATTGACACCAATTCTCAAATTACTGTCATTTACCAAATGTGAAGAACTGGGGAGCGAAGAAGGTTACCTAAAGACATATTCCAGACTTTATTTGTTCATGAAAAAGATATATCTTCACCCCTTTTAAATAATACTAATAAAAAATAATTTATTTTAATCTCACTTATTGTTATGGTTCAGGACCAAGGAAGAACAATACGAACACAAGAGTAGAAATAACGAAGGTATATTACACGAAATAATAATACAAGATGTGGAAGGTGTTAGTATGAATGTCAGTCTGGTTTGGAGTGAACTACTATCGGCTCGGCTCGATTCGACCCTCTCTCTTGAGAAGCGTAGTATACATAGTGTTAGGAAATGTTCATTCTGTAGTTATAGGTAAGGACCCATGACACTTATGCAAGTTCCTTTTAGCTAAAGAGCAGATCTCCAGTTAAGCATTACTTACACTTAACGAAGTAAGGACGACAGTTTAAAGATTCACTTACTGAATTTACACTATTTACATTGTTTGTACTGTTGTCCTCGTCTTTATTGTCACATTCACGAGGTTTCAGCCGTTGTACGCTCCGGCCTCCTTCAGGTGATATATGTTGGAATTTCGAACCGAACCCTTTATTTCGTCCACCGGGATAAACTGTCCTAGTTCCACGTGCCATGCCTTTTCTTGATATCACAGATTCAGTTATTTCCTTTCAGTAACTCAACGCTCCAAGTTTTTGTTCACCCCTGCTGTAGTCAGGTATTGAACTCACAGGTGAAGTCAGTTGTTTACTTCAGCCAACGAATTTATCCCCTACAAACGAATATGATAATAAAGACGAGGACAGCACTCCGAACAACGTAAACAGTGTAAATAGTCACAATATCTCATCTCAGAAATATAGACAGAACCTGAAGAAGGCCGGAGCGTACAAAGGCCGAACCGATATTAATATGACAAAAAAGATGAGGACAACAGTCCGAACAATGTAAATAGTGTAAATAGTTATAATACCTTATCTCAGAAATATAAACACACTCTTAAGAAGGCCGGAGCATACAACGGCTGAAACGCCGTGAATATGAGAATAAAGATGAAAAAAAATAGTCCGATCAATGTAAATAGTGTAAATAGTTACAATACCTTATCTCAGAAATATAGAGAGATCCTGTAGAAGACGGCCGAAACGTCGTGAATATGATAATAAAGATTAGGATAGCAGTCTGAACAATGTAAATAGTGTAAATAGTTACAATAACTTATCTCAGAAATATAGACAGATCCTGTAGAAGACCGGAACGTACAACGGCCGAAACGTCGTGAATATGATAATAAAGATTAGGATAGCAGTCTGAACAATGTAAATAGTGTAAATAGTTACAATACCTTATCTCAGAAATATAGAGAGATCCTGTAGAAGACCGGAACGTACAACGGCCGAAACGCCGTGAATATGATAATAAAGATGAGGATAACAGTCTGATCTGTTGATAAAATTTTACTTTGCAGGAGCAGATGCAATTGTAATAGAAATGGAATTTTAGATGCTATCAGCTTTAGAGGATTTCGACATTGACAAAATTATACAGATATAATAAATGAAATATACGACAATGATAACATACTCGAAGACATAAGTAGATCTATTGCCCTAACGCTTCCGAAGAAGCGAGGTGTCAACTAATACGACTCCATCGGAAACTCAGCCTAATGAGCTACATCATAAAACTCATCATCCGAATTCTGATGAATAGGACGTGCAGCAGAATTAGACCGGAAATAAGAAAAGAACAAAAAGTGCGTT
The DNA here is from genome assembly GCA_903632075.3 of Acanthosepion pharaonis. Taxonomy (NCBI): domain Eukaryota; kingdom Metazoa; phylum Mollusca; class Cephalopoda; order Sepiida; family Sepiidae; genus Acanthosepion; species Acanthosepion pharaonis. Next base: position 1,470,447 of record CAHIKZ030004553.1, on the reverse strand, counting down.
TACGTTAAAAAAACACTATATCAAGAAATACGATATTTATGCTCAGAATGATACCAGAAAGACCAATACAAGTGAAAATGGATATATGCAAAGGCATTTGACAGGGTAGGTAACAAAGAACTATTTGAACTGCCAGGTAAGCTTGATTTATTTGAAAAGAACATTAGAATTATCCAGAACAGATACTGGGAGAAAACCACCTGCAGGAGGATTCGAAATGAATACAGTAAATGCACAAAAGTTGAAAAGAAACATAAGACAAGGATGCTTCTTCTCGCCAGACTTATTCAATTTTTACAGTGAAGCAATCCTGAGAAAATTAGAAGTGTTTCTAGGGTTTGTTATTGGTGGCCATAATCTTAACAACATTAGATATGCAAATGATACAGTGTTGATAGTAGACACAGAAAGATCGCTACAGGCACTCCTCCAGAAGGTAGTAAAAGAAAGGATTAAACACCAATTGTCAGTAAAAAGAATGCTGGACAATCCCCTCACAGATGAAGAAGAGACTTGAGGCAACAGAAATGTGGCTCTGCAGAAGGATGCTGAGAATTCCATAGACTGACTATGTGAGTACCAAGAATGTTTTGAGGAAAAAGGAAACAAAAGAATTTAGAATCAGAGAGTTGAAATTACTAGGTCGTATAATGAGGAAAGAAGGTTTGGAGAATATGACTCTCGCGGGGCCTACTGAAGGCAAGAGAGACATAGAAAAAACCGCGAATAACCTAACTAACCGGTTTGTATAAATGGTTAGTAGAACAGGAGTTAGGCGAGATAGCAAAGGCATAAATTTTACCAAGAGCTACAAAAGTTAGGAAGTCAAGGAGAGCCATAATTGTCCATGTCCTGAAGGTACACGACACAAAGAAGAAGAAGAAGAAGAAGAAGAAGAAGAAGAAGAAGAAAGAGCTTGTGTAGATGGTTTACAGAACTGGGATTAGGAGAGATACTAAAAAGACAAAACTTGCTAAGAGGTACGAAGGACAGGAAGTTGTGGAGAGCGATGATCGCCCATGTCCTAAAGGGACACGGTACGTAAAAGAAGAACATTGTATACGTAAAAGAAGAACAATATATTTTTTCTATCTTGTTAGCTCGGGAATAAGTCTCAAGTTCTTCCACTCAAGAACATACGATTACATTATATGATTGGTGGATGTTGTTTCGGTCAAAGATTAAAGACGTCAGTTTGTATTCAAGTTTATCACAAAATGCTTCTTTTCTATCATCCTTCTTTTTTTTTTTTTTTTTTTTAGAGTTTTGGATGTTATATTTAGGATTTTTTTTTATTTACGCGTGCGGAAGCGTGTTATTTTGTTTGCTGCTGTAAGTCTGTGATCTGAGTTAGGGTAAGAATGATAGAGTCGAACATCAGTTATTAATTGCTAGTGCCAGGAATCCGAGATGCTGAAATGTGTAACCATTTTCGTTATTTTATCTGGGCTATGCCGAGTTGTACAATGTTTCATAGGATGATCAAAACATGTATCTAGGATTGAAAATCCTTTGGAATAACAAAATTTAATAAGAGTTACCCATTGCCGTTTGAGGTTTCACTTTCAAAGAGTGACGTATTTCCATCAAAAGAACTGTGACGTTCAAAAACACTTGAAGTCGAATTAAAGCCTCCATTTTTGAATAACTGCCGATTGGTTTCGACTGAATAAAGTTTAGTTAATCACCCGTAAGAGTTATCTTTTCATGGATACACATTTGTTTCTAGTTACGAACAAACTATATCGTCGACCGACAGTTTTCTCACGGTAAAAGGTTTTTTTACAACATCCGCTCATATGTGCATTGCAATTCCAACAGAATGCAAATTAATTAAGAAAAAAGCGAATAATTCCGTTATTATCTACTTTTAGTTTCGTATTTTTCCAATGAAACATGACTGACTGCATATGTTAGTACATTGTATGCCCATCTCACGAGAGTCGTTACTTGCTGATTGACCACAAATTTTTCGATTGGATTAAAATCAGGAGAGTTTCCGGGCCAGTCTAGTATTTGATTTTCTTACTGGTAAGGCTTGTCATTGTGTTCGTGCAACGTTACAAACTTTCGTACGCTTCCGTGGAGTATCGTCCATCGCAGACAATGACTATAGGACAACTAATCGACAGTCGGGAGAATATTGTCTAGGCGTTATAAAAATCTGATGCAATCACTGATGACGCAATATTTTTCAAGGCCAAACAAATTTCATCATACACCTCGAAAATAGATTCATAAAACTGCACACCACTGCAAATGACCTAATTTGAAGACAAAATAGAAATCGATTACATCCTGTCAATCCAGTGGGTCTAAAACTGGCCGTATGGTGAAAGAAAGGAAACTAAAACGCCTGTTTTAATTAATTTGTACAATGATGTAACAAATTACTCCTGTTTAATGGTAAGTCTGATCCGTTTGATAAATTCAAATTGGTAGCTGATGTAAAAAATAAGATACAATCTGTTGTTAACTGGGGCAAGAAATGACTTGTTAATTTGAACGCCTACAAAATCAAACAGCGGTCTTTTAAACGTCTAAGGGAACTCTTTTTGCCTTCCATCAAAATGGTTGATGCTGACCTCCAGGAGAGTGGTTACTTCTCGGCTAATTTTTTCCGAAATATTATATTGAATCAATCGCTAGCTCTACTGCGAAAAAACTTGGTTCACTGTGTCATGCTATACAATTTTTCCCGCCATTTTAATACCTTACATATTTATAAGTCTACCATTCGTCCATGTATTGGAACCTGTTGTCACATCTGGCCTGATACTCCCGCGTCTATTCTTGAAGAAACCGCCAAACTAACGGCTTTGGAAACATCTTGTGCTGTTGCGAATCGATCTTTTGTTTATTGACAAACCAAATTTCCATCTTCCCTGCCGGTAGTTTTTACCGGTCGGCCAGATCCGCTACGTCTATTATATGTTCCAGTTTGATTTATTTTTGAATAACTTGCGGACACGTGACTCACTTCGATTAATCTTACCAGCTATCGATCTATTCGACAACCCAAGATCATGAAAAGTGGCGACTTGGCCTTTCTTGAAATCAGAACAATGCTTAGGCATGTTAATATATATAAATGCAAATGTAATAAGCTTTATATTTTGTTCATCATCATTTCTATGGGTGTGTCCATTTTTTGCCTCGTACTGTATATATATATATATATATATATATATAATAAAAAGGTATTCTTGCCAGAGGCCCGGAGCTCTCTCCTTATCCGAAATACGAAGGGCCTGGCGATCTTTCAGAATGCTGCAATCCCCAAATCTGTGTGGTTGATGATTAAAACAACGAGAACATGGCTTTTAATCTCTTGGATTAGAGTCGAAGCTTCCATGACGGGGTTGAAAAAAAGAGACAAGTTGTCATATTTGGTCACCTATGAATTTTTAAATGACGCGTTCTCAAATACCCGACGCACACTATACGTACACACACAAACACATGCACACAAAAGAGAATCCTGGGTATGTTAATAAACTACGTCCGACAGCCAGGAGGTTTGGAGGAACGTAGACCCACTTCTTAATTGCAGGGCGGTAGCACCTGTTAGGGTCCCAGCTATGGGCAAACTGTGGACACTTAAACACAAACAAAAAACTATATAAGTATAAAAATACATTATATAACAAAAATACCAGTACTAAATTTATATAGAGTAAAATTACCAACAATACTATTTAAAACAAAATGACCAACGATACTTTTTATCTTTAATTGAGGGCATACAATTACGTTCAAAATGTATTTAGTTGAAGCCATAAAAGTGTCTTCAAAATATTTAGATTTCGGCATCAATTAACCCGTAGAGTTTGATATGCCGCTAAACCAAATCAACCAACATATATACACATATATACATACACTCAGTATATATACGCTCCTTCTGTCATTGTCTTTTATATATATATATATATATATATATATATATATATATATATATATATATATATATATTATAGATGAGGTATTATGTACACTATTTACATTATTCCGACTATTGTCCTCATCTTTGTTGCCATATTTATCACAATGTTTCGGTCGTTGTACGTTCCGGCCTTCCACAGGTTTGTTGGAATGTCGAACTGAACCCTTTATTTCGCTCGCTGGAGTAGACGGTCCACAAGGACACATGGCACAGGGGATAAAGGCGGTAATTAAATCCAGTGACAGGACCCAAAGAGTGTGGGTTCAATACCTGGTAAAGGCGGTGGAGAACTTGATGAGGGGAATTAACAGGAGATAACTGATAACTGACACCCATTAGACATGCCACGTGGAGCTAGAACAGTCTCACCCAGCGAGCGAAATAAATGGTTCAGTTCGACATTCCAACCACCTGAAGAAAGCTTGGGCGTACAACGGCCGAAATGTTGTAATACATATGGCGACAAAGATTAGGACAATAGTCCGAATAATGTAAATAGTATATATATATATATATATATATATATATATATATATACTGCTGTTCGATAAAAGTGACTCACCTGATTTTTTTTTTCGTTTCATCTTTTGGAAGTGCAATCTGATGATCCGGCGTCCTTTAAAAGGGCTCTGGTGAAATAAATTATTATAATGGTACCTTAAAGTGGTCTGTTTTTCTTTTAAATATTAGCTCTGGATTTACATTGAGCTCTCAGGATTTCATCCTCCTTGGGACTACCCATACGGATTACCAAGTTTTTCATAACTTAAGTATATATATATATATATATATATATATATATATATATATATGGTGGCTGCCTACTCGAGCATGACCACTTTCTTGAATTAGCCATTGCTTGACTTTTTTCTACAAGAAGGTACCTGCAAATTAGAGATTATAGGCAATTTTGCAACAGGAATGCCATTCTGTGAACATCAACTACCACAATTTACTTGCAATAATCTTCAAGGTGACTGTTGGTGGCTTCTTTGGATGGTATTTAATTTAGACTCCTTGCTCTCCTAGACTGTTCGCCACCCAAGTGGATTGGGTCGAGAATTTTGCAGCACCCTCTCATAATACCCCACAACGAATCAGTAAAAGGCATTTAATAAGATTAAGCTATTCTGGCAAAAGAACTCGAGCCTGGTGTCAGTAAAGACTAAAATTCTGATACAGTAGTAATTACCATCTTCATCTTTAACTACTCCCTAGCGAGATGCAGAGGAAATGATTATGTTTTCAACAGATTTATAAAATGCATTTAACATCTAATTATTGCAAGTAAATCTTCGGCTTATAGCGATATTAAATATAAAAAAGATTTTTCTATATATGTATTTTAGAAGGCGTAAAACAAAAAAAAATGTTATTGGCACTAAGTCAATGTATTAATGCTTTTGATAGGAAAAGCAATTAGGGCGGAATGTTACGTAACTCGGAAACCTAACCTTGATAGCCAGATCGACCACATTATTATTGAAATTGAAAACTTAAACAAAAACCCGAGAAATTCGCGAATAATCAGTTTAATTGCTTCAAGCGTGCACCTGTGTCTGCTGAGAAAAACTCCCACGTGTTTTTGCCCACTGGTGTTGGCTCAGTGGTTAATCTATTCGGTTGGTTGTTCCAAAACCCAAAATCAAAGCGTAGTCCTTTCTCGCTATCCGTGGAGATTACGTTCTAGGACCAACTGCGAAATCCCTTTTATAAATGACGCAGTATTTGCAAAGAACCCACGCTCATCCTTCTGTTTTCTGTAAATCATTATTGCAATTCATTTCTAGATTACTTACAATTCCTAATACAGTATAAATAGCTATATGTCCCAAACGACGTCAAGACCGTTCTTAATTTTAACACCTCCAAAGCTAAACATTAATCCTCTGAGAGATATGTTTCTGCCTTCCATCAACACGACTGATGCTATCCTCCTAGTAAAGGGATTCGATGCACCTTTTCGGGCTAACGTTCTCAGCTGACATGAAGTGGAAAGACTATATTGAATCCATTGACAGGTCCGCTGCTAAGAAATTTGATTCACTGTGTTGGACGAAAACATTTTTTCTCTCCAGAATCTGTCATACATATCTATATCTCTGCGATTCGTCTATCTTTAGAATATTGCTGTCACATATAACCCAGTTCCCCTGCTATTTACCTTGAAATCCTTGATAAGATCCAAAGAAGAATCAGCAATATTATCAGTCCAGATTTGGCGCCTCGGTGTCAATCACTTTCCCACCGCCGTAAGGTGGCCTCCCTGTGCCTTTTCTATAAATACTTTCAGGGTAATTGTTCGGATGAGCTCTTCGTTATAGTGCCTACACTTCATGAATTTAAGGACAGTACTAGCGTCGAGATCTCACCAATTTACAGTTAAGCTGGCTTGATGTAACCGTAAATTCTATGCTAACAGTTTCTTTTCTCGCGATTCTCGCTTCTGGAACTCCCTTTCGGCTCCATGTTTTGCAGCCAACCTCAATCTCCAAAAATTTAAATGCAATACCAATCGCTATCTACTGTCCTCCTGATTACTCTTTCCTCTTCCCGCTCATTATTAATGTTTCTGTTCCTAATTCTTTCACATCCTGTAACCCCTTGTGTCTTAGTGGCTTTACTACCTTGCTTGTGCTGAAACCGATTGAAAATACTATATATATATATATATATATATATATATATATATATATATATAAAAAAATGTACTCGCACTTTAAGTGTTTATTGACTTGCAAAAAAGATTAATGGTTAAAATTAAGAATTATTAATTTTTCTTGACTTACAAAGAAGATTAACGGTTTAAATTAAATTTTAATTGAAATTAAATTCATGTTTATAAATATTCACTATTACACGCACGCACGCACACACACACACACACACACACATACATATATATATATATCGCTCATATTGTGCTGGTTGCTGGTGTTGATAAAACAATGTTCAATGTAATATAAGTATATATTAATAAATATACATATTATCCTTCGCCGATAGCATGACTTGGAGTTTCATGCACAACGCATTCTTCAGGTGCTGCGTACAGACTAAACGTTATGTAATTTAAATTTTGCTAAAAAATATCTGGTTATCTTAATGTTGGCACAGTTATATATTATATCGGGATTTTATATTTTTTTTAATTTTAAATGTTAAATTAAATGTTTGGCATTTAAAATAAACAGGATTTGTTTAAAATTTAAAATAATTATTATTTTAGAGTTGTCAATACTAATTTTTTATATTAAACATAAGGGGAGATTACTTGGTAATTTCTCAAAAAACGTCAAAAAAACATAATTTACAATAAAAGTCAATCTGATCAATTTATTTAAGCAATTATTTATTTTTATGCCTACATGGAACCACCAATTCATTTCTCTTGTTTAATAAGATTGGGTTATTTAAGTGTTTTTCGACAAAACGTAAATTACGTCTATTTCCTTTCCCATTTTAAGATTTGGCTGTTGCTACAATATCCCAGGTGATTATAGGTGTATTAGCACCATTTTTTAATTGCTATAAATATATATATATGTGTGTGTGTGTGTGTGTGTGTGTGTGTGTGTGTGTGTGTGTGTGTGTGTGTGTGTGTGTGTGTGTGTATGTGTGTGTGTGTGTGTGTGTGTGTGTGTGTGTGTGTGTGTGTGTGTGTGTGTGTGTGTGTGTGTGTGTGTGTGTGTGTGTGTGTGTGTGTGTGTGTGTGTGTGTGTGTGTGTGTGTGTGTGTGTGTGTGTGTGTGTGTGTGTGTGTGTGTGTGTATGTGTGTGTGTGTGTGTGTGTATATGGTTAACCATTATATATACATATTTGTGTATTTGGGAGACAATGCCTCTTTTATAAAAGTTCTGCAGTTAAGTTTTCTATTTAATTTTTCTTCTGTTCTTATAATTTTCTTCTTTTCTGGATGTAAATTATGTAGAAACTGTCCGAATATTCTGTGTGTCCGAGCGCTTTCGGCTATACCTTTTGCCATTATCAAGGATGATTTTATTTTTACTTTGAATGTTTGTATTGTTTTAGTTATGTATCTAGAATTATAGGAGTGTTTTGTTTTCCAAACACAGTCAGCACATTGTGGCCGTGTTCATAGCTGATGTTATTGAAAGTTTTGGAAAATAATTACGGGCAGCTTGGAACATTTCTGGAATTATAGTTTGAATAATTCTGATCCGCGCTTGGTTGTATCAATAGACGCGAACGTTCCGCTAGTATAACTACCATATGGAAATTGTTTGATTATTGAGATAAGAAGTAATATACAGTGAGTCCCTCGTATTCGCGGGGGTTAAGGACCAGAACCGGCCGCGGATAGTTAGAATCCGCGAATACTTGTAACCCCGCCTAAAAAGTGCTTATAAGTAACTATTTTGATTGTTAAAACCCCATATGCCTTAAACTTTCATCCTAAACACTTTAGAAACATTTCAGACCCTTTTAAAAACATTTTAGAAAAATAGTATTGGTGACCATGAAATTAGAATAAATTTTCTTTTATACGTACAATAACCGTTTTTAATTACGCATAGATCGATACAATCATTGAAAATACTGTATAAAATATGTGTAACAAGACATAAAATAGAAAGTTTAAAACATATTCTAAAAACTGTGATGATGGCCCCAGACTTAGAATAAACCTCTTTTAAGACCCCAGTCGCAGCCCCTAACAAAGAACTAAGCTCAAGCACTAAACATGTTGTTGAGTTTGTTTTTTACAATGAAAATGAACAATTTCTGCCATAAAAATGGACTGTTATATGTTTTAAGTCACTTAAATAATAGGAAAATAATACAAGAATATTTTAAATATGTTCTATCGAAAAAATACGCGAATCGAGGAAGTTCTCAGCGAATAATTTGTACATATTTTCTTTAGAAAAAAACGGAATATTCGGGGTTTCCGTGAATAACAAGTACATATGTTCTAAAGAAAAATCCGCGAATGTGTGAAGCCGCGAATGCTGAAACGCGGATAGGCAGGGGCTCACTGTGTACAATGATGGAAACTTCTACGGATGGTAGGAATTTTTTTTTCCCAGTAGGAATTTGGCAGAATAATATTCACATGATTTGAATTACGCTCATGATCGTTTCATTTGGAAAAGCAGGAAATGTAACACAACCGACACGATTATTTTCACTTGCTTCTGTACAAACAAACGGGGCATTCTGTCGTCATTGGAATATACAGTTGCTTCAATATATCAATGCATCGTGATATCTTGCAATGGACGCACGGTGGAGTGATGGTTTGATGCTCGGAATAGAAGAATAGTTTAAAAACTCCGTCCTGGGTATAATAATAAAACTACAACCGCGTCCTGGGTAAGATGATAAACTACATCCAGCAGCAAGGCATCAGATCAGGAAGCTTTGAGAAGCGTGGAACCAACTGTTAATTACTGGTGTTCCCAGGTCTACCATGACCCAGTAGCACCAGTTAGGGTCGCAGCTATGGGGAAATAGTTAACCCTGACACTATAGTCAAAACACTATGAAGGTTTAAAAATAGGTTTTAATGCCAGCAATACGTTTTTGTAAAAAAAATTAACAGCAATAAATTTTTGAAGAAGAAATTATTACCAGCAATACATTTTTTTTACCAACAATTTTTGAAAAAAAAATTAATATTACCAGCAATAAAAATCTGGTTGGCATTAAATAACTCACTGAGTTTGATATGCTGTAAAACAGACCAAACCAAACTTGAAAGAATCACGAACATAATCTCTGAAGAACAGTAATATATATAGATACTGACTGCTAAACTCATTGGATTTTTTTAAGTGGAATTAATTGAAATTTATCTGTTAATAGATTTTGCTTACATATTTATCCATTTTATCTTTTCTATAAATTTTGTTGAAGGCACGGTGGATTAATTGTTAGCGGCTCGGATTGAAGAACCGAAGAGCCGTGTTCGAATTCAAGAACACGTTCATTACATTTATTACATACGGGCCAATACTCCTGAAAAAAATTATGAATTCGTCTCTTCTCTCCGTAGCTATGGGTAAAATTAGCCAGACAGACTGGGACGTATAGCCTTTGGTGGCAATTCAAAGCAAGAATGAAACTCTGAATTCAAGCCACCCGCTGCCTTGTAGATCTTGCCTCGTTAGGCAAATTCTACAAAAAGGTAAATTCAAAAACAAATCCACTTCTGAGAAGAGAGACAGAGTGTCCTCAACAACCCGCTAAACAAACTACTCTGCCTTGAATATCACCATGAACCATGACCGTGAGAAGTGGGGGGGGGGAGCTAACTGAATAAAATGAATGAATCATATCATACAACGTATTCGTTTTAAGTTGACCGATTTCTTAAACAGTATGCTTTTCTTAATTTTTTTGACTACCGTAATTTCCCATATATAATTCGCCTTTATCCATAATACGTAAATTCTGTACTGAAAGTGTGGGAAAATGCTTCTACTCACACATAATACGCACCCCTTGTTTGGTAATCAAACCCTATAAATTGTACCTCTCCAATTTCATTACGGCCAGTGTTTCCTACTCTTATTCAAGCTGTAATTGAAGATATTTATCAAAATTTCCAATAAAAGTAAACGGAAATACATATATTGTGCCTACTGTGCAGACTCATTAACCTGTTTTTGTTCGATAAAATGTGCAATCTATCGAATGTGTATGTAGTTTTTCACAAAAAATGGTTTAAAACATGAAATAATATTATTCTAATTTAGATTTAAACATAGAATAATATTAGTCTAATTTAGTTTTATAATCATTTTTATTTTATTTTACATTTGTAAGTATTGTTGGGTACATATGATTATATTTGACATTTAGGGTTGCAATGGCAGAAGTGTCAAATTGTCGTATGTTTGTGTTGAATAGACATATAGCTGTATCAAACTTACAGTAACCGCCGTCTGTCTAACTCTCTGCATTAGCAGGGAGGAACCCGGACGAAGCTTTGCCGAAGGGCAAGGTTTCGTTCGGGGAGGTTGACAGCTCTCGAACCCGACTAGGCTATATTTTTGGCCGGGCCTACGGGCTCGGATGACCACGTTAAACTCGGCCTTGTGCCACATGCTACACCGCGTGTGTGTGGGGGGCAGCTAAATATAGTTGAATAGTCATTTCGCAACTAAAATCGACCTATGAAACGGCAATTTTTTAAAGATTTTTTGTAGCTGTGCATAATACGCACCCCTAATTTTGCTTGTTATTATTTTTAGAAAAATGCGTATTAGACATGGGGAAATTACGATACTTTTAAAATTATTATTTTTGCTATTTTCATCGTAATTTTCAAGTCCTTTAAATTTTTTTTATTGTTCACTCAATACAAGGTTCAAGAGTCACTCGCGGTAGAGGGATACTGAATGGAAGGAAATGAAGAGACTGAGATTGCAGTGTTCTGTACCGTGTCGCCACTGGCTTTAGTAGTTCAGAGCCAAACGCCACTTGATAGACTATATCAGCAAATGACGATTTCTTTTTTATATTTGCTTTATTATACAAGTGACAGAGAGAGACGTGGAAACATCGATTCTAGGAGGTAGCAGAAAAAAGATCTTCAAGGGAACGCATGCGCACTCGTTGTCTTAGCATTCCGCCACGGCCGGGATAGCCTGTCTGAGAAATCTGAGCGAGGAAAATGTGTCGCAAACTTTTGCGGCCCTCTCGACTTCGTGCCGTTTTGTTCTTATATCCAAAACTTAGATAAAAGCAATCTATCATTGTCAGAATTCTACAGCCACGGATTTTCTGGTCAGTAATTTACTATCCTGGGCCAGTCTGCGCATTCTGTAAAGCATCCACACATCTATTGGCCGAAAGCACTTGAGAGAAAAATAATTACGGACAAAGCCTCTTTCGGATTCCACCCCGCCCGAAGGCAGAGAGTTCAACCGATCAGCCGGTCGACCAACATCGACTGACTGACCAACGATATTTAGTCACCCCCCCCACGAGGGCATCATGTGTCACAAGGTCTTTTTAACATGGGATCTCCGAGCTCGTGGGCTCAGCCAAAAATATACCCATTGAACCTAGGTTCAGGCTTGGTTTACCTCCCCGAAAGAGAATCCGCCCTTCGGCCTAGCCTCCTTCGGGTTCCTCCCCGCCCAAAGGCAGAGAGTTCAACCGATCAGCCAGTCGACTGACTGACCAACGATATTCAGTCACCCTCCCACGAGGGCGTGATGTGACACAAGGCCGGTTTAATGTGGGATCTCCGAGCCCGTGGGCTCGGCCAAAAATATGCCCATTGAACCCGTATAAACGGGTTCAGGGTCAGTTTACCTCCCCGAAAGAGAATCCGCCCTTCGGCGTAGCCTCGTTCGGGTTCCTCCCCGCCCGAAGGCAGAGAGTTCAACCGATCAGCCAGTCGACTGACTGACCAACTCCACTCAGCGACTGCTACTACTCTTACTTATTATAGGTGGGAGAGTCTATTACTATAGAATAGGTGTGTTCCATTATAACAACAAGTAACAGAAAAACTGATGAAAACTTAATAATAACAATGATTTCTTCATAGATTTTAAATAACCTTGGTTGGCAACCGGTCTAGAGGAAGGATAACCCTGAATTCAAAACCGACTGGGCGTGGGTCTAGCAGCAAAAAGTCTACTTTCTAAGAAAACCATAGTTGGGCGTAAGTTCTTTATACTTGTCTCTAAGAACTTTCTAGATTGTTACCTCAATAGTTATTACTAGGTTTTGGATAGAAGATCAACAAGTAATGAAAATAAAAGAAAAACTAGTCAAAATTAATGACGACAAGGATTCTTAGGAAATTTCCGATCTACTTAACAGCGAAAATGCTAGTGTGAAGGTACTTCCCACTTGTTTTAACCGTTTGCATGCACTAATTCTACTTAAGTACCCTAGCGCATAAGCTATCGAAACATATTGAAAAGTAAAGTTTCAAAGTGAAAATGCTAGTTTTGAAGTGTTTTACTATTAGGGGATATAAACAATCAAAGCAGAATATAAAAAAACTAGACAAGATATAAAAGTTGTTTCAAGTGCTCTTTGCAATAGAAAATACGCTTTTCATGAAACATTATTATTTTCGTTTCTTTGATTTCTGGTGTTTACACATTTCTTGCCGGGTCCCGCCCAGAGACCTAAGGTCAGAAATGGCATCATGACATTTTCCACTGAACAAATTAAAAAAAGAAATACATAATTAAAAAAATGTAAATCAACAAACATATTTTACATAGACAGAGCTTTTTCGCAAGGTATGAGCTGTACTCGTGAGAACAATTTTTTGTATTTTTTTACGGCATGGACTTCCAGGAATCCCTTCAATTAGTCTACTGGAATCTTTTCCAACCAATCCGAGGGCTCCAACTACAACAGGGTTTTGTTGATGTTCCCATATGCCACATTTCTGAGATTTCGATTTCAAGGTATTTTGACAGCTTTTTGAAAATCTTCAAAGATACATTGCAAGCTGCAGGGACTGCCACATCGATAAGGAGACACTTTTTTTTTGTTTGCGGTCTCTAATAACAATGTGCGGTTAGATTTGGTTATTCTTTATTATTATTATTATTATATTTTGATTTCTGCTACCAGTCTGTGGGAAAACCCAAGGCAGGTAGAGGTGTGTTGTTATGGTTACATTTCATGATTTGTTTTTTTAACTTCCATAACATCACTAGCGTTACATGGACAAAGTTCTTCTTAGTGTGTGGGCTATACTTAAAAAGACAGTGCTTTGTATTTCTCTTAAGCTGGGATTTCCAGGGATTTTTCAATGTGTTGTTGTGTTCCTTTTTTTTATCATTCCAAGCGCCCCTACTATGACTAGTACTATTTTTGTTTTCGATTTCCACATTTTTTCCTATTTCGATTTCCAGGTCTTTATATTTCGATAGTTGTTCAAATTCCTTAATTGCTTTGTTACAGTTCCCTGGGCAAGTCATATCAGTTAGTAAACAAGTTATTATTATTATTATTATTCTCTCTTCTTCCGCGCATTTTTTTTTTTTTTTTTGTTTGCTTTCAAATAGGGATCTTGCATTACGGGTGTTTTCCATCAAATCAAACGACTTCAAACAGATTGTTCTTTTCTCAGAATATTTATAGAGTCAAGCAACGAAGACTTCATAAGCGACGAGATACTTGGTTTTATTCCGATTTTCTTAATGTAAGTATTTAGGTTCGGTGTTATAGACCCCAATTGGAACAAAAGTGGCCTGAACATCCGACATTCTGGCAACCTCAATTAGACGGTCAGTGTACTTTTAAAACATTTCAAATTCTTTGACCTTCGTGTTATGGTCAACAGGAACATCGATATCGATGGGAAGGCAAATTCCGGAACGCTCCAAGTGGACATTACTTTTGTTTTTATTTCCGTGTATTTCATGACTTTCCCGATTTAGTTCAATAAGCATTTCTTGGAATTCCTCCGATGGTTTTGATATTAGATAAAATATCATCATCAAATCGCAGAGGATTTATATATTCTCTGTTTATGTTTTACTCCAACCATTTTCTAGTTCCTTTCCCGGAAGATATTTCCAAGACCTGTTTAAACGAAATCCTATTCCCTTGCCGCGCTACTTTGCCAACCTTTATTTTATCTGTGTGTCTCTGTATAGTGGAATCATTGTTTTATTATTATCGTATAGTGATTTACTAAGCACAAGGCCTAGATTAAAGATCACCCAATGAGGATAGAACTCACTACTCAGTCATAATTGATCTAGCGAGACAAGCTTGCTAACCATTACACCATATCATTAGAATAAACATAGCTTAGTTGTGTTACAAGGCCTAAGTTAAAGAGCACCCAGTGAGGATCGAACTTACTACTCAGTCATAATTGATTTACCGAGACAAGCTTGTTAACCATATACAATATCATTAAAATAAACATTGCGTAGTTGCGGCACAAGGCCTAAGTTAAAGAGCACCCAAGGAGGATCGAACTCACTATTCAGTCGTAATCGATCTAGCGAGATCAGCTTGTTAACTATTACATCATATCAAATTGCCCTAGATTTACTAAACATGGGTGTTTTTCTATGACCTCAAACAGATTGTACCTTTCTCAGAATATTTGTATAGTCAAGCAACGAAGACTTCTGAAGCGACGAGATACGAGGTTTTATTCCGATTTTCTTAATGTAAGTCTTTAGGTTCGGTGTTATAGACTCCAACGCTCCAATGATAACTGGAACAACAGTGGCCTGAACCTCCGACATTCTGGCAGTCCGTGTACTTTTAAGCTTTCTAATTTCATATATACAATAATAATAATAGAATAATATTGTTTAGAATTGTTTTGTTTGGAAAGGACATGTGACCGACATGTTTTATTTAAAAATAAATAAATAAAATAATTAACACTATTATTATCTCTTCTCCTTCACAGTTTTTCATGTTCAACCGGACATCTTGTATTGTGAGTGTTCTTCATCAAGTTATACGGCCTTAAACAGATATCAAATATCGCAAAATATTTACAGAGACAAGCAACGCAGACTTCATAAGCGATGAGATACTAGACTCTATTCCGTTTTTCTTAATGTATTTTTTTAAGATCGATGGTATATAATTAAGAGCTTCAAATCGAATATTATTATTATTATTTTTATTATTATTGATGTTGTTGTTGTAAACTGGCTTCCAGTAGAGCGCGATTTCTGGAAAGAAAACCACAGTGTTTAACAATGTCTAACACTATTTCATTAGTAAATTTCTATACAGCTCTAAATTGGTTAAGAATCTCACCTCGCAAGATTTTCTTTCAGACAAGTAGTATGGCTTTCGCTTCTCTATTACAACTTCTGATGTGTTACGAGTCTATCAAGCTTTAGATGGGAATGGTGGGGCTCAGGCTGTTGCGGGGAATATCTCGAAGGCATTTTACAGGTTTTGGAATGCTTGTCTTCTTTTCAAGTTGAAAGGTTATGGTATTTCTGGCCGAATTTTTTTTTATCTGATTCAGTCTTATGAAATCACAAAATGAAAGTTGTCTTGAACGGCCACTCTTCTAGATCTTTTTGCATTAATGCGGGTCTCCCCCCCCCTAGGGCACTATCCTTGGACATACGTTGTTCCTAATTTTCATCAACCATTTC
This sequence comes from Acanthosepion pharaonis, assembly GCA_903632075.3. NCBI lineage: Eukaryota > Metazoa > Mollusca > Cephalopoda > Sepiida > Sepiidae > Acanthosepion > Acanthosepion pharaonis. The sequence goes on along the minus strand of CAHIKZ030004553.1, from coordinate 1,454,409 downwards.
CTCTTCTAATAGTAAATCTGATCGGTTCGATATAAAAAGTAACATAACATCTGTTGTTAACCGGGTCAAGAAAAATATTGATAATTGTAACGCTTACAAAACGAAAATACCGTTTGAGAAAGCCATACCTGTCTTCCATCAGTATGGCTGATGCTAACCTACAAGAGAGTGAACTATAACGCCTTCATAGTCAACATTTTTCTAATGACATGAAATATAAAGAATCAATTGCGTCTTACATGTTTATACATCTACTATTCATCCATATATTGAATATTGCTATCACATCTTGACTTGTTACTTCCACTATGCATTCAGAGATTCTTGATAAAATACAAAGAAGCTGCGATGTTATTGGTCCTTACCTGGCATATCGGCTTCAGTCACTGTCCATTCGCCCGTAAAGTAGTTACCCTGTGTCTTTTCTATAATTATTTCCATGGTAATTGTTCCGATGAGCTTCTCTCTTTGCTAACTACTCTTTACAAATTTAAGGGCAGTACGAAATTTTCAGCAAAGTCTCATCATTTTTCAGATGAAATAGCTAGATGTGACCGCAGATTTAATGCTAACAGTGTCTTCTCCCGCACTTCTCACTTGTGGAACTCTTTATCGGCTTCTTGCTTCCAAGTCAATTTTGATCTTTAAAATTTGTTCAAGAAATCGTTATCTTCTGTCTTCTTAATTCTTCTTCTTTGATTATTCTCTCCCTTTAATAATGTTTTCTTTTCTCGTATTCTCTGACTATAGAAACTATCTCACTTCCTTGCTATTGTGGCATGTTGGGGCTTCCTTACTTTGCTCGATTCTGCCGCAGCTACGACAGAAATAATCAGCAGGGTACAATTGGAAATCGCAGAAGTCATAAAAGCCTTGATTGAACCCTATTTGGTGTCTTTTTTTCACTTTTCATTTTCAGCTGCCTCAACCTTCAAGCCCAGCTCAAGGGGCTACGCACAACGCTTGCTGTAGAAGACAAAGCCTGTCGTGGAAACTTGACCTCAGGTTTCACGTTTCTACCATGAAAACCGATGGAGAAATCTCCTTTTGAAACACCAACCAAAGGAAAAATTACACACAACACTTGCTGCAAAAGATGCAAACAGTTTCACACTCAGATTTCTCGTCCCTCTCGTGGGAACCAACGGAGAAATCTCGCTACAAAACAAGAAGTTTGTTAACTGGGAAACCCCACTTGTTTTCCATCAAAATACTCCTATCTTGCATTCTATTTCATCCAGGAATAAAAGCCGTTGAACATTTATTTCAAACCTTGGCTTCTGTTCATTCCACTTTCACTGCTGAGCGCAAAGACACAGAAGCACACGCAACCGGGAAAAATTCCTACATGACACTCCGTAACCCCTTGTGTCATAGTGCATTTATTGTTTTGCTTGAAGTAAAATGATTAAAAAATGTATGCATGTCTACTTCGAGTATTTATTTAAAACAAGAATGCATATACGTCACTATACAAACATTTCTTGTCTTAAAAAAAAGCGGTTGCACTGATATCAATGCGACAAGGCAAGTGAAACACGGCCGGCGCGAATGGAATGCAAGTGCATGCGGTGCGTTCTCATCTTAAAATTTTGATAGATAGATAGACAGACAGATAAATAGATAGATATGAGAGGATTTAGATAGGTAGATAGATAGATAGATAGATAGATAGATAGATAGATAGATAGATAATGAGAGGACTTAGCTAGCTAGCTAGCTACCTACATATGAGAGGATTTAGATAGATAGATAGATAGATAGATAGATAGATAGATAGATAGATATATATATATATATATATATATATATATATATATATATATATGGGAGGACTTAAACAGATAGATAGATAGATAGATAGATAGATAGATAGATAGATGGGAAGGACTTAAACAGATAGATAGATAGATAGATAGATAGATAGATAGATAGATAGATATGAGACAGACAGACAGATAAATAGATAGATAGGGTTGAGATAGATAGATAGATAGATAGATAGATAGATAGATAGATAGATAATGAGAGGACTTAGCTACCTAGCTAGCTACCTACATATGAGAGGATTGAGATAGATAGATAGATAGATAGATAGATAGATAGATAGATAGATAGATATGAGCTAGCTAGATATATATATATATATATATATAGGATATATATATAACAGATAGATAGATAGATAGATAGATAGATAGATAGATAGATAGATAGATAGATAGATATGAGAGGACTTAGCTAGCTAGCTAGATATGAGAGGACTTAGATAGATAGATAGATAGATAGATAGATAGATAGATAGATAGATAGATTATTTTCAGATGAGCCCACTTGCATTCTATTCACGGTGACCGTTTTTGCCTTGTCGCGTTGATTATCATTGCAACGTTTTTTGTTTTGTTTTTTTTTCGCTAGACGGCATGAAAAGAATCATCACTAAAGATCCATCATTCTTTATAAAAACCAAAAAGAACTTCTGCACTTTCATGAGGTATCATAGAACACGGGCGTCTAGAGAGGGTAGATTAGTCGCTGAAAATAAGAAATCATAACGATTTGTAATATGCCGTCAAGTCGAAACAACACCACTGACGATGATTATAAGCGACGTAGGTACGTAGATTTGTTTTTTATATTTGTACGCATTCTTGTTTTATTATATAACTTGAAGAAATAAGGTATAGTGTTGAAATATTGTTAAACTTTGTTAGACAGTGTGTATTTTCTTCTTTTTTTTTTAAATCGCTGTTTTCTGGAAATTTTGCTAAAAGGGTCTTCCTATACCTTGGACCGATTTTAAATGTGAATAAGGTTCAAGCGTCTAATGAGTTTTTCTTTTTCTTTCAGATTTAACTTAAGTCTTTGGCAATTTCAACCGTGGAAATATTAACAATCAAACAACGTGTTAAAGTTATCGAAGCCTATTACGAAAATGGACGTTCAAACAGATTTCGAATGAGAAGTTCCTGACTCGCATCATCTCTGGAAACAGCAAAGTCAATTGGCCACCACGATTGTGCGACTTTAGATTTCTTCTTTTGGGGTCATTTTAACTATAAGGTCTATGCCAACAAGCCAACAACAATTCAATAACAGAAGGATGAGATAATAAGGCATATTGGTGAGATCGAGGAGCAACTATGCAGAGACGTCATCAAAAATGTTGACAATCGAGTGGAGGTGTGCCGCCGAAGCCTTGGCGGGCGTCTGGGCGATATTATTTTTCACAAATAATTGCCATGACTTAAATAGCATTATCCAATAGAGAAATAAATAATTTTCACCAATAACACTGATTTATTTACTGCTGACTTTGATCCGTCTTAATGAAACACCCTTTATTAGGTTAATACATTGATTAATCTATTATTATTATTGTTGTTATTATTATTCCTTTGATTTCTGGTGTGTACTCATTTCTTTCCGGGTCCAGCCCAAACACCTAAGGTTAGAAATTGCATCATGACAATTTCCACTGACCAATTAAAGAAAAAAAAAAAAAAAAAAAATTATTTTACATAGTTAAAACCCTTCGTAAGGTGTGAGCTGTACTCGTGAGAACAATTTTTTTGTATTTCTTTAAGGCATGGACTTCCAGGAATCCCTTTAACGAGTCTACTGGAATCTTTTCCAACCAATCCGAGGGCTCCAACTACAACAGGAATTTTTGATGTTCTCACGTGCCACATTTTTGAGATTTCGATTTCAAGCTCCTTGTATTTTGATATCATTTTGAAGATCTTCAAAGATGCATTGCAGTCTACAGGGAGTACCATGTCAATAAGGAGGCAATTATTATTATTATTAATCGTAGTTTTATTAATCATTTCACTCTAAACAAGCCAATAAAGCCACTAAGACGCAATGGGTTACTGAGTGTGAGAGAATATGAGAAAAAGTGATTATTAAGGAGAGAGAACAATGAAAGAACACGAATTAAGAAGAAAGAAGATAACGACTGGCATTGCATTTAAATTTTTGAAGTTCAAAGTTGACTGGAAAGCAAGAAGCCGCTAGAGAATTCCACAGTCGAGAAGTGCGAGAGAAGAAACTGCTACCTTACAACTTACGGTTACATCTAGCCATTTCAAATTTAAAATGACGAGACATTGCCACCAACCTAGTACTGTGCTTTTTAATTCCTGAAGTCTAGATACAAAAGAGGAAAGCTCACGCGAGCAACTAACACATATATAGAAAAGGCACATGAAACCACATTAGAGCGGTGGCACAATCACTGAAGCTGAGGTGCCAGGACAGGACAAATAACATTGCATATTCTCCTTTGTATTTTATCAAAAATCTCTAAATAGATAGCAGAAGCATCAGATGTGAGAGTTTTCATCCTATCTGTTTATATCTCTGAGATGAGGTATTATGATTACTTGCATTATTTACACTATTCGGACTGTTATCTTCATCTTCATTTACAACGTTTCGACCGCTGTATGCTCCGGCCTCCTTAAGGTGATTGGAACCGAACCCTTTCTTTCGTTCACCCGGGGTAGATTGTTCTAGTTCCGCGTGCCATGCCTCTCAGTTATTTCCCTTTAACTCAACTCTCCAGGTTTTTGGTTCACCACTGCTGTGACCTGGTATTTAACTCACATAGCCCAGTCGATAAAGACGTTGGTTAGATCCAGTGACTAGACTCAAAGAGTTGTGAATTCAATACCAGGCCACAATAATAATGCAAGTTTTCTCCTCCTCCTCCTTCTTCTTCTTATTATTATTATCATTATTATTATTATTATTAGTAGTAGTAGTAGTAGTAGTAGTAGTAGCCCAGAGCTATTTACAAAGAAAAGTTTTTTTTTTTTTGTTTTTTTTTAAGAATGGTAATCTGGGCGTTTCAATCTGAAATGCCATTTGAATTATTGGATAATATCTGATTATGTTTAGATTAGCTTTGGATCTCGAAGACAATTCAGACTTTGTCTACAGTTGTCCGCGTAATATAACTTCCATGATCCCAGCGGATACCTGAAACCGTGGATAGCACTGAACCCCATATATAATATGTCATCCCTATACATACAATGCTTATAGTAAACCCTATTTCATAAATTCAATATTAAAGCTTTTATATTAGACACAATAATTGATTCGTTCTTACCGTAGACCTTAGCAACCTTAGCTTACAATTATTGTATTCGCTTATTAAGAAACTTAACATCTGGCGCTACAGAATCATACTGAGAATACCATGGACGAGGCAAAGAGGAAGCCTTAGGGAAAATAGAATGAAACAAACAACAATTTTTCTGTAAATAAATTTAAATTATTAAATGTAACCATCTCTTCTACTCCAATAGCTTCATGTCTCGCACCTCTCACTCGTGGAACTCCCTCCACTCTTCCTGTTTCCCTGATAGCTATAATCTCCAATGTACTCAAATGTAATATCAATTGATGTCTCCAGATGTCCTGATCTATCCACTATCCTTCTCTTCATCCTTTCCTCTATCACTCCTATTTGCTCTCGCTCCAATTCTCTGTAACCCCTTGCGTGCTAGTGGCTTCCCGCCTTCCTTGGGGTGAAACGCTTTAAAAAAATATTAAAAAAGAGACGTTTATTTAACTCTCCGCCAGTTCCGTGGCTTGCTTACTGTAAGTCAAATCTTTATGATGAGTCAAGTTAGCTTTCTGAATACTTCTTTCAAGTACAAAGGTTTTTAGTCATCACATGTGAATTACAAGTAGTTTTATCTGTTTATTGATAATAAAAAGAAACCTATTGTTGCATATTTTTTTAAACTTGCAAATTCATTTTTGTTAATATTGGCTTTTAATTCGGTTGACTTGAGTAATATAAAGCAAGTCACTGTAGTGTTATAACTTGTCATATCATTGTATATTTTTATTGAATTATCCAAATAATTTGTTTTATCTTTTCTTTGATGGGGTGCTTTATTTAATCTTCCATCAGTGCCAAAGGTTGCCTGAATCCCCAGCCAATAAATTTTTTCTTTAATATTTAACAAGTGGAAAGTCAATTTTTATGAGTAGTCAAGTAACTTTTTGAATACTTGTTTCAGGGTGTTTTGATTTTAGTTAAAATATTTGTGCGAACTAGAAGCATTTTTCTTTACTTAAGGGTACGAATGTACTACGTACGAAAAAGAAAGCAATTTTTCTATCTTCAAAAATTTTGAGGCGTGCATTTTAAATTAGTTTAATTATAAATAATAGGCAAGAATATGGTTTCTAATTAACTCTATCGACCGGTTCAAACACCTCCACAGTTTATCTCTTATCTCTTGTTTAGGACTGGGTTTCCGGTTCCTTCCTAAATATATTTCATGCGCTTTCACTCCCAATGGAGGTGGAGTAATGGAGGAATCAGAAAGCCGAGTTGGAATCCATTACATTCACTTAGGTGCTAATACCCTTGGAAAAGGGATGAATCCTCTTCTTCTCTCCCCAGATATGGGTAAATAGAAGGACATTGGAAGATAGAGACCAATAATGGATAGAGGCATTCACTTGGAATTCAGGTTACATTCACTTAGGTGCTAATACCCTTGGAAAAGGGATGAATCCTCTTCTTCTCTCCCCAGATATGGGTAAATAGAAGGACATACCGTGTTCTACCGCGCGTGTATAGATAGAGACACGGTGGAATAATGGATAGAGGCACGGATTGAGGAATCAGAAAGCCGAGTTGGAATCCATTACATTCACTTAGGTGCTAATACCCTTGGGAAAGGTATGAATCCTCTTCTTCTCTCCCCAGATATGGATAAATAGAAGGACATACCGTGTTCTACCGCGCGTGTATAGATAGAGGCACGGTGGAGTAATGGATAGAGGCACGAATTGAGGAATCAGAAAGCCGAGTTCGAATTCCAGTCGAATCCATTACATTCACTTAGGTGCTAATACCCTTGGGAAAGGTATGAATCCTCTTCTTCTCTCCCCAGATATGGGTAAATAGCAGGACAGATCGGTTTCTATAGCTTTGAATGGCAACTGGTCTGCCGCAGAAAGAAATGGCAACCTACTGCGGGAAAAAGGTACCTCGTCAGTCATGTATCGAAAGATACATCATCGCCTACGCATGGCCCTTTTGCGTCTTATTGATATTATCACCTTGCTTGGGTTGAACTGACTTTTAAAAAAAGTTTCCGTAAATAACTTGTAATTTTCAATCAATCTAAAAACGGCGCAACCACGCGTATCCGAGTAGCTAATCCATGTTGTAGACGCCTGCTCAGGCACATTTGTGTTTGCTCAACACCCAGAGAGCCCAACTATGGTTCATGCTACAATTATGCTGAACAGACCTTAGTTATAGCTTCTGGGAGAGCGCGCGTTATCTGGCGTGATCAGCCGTCTGAACAAGGCCAGCACACTCGGTCACGATGACTTGTGAATTCATGCTAACGCAACTATCGATGACTCCCAGGGGTTCCGTCTACCCAATTTTGAACCCGGGTCTCATCATGCTTCTAACCACTCGGCCTCGTGCCCATGTGGTTTCATTATTTTGCCCTTATAGCTATATATGTTAAGAAATATAAAAAGCATTTATTTAATATTGGAATTTAATTGAATTTTTGAAAATATAACCTTGTTTTTTTTTTGTTTTTTTTTCATTCTTAATTTATCCTTTAAAAACCAGAAAGACCACTCAAAATAATATATATGAATAAAATCAAGAACTACCATATTTCCGGCTTACAAGACGCAATTTTTCCGTAAAAATACCCTAGAAAAAATACGTATGCGTCTTCTAAGATGAATGCAAGTCAACGCCCAGTCTCAAGTAAGCTTGGACAGTCACCGAATTGGCTTGACTGATAGGGACGTGGATATGTATTTTGAGTCATTACACTATAATGTTAGCTATCTATCTAATTCAGCCTTTTATATGATGTCACCTCAGTACGTAGCTGCTGCAAGTATTTCCAAGACTATAAACCTTCCTGAAGCCGAGCCACAAGCTTAAACATGCTCTGTTTGCTAGGAGCGGCGGGAGCCTTTCTGCTCTTGAGTAGTATATCATTGTCATACAAACAAAATCGGACGAGTGGTTAATGTAAACAATACATGGCGCCATTATGTAAGGAACGCATGGTGAATGTGTTGTTGAATGAAAATGACTTTTTTTCTTAAAAATTTCTTTCCAATATTAGGGTGCGTCTTCCAAGCCGCAGAGTCTTGTAAACCGGAAAATAAGATAAATGTTCTATCTATATTTTAAATGGAGAGTTTGAAAACCGCACCGTACTAATGCTCTGACAATATTAAGGAAGGGTTAAAGGAAACATTATGGCTTTCTCTTTGGAATATTCGAAAAGCCAGCATCACGATTCCAGCACTCTTGGACCATTTTGAAGTAGATCTTGTTTATTTCTAGCGTTGATCTCGGATAACTGAAATCACGGTAGGGAAACCGCGGATGATACGAGTTGTACTTTGTTGTAATACAATAAGACTTCTTATATATTCTTTGGAGGATATTTATCCTGCTATATTTTTTTTGGTCTTGTTCACTTTAATCTGAGATTCCAGGTCGAAAAAGTAATGCTAGGAGATTTCTTCGTCGAGAAGAAAGGGATTGTTTTCGCTGTGAGACAAGTGGAACTAAAGACTAAAACGGGTTTAGGGAACGAAAAAAAAATTAAATTTTTTTTGTAGGTTGTTGCTATTTTGTCTGTATCAGCAGATGGTTTAGCTTACTTTTGATGTTGCCATTCTAACGGAAATCTTTAAAAGACTCAAGTACTTCTCGTGGATTATATTTTCCCTTTTGGTTAAAAGAGCTGAAACATTTTCTTCTTAAAATATGCAAATAAAATTGTTGATCATGCATCTTAGAATCGTTCTTATTCGCCAAAATAGGAATGGCGTGTTCTAAAAGTATTTTCGCTCGGCGTATGCAATCTTTCGATGATCGAAGGTTTTCCAGGGTTGGTGATCGGATTCTTATCACCTTTGCGTTTTCAAACATCGTCTTAGGTTAATTTCCTCTCCCCTCCTTCAATTAATATACACCAGACTTTAACATCTAGTCAGTGAATCCCTAATCAGTAGTCCTCTGGTGGACTCCTTTAAAAGTTGTACACCAGAATTTTAAGTAGAGACAGCCTCTTGCGTGTCTTGTGAGTAAAGACAACTTAAAAAAAAAATAAATAAATAAACCAAATTTTCTTTTCAGGGTAAAGGAGAAGGCATGTAACTCTTTTCTATATGTTTTTAGCGTGTTCTTTTTCTAGAAAATACGACTTGCCTTCCAAGCCGTTTTAATTTTTTTTTTTTTCTTTTGTTGTTTTTTGAGGTAATTTTCTGCTTACCACGGCCAGCTTTGCGTTTCGTGTTGTCTTTGGTTTCATTTCTTCAAACACCAACGCTACATCATAGACTGCATCAACGACGGCCAATTTTCCTTTTGCTCGCTTTATTTTACCGGACAGTTGTTGTAACATCAGTTTCTAGGAGGGAGCGAGAAGGACAGAGGATAATTGGTAGGACGCAGGTCAACCTGATGACCAAAAGCTCATCGTCACGATCTGATTTGCTTCCCTAAGGAATTCCAGCTATGGCGAGACATCTTGACTTGAATTCCTGCAAGCACCAGCGGGTTTTCGCGTCTTTTTAGTGTTATATTAAAACTTAAACGAAAATAATCCATCGACGTCCGAACTTCACACCCAAGGTGTTTTTTTTTTTTTTTTTTGTTTTTTTTAACTAGTACTTTACTATTCTTGGCCATCATACACAATCTGTAATACAAGATATTACCAAGTTTACCCAATATATATTTGGTAAACCCACAATTCCACTCGACAACCGATGGTCACCCACTTCTGCAATTTATCTCAAGAGACAAGTTTCAACTGTTAAAATGTTGAAATTAGATTTCAACAATACAATCGAATATCATTTCATTATTTTTTCACTTACCGAATCCTGCATGCAGCTTAGGTTGGCTTCAAGACTATATTTCAAATTGTGCTTCAAAATTACCAGAAACCCAATATTTTTCATTTTATTATTTATTTTATTTTTATACTTTCATAGTGTTTTAACCCTATTTTGTGGATCACTATCTGCCCATAGCTGGGACCCTAACAGGTACTACCATGTCGGGTCAGGGTGGGTCTAAGAACTACAGCCATTAAGAGATGGTCCCACGCTCCTCAAAACCACCTAATCAGAGGCCTTGCTACTGGTGTAGTTTATCGCCATACCTAAGACGAAGTACAACAGGTCGCAGGTCCACCCTGGCACGCGGTGGTAGCAACTGTTAGGATCCCAGCTATGGGCAAATAGTTAACCCACAAACTGGGGTCAAAACGCTATGGAAGTGTAAAAATTAGGTTCTTATAGTTAAAATACCAGAAATATATTTTTGAAAAAAGTAATTATTACCAGCAATACATTTTTGAAAAAAATATATATTGTCATCAATACATTTTCGAAAAAAAAATACCAGCAATAGATTTTTGAAAAAAAAATATTACCAGCAATATATTTGATTTTCGACAAAAACCCTCTTTAAAAAAATATGTGAATGAAACCTGATCTACAAACTGATTTCTTGCAAAGAATACATATTCCATTCATAGGAACCTATCCTAAAGATCTTGTCGGCATTGAATAACCAACTGAAGTGTTGATATGTCGTAAAAGAAAATAAACCAAACCAAACCGTACACTCATTAACATTTTTTCTGTCAAACATGTCACGTCACAGACGAGACATTATTTATCAAGGTATCCTGGAATGGGACATTATACAAGTAAAACTGAATTCATGTTTTTGTCTGATATTAGCGCGAAAGAAACTAAGCGAATCAGAGGACTTGATATAAAAAGCGTTTTGTAGGCTGACGTAATAATGACGGTATAATTTTTCTCAGTTGCGACTCTGCACTTTGAAGGAGTCGCCCCTGAGTGCACTCTTCCCAAAGACAGAGACGCAACTGAGAGATGATAAATAATGTGTTACAAACCACTCTAAAGAGCGGTTTACACAATCTTCATGAAACTAAATGTAAACAGTAACACAACAAGATTAACCCAACGGGTCACCGGTGGTCTATATTTCTGAGATGAGGTATTATGTACACTATTTACATTATTCGGATAATTGTCCTCATCTTTGTCACCATATTTATTACAACGTTTCGGCCTTTCAGTGTCTGTCTATATTTCTGAGATGAGGTACTATGTACACTATTAACATTATTCGGACTATTGTCCTCATCTTTGTCGCCATATTTATTACAACGTTTCGGCCTTTCAGTATCTTTCTATATTTCTGAGATGAGGTATTATGTACACTATTTACATTATTCGAACTATTGTCCCCATCTTTGTCGCTATGTTTATCACAACGTTTCAGTCGTTGTACGCTCCGGCCTACTTTGGGTAGTTGGAATGTCTAACTGAACCCTTTATTTCGCTCACTGGGGTAGATTGTTCTAATTACACGTGTCATGTCTAATGGATGTCAGAGGGGAATTAACAGGAGATAACATTAAACATTCCAACTACCTGAATACGGTCGGAGCGTCCAACAGCTGAAACGTTGTGATAAACATGGCGACAAAGATGAGGACAATAGTCCGAATAATGTAAATAGTGTTCTTGTTTTTTTCGATACATGACTGACGAGGCAGATTTTTTTTCCCGCAGTAGGTTGCCATTTCTTTCTGCGGTAGACCAGTTGCCATCCAAGACTATAGAACCCGATATGTTTTGCTATTTACCCATAGCTGAGTGGTGGGGGGAGAAGAAGAGGATTTATACCTTTCCCAAGTCACTTTTCGTAAGTGAATGTAATGGATCCGACACGAAGTCGAACTCGGATCTCCGATTCCTCAATCTATTACTCCACCTTGCCTCTAAATCACTCAGTCATGCGTGATACACGTTTAGGCGATTATGTATCTTTGGATACATGACTGACGACGCAGTTTTTTTCCCGCAGTAGGTTGCCATTTCTTTCTGTGGCAGGCCAGTTGCCATGCAAGGCTATAGAACCCGGCTCTGCCCTGCTATTTACCCATAGCTGGAGAGAGAGAAATAGGATTAATATCTTTACCAAGGTTATGAACACATAAGTGAATGTAATGGATTCGACTGGAATTCGAACCTGGCTCTCTAATTCCGAATTCCAGTCAAATCCATTAAATTTACAAACTAGTCACTCATTATAGTGCTCAAAATTGTTGTTTGGCCACCCGCTGCAGTCGGCCTTTGATAGAAATACCAAGAAATCAAGGAATTTGTCCTTCTGTTTTTACCATGTGTTTTCATTTCCATATATACCATTGTCTTGCAATCATTACAAAGTGAATTATTGAAGCGGAGATTAAACCCGAATGAGTTGCCTCTGGTTTAAAAACAAATTAAATCAGAAAGAAAAAATGCAGGAATACCCTCCCCTCTTTGGCGGAAACAAGAGAGTCTGAAATTTGCTAGAGTGGCTAACATTTCCATATGTTAAAATAATACCATGTTTCTACGAAAACGAGGTTACCATTCCTTATCGTTCACGAACTTCGGATTTGAAATTGTCTAATTGAATTGTTGTGTCATTCAGCTGGAAGGTGGATGGAAGTGGCGCCATCTAAAATGTTTTCTATTCAAGGGATGTGAACACATCCGATAAATTAGTATTTAGCATCGGGCAGAGACTTAAGTTATTCGCGGAAATGAATTTTTTTTTTTCATTTCTTTTTTATTTTAAAGTCAAAAGTAAAATTCAAATGAAAGTTGAGAGAATAAAATATTTTACGAAGACCAAAACACGGTTCTATACTATATATATATATATATATATATATATATATATATATATATATATATATATATATATATATATATATATATATATATATATATATATATATATATAACTAAAATATGAACTAAAATGAACTACATCTGTATGTATGTATGTATGTATGTCTACTCCAAACAATCACAGAAGTTGATTCCCTCCACCACCAAACATAGTCAAACAAGCATAAATCGATGCCATTTTAAAAAATAAACCAGTTTCATGATCGCAAAAATGTGAAACCCAGGGTCATACAACTGAATATATATATATATATGTATATATATATATATATATATATATATATATAAGTGAACATTGAAGTCAACACTCAGAGGCGACAGGCTATTTCATGCCAGGCGCAATCGTCAGGCCGTAAATGTTAGATTCTTCCTCGACTATTTATATATATAGGTCTGTGGTGCATTGTGGGTAATCTATTCTGGCGGTTATTTTTGCGGGAGCGGCTTGTTTGTTTATTTATTTGTTTGGGCTAATTTATTTATTTTTCATTTTTATTTTGTATTATTTATTCTTTTCGGTTTTTTTATGTTTTATCAACGCTATAAAAAAAAATTAGGCCTGACCTAAAAGAAAAAGACCTGAAACCTCAAATTGATTGGGAATTCATAGATTTTGCTCAACTCCTAGTAACTTTAAGACTAGAATGTGACTTGTGTCTAGAAAAGAAAATTAGAATTATTAAATATGAAAATCAAAGTATTTTACTAAATCAAAGGAATGAATTGATACCCAAATATTATGTTTAATTACTTTTTTTAATTCCTCGCTGTTTTTGGCCTAATTATATTTATGTATGGGGTTAATTGTAATTGATATTTTCCCACTCAAGGGGCTTCTTTGAATTTAATCTATAATTAATTTATATGATTTAATTCAATTTCCCTTTTATTGTACTAGCTTAGATTTTCTTTTTATCCATTCAATCTATTATTTAATTAAAATTAATATTCCGTTTTAATTTTTTTCTATATACTAATAATTTTTTTATTTAGCTTAGTTTATAATATTAACATTTTACAATATTTTTACACGATCTTTAAAGCTTCTCTTTATTTTAAAGATTGTAATTACTTATGGAATTTTTCCTATTTGAATAAATGTTAACATTTGAATTATAGGTCAAGGTTAATTTTTTCTGATGCTAAATTTCCAATCGTCTTTAAACTTTCGTCTAGACTCTAGACAAATCTTTATTCCTCCCTTTCTTTTTCTACTCAACTCTACTTTGTTCTTTTCTTTTTCTTTTTTTTTCTCTGTCTTTCTCTTTCTTACCTTTTAGACATCTTTTCATTTATTTGTAAGTCTTTTCCTTTTTTTCCGCCTTTTTTTCCTTCCTGTCTCTTATTTAAACTTTAAAAAAAAAGTTAAGCTTCATATTTATTTTATTTCATCTAACTTTTAGTGTTGATAAGCTCTTACGGAGCGAAATGCCCATTCAGATGGGCTATTTTTGAATTTTATTTATTTGTAATACACACACACACACACACACACAGACACACACACACACACACACACACATATATATATATATATATAAATATATATATATATATAAGCTTTTATAAATACATATATAAGCTTTTGTAAATATATATATATGTATATATATATATATATATATGTGTGTGTGTGTGTATATATATATATATATATATATATATATATATATATATATATATATATATATATATATATATATATAAAAAAGGCTTAAACACTAATATTCCATGGTCATAATTTATTCCATTGGAATCGTAAATACGATCCAAATCATCAGACCTACAAATTCAAAAAAGAAAACAGAAAAAACAACTCCGGGAATAAAAAATAAATTTTAGAGAGAGCGTATGGATGAGAGTGTAGGACGAATGTTATCCACTTGGAATTATTTTTTTATGCAAATATATATGTATGTGTATATATATGTATATATATTTATACATTTTAGATATGATTGCATATGCATGTGTATATTTACCACTAATATTATCTCTCTCTCTCTCTCTCTCTCTCTATATATATATATATATATATATATATATATATATATATATATATATATTTTTTGTAAAATAACAAAACAAAAATAGTATTTCAAGAAAAAAGATAAATAAAAGATATCAGGAGAAAAGAAGATGAAAAGAGAAATAGACAGATTAACAGGGGAGGGGGAGAGAATAAAATGATGAGAAGGAAATAGAAGAAAACTGTGACAGAGCAAAATAATTTTATAAATAAGAGGGGGGAGTAGAGTATATAAAGAGAATACAGAAAGAGGGAAAACCGAGAGGAGAGAGAAAGGAAGGAGGTAATTGATATATATATATATATATATATATATATATATATATATATATATATATATAATTATTTATTTAAAAATATGATTCCATCGCTACATAAGAGTTCTCATATATATATATATATATATATAGAGAGAGAGAGAGAGAGAGAGAGAGAGAGAGAGAGAGAGCGAGAGAAATAAGGAGAGAGATAAAGAGATTAAAATGAGAAAGAGAGAGAGAGAGAGAAAACAGATAGAAAGAGAGGAAAGATTAAGTGCTATTTACCCCAGTGGTTATCATATAGAATCCTGGAGAAACATTCGAATTCTGGTTGAAACCTGTCATTGTGCAATGATGTAAAAAAGAAAGGCACGAATCCAAAGCTCCTTGCATTTTCTTCAATCCTTTCTTCTCACTGTCACAGAAATAGAGAAATGGATGAGTGTCTGAAAAATATATATACCTCCCGAGATAACGAATTGGCTGCTATATCTATTGTCAGTATTGACAGATAGAGACTAGAATGAAGAGAACAAGAGATGGTAAAATAAGCAAGTCAGAGAGAGACGGGGGTGGGGGGGAGAGAAATAGACTAAATCAAAAGGGGTTAGTAGTTAATAGGGAGAAATGAAGAGAATGTAAACGGGGAAAAGAGAGGGGGAATGGTGATATTTTAGCGTAAGAAAGAGGCAAAATAACAAGATGAAATGAGAGTATGGGAAATGAAAAAGTGTTATGGTGAAACACACCTATTCTATAGTTAATAGACTCTCCCATCTAATATAAGTAGGAGTAGTAAGAGAAACGAGGGTCAGTCGATGTCGGACGACCGGCTGAACGGTTGAACTCTCTGCCTTCGGGCGGGGAGGAACCCGAACGAGGCTATGCTGAAGGGCAGAGTCTCGTTCGGGGAGGTAAACCAACCCCGAACCCCTTTATACGGGTTCAAAGGGTAAATTTTTTGTCCGAGCCCACGGGCTCGGAGATTCCACGTTAAACCGGCCTTGTGCCACATGATACCCTCGTGGAGGGGTGACTAAATACGACAGTCGAAGTCTCTGCCTTCGGGCGGAGAGGAACCGGGACGAGGCTATGCCGAAGGGCAGAGTTTCGTCCGGGGAGGTAGACAGACCCGATCCCGTTTATGCGGGGTCTACGGGAATTTTTTGGCCGAGCCTACGGGCTCGGGAACTCCACATTAAATTCGGCCTTGTGCCACATGTGACTGCGTGGGGCAGTTACTAAATAGCGTCGTTGTCTGACGACAGTTAGTCGAATACGAAAGTATCAGCGACCACAACAAGATTACTCTGCGTAATACGTATTATATGAAGTTCCTGACGTTTTGTACGTCGAACCTATTTTAGGGCCGATTTAGTACAAATACAAGCCTCCACTGCGAAATATCTCCAAAACTATAAGGAAAGCCAGAATTAAATAAAAAACACACACACACACACACACACACACACACACACACACACACGAGCGCGCGTACATACATACACTCATACAAATGTGCAAGGGTCGCTGAAAAGTTTTCCGCCCGACCCCCCCCCCACCCAAAAAAAAAACAAAACAATTCCCTAAAATTAAAAATGATTTTGACCAGATTTTAGTGATAGGTTGGAGCCGAGGACATTTTATCACCTCTTATATATTCCATCTTCTTCTTCTTCTTCTTCTTCTTCTTCTTCTTCTTCTTTATTGATTTCATTTTACACAGACACATGTGTTTGAGTAGACATCACTGATTTTTAAACAGTAAAAATCTACATCTACCAGCCTGAGCATTCAAGAGTCTTCTTCTTTGTGACGTATCCGTTCAGGATGTTGGCGATCATGGCTCTCCACAATTTCCTGTCTTTTGTAGTTCTTAATAACTAGTACTTCATCTCATCCAATCCCTCTTCTCCTATCCAGTTACTCACACTCGCTGAATAGGTTTTCTTTTGTCCCTCTTGCCTTCAATAGCCACCTACAATGTTCGAAAGTTTAAATGCAACATCAATCGTCATCTTCTGTCTTCCTGACCTCTGTCTTTTTATTGTCCTTTCCCTTCACTAAAGTCTTCTATTTCTCTCTCACTCCCAGTGACCTCTTACGTTTTAATGGCATTACCGCCTTGCTTAGTGAGAAATTAATATTATAAACACACACACACACACACACACACACACACACACATATATATATATATATATATATATATATATATATATATATGGAGAGAGAGAGGGAGAGAGAGAAATATAGTTTTAAAGTGGGCTATATTTATGGGATAAAGTGCCCAATATCAGGGATAGAGCGTATGTAAATATAAATATAAAAAATATATAAAGTGAACATTGAAGTCAATACTCAGAGGCGACAGGCTGTTTCAAGTTAGACTAGCATGAAAAAGCCTGTCGCCTCCAGTGTTGACTTCAATGTTTACTTATATATATATATATATATATATATATATATATATATATATATATACGGAAAAAAGAAACAAAAATCCTCATATACAATTATGCTGTTTTAATGTTAATATGTCAACGTCGGACGTTTCGGTCTAATGTTTTAAACGGAGTGCTGATCTTATAAAACTTTCAGTTATTTGTTTGGATAAGTCTTGTTCTTATGTACATCGTCTTTGTCATGTTGTATTGATAATGTTATAATTTATGAATATGTCCTGAAGATGGTTTATTAGACCGAAACGTCCGACGTTGACATATTAACGTTAAAACAGCATATTGTATATAAGGATTTTTGTTTGTTTTTTTTCGTATATATTTTTCTTCATACTGTCGGATCTATATCCATATATTTGCTTATATATATATATATATATATATATATATATATATATATATATATATATATATATATATATATGCGTGTGTACGTGTATATAATGAGTCAGAATCGTGGACGCCATACAAGACACAATAACTTGATGTTTTTTTTTATAAACGCTGTCTTCGTCCAATATGCGGTTATACACGGCAGGAGAAAATTCAATATCAACGACTGCAGTCCAAGGGAAAGGTGCATTTTCGATACCAAGTTTTAAAAAAAAATCCGGGATTTCATCCTATAAAAATGTTTGGAAGACCGTTTTCAGCTTCGTTTTTTTTTTCTAAATGTTCATATTTCTTATGAAATTTTCTTGTGATCGAAACAAACCAAACATCTGTACATTCTAAATCTGGTGAGTATGGAGGACCTGAAGGAACATCTCATCCTAATGATCATATGTTTTCTTGGGTTTATTTCGCAGAATGTCCTCTTGCTTGATGTAGAATAATACCTTTTCTGTTCAACGAATCAGGATACTTTCCATGTACTGCTTCGTAAATCCGATCAATTGTTGGTAATAAACATCTGGAGTGATGGTCCTTTTATGGACCAGGGGTTCGTAATGGATGAAACTTTTCATATTCTGCCATACACAGAGCAAGTAGAGAGCAAACTGTTGGAAAAATACCAGGAATCTCTAAAGCAGTTATTAAAATAGGTGTTGGGTTTATTGACGAAAGCAAAATATAATAGTGTTGTATGATAATACACCCCTGTGCAAATTAACTGAAACAAAACGAATAATTCCGTTATTATTTTTACTTTTTTTCATATTTTCCCACTAAAACATGAACCAGTGCACATGTTAGTACTTCGTACGTCTATTCCATAAGGTTTCTCTTGGAGAATGACCACAGATTCTCGATTGGATTTAAATCAAGAGAGTTTCCGAGCCAGTCGATAGTACCTTAATTTGCTCACTGGTGAGGATTGCCAGTGTGTCCGTGCAGCGTTACAATTTTCGTAAGCTTTTTTGGAGTAATGTCCATCGCAAACAATGGCCGTAGTACAACTAATCGACAGTCGAGAGAATAGTGTCTGGGCGTGATGAAAATCTGATGCTATCACGTATGGCGTAATATTTTTGAAGGCCAAACAAATTTCATCATACACACCGAAAATAGATTCATATTACTTCACACCACTGCAAATGACCTAACCTAAGATATAAAAAAAATAGAAATCCATTACACCCTGTCAATCCAGTGGGTCTAAAACTGATCGTATAGTGAAAGAAAGGAAACTAAATCAGTTTTTTCAATTAATTTACACAAGGGTGTATTTATAGTTAAGTGGGGGATTTTTGTTGCCAAAATAGATGCGATCCAGTGTAGTTACCGAAACTTAAGGTGTTTTTGGAAGCAATGCAGGTTGTTTTCACACTTTTTGCCTGTAGCGATATTGTGTCAAGTAAAAATAAGGGTACAAGCGATCTTTATTTTCTGCCCTATTTTGGATGTACGGCAATTATGGGACAAGGATTTTTCCGAAGCACATTTATCTATCACTTCGTCACGATGACTGGGACGCACACATAAAAGTGAATGGTTTCATATTGTTGCGTTTTGCGTCATCTCGGGATCCTCACGTTAATACATGAAACGGTATCAATGAAAAGGATAATTTACTTTTGGTATTCCTTTTTATTAAGAGTGGCATATCTCACTTTGGTTCAGCGCCCGCAAACCTGAGTGTGGGAGGTATATCGACGCTTCAGAATTCTTGACCCTCTGTTGACTTCGCGCTGTGTTCAATATATATTTAAAACCCAGACAGAGGCAATTCGTAGCAGTCAGAATGACCCGCCCACAAAGCACTTCGGCCAATCGCTGATCATTCCGGCCTTGGTCCTTGCCCATATGAGTCCCAAATATAGGACGAAACGGCCGTCCAGTGCTTTCTGCGTTTTGTTGAGGTTTCTTCTAGACATGATGAATTACTTAATTATAATTATTTCAAATCCTCCTTAATTTCTATCACTTGTACAACCTTGCTTGAACCGGCTTCTAATACTCTGGATGGAACGGCTTGGAGATAGTAGTCGTGGCTCGTGGGGGCACAGTCCTATGGGTAAAAGTGAAACTCGGATGAGTTCCACCACGGAATATGTGATCAAGCGGTGCTATATCAAGTCTGATTCGATACCTCTTCGTTCGTACAGTTGGTATGACGTTTGGCTGATAACGTAATTGTCCGGGTTTCAATTCTCGGTAGTGGATTCGCACTGTTGAAGAATCCCAAATATAGGACGTAACGGGCGTTCAGTGCTTTCTGGATTCTGTCGAGGTTTCTTCTAGACAATGAATTACTTATATATATATATATATATATATATATATATATATAATGCCTTTAGGAACATAGGGCCGCAATAAATAGTTGCGGTTTCAATAAACGAGTCAATTTTTTAAGTGAGTAGGTTGTTAGCCTACTAGATCAGGTTTTGAATACAGAGTTCTCATGCTCCTAGACCAGTTGCCACCCAAGGCTCTTTACCCAGAGCTGGGGGGGGGTGCGAAGAAGAGGATTCATGCCTTTGCCAACATGTAAGTGAATATAACGGATTCGCCTAGAATTCGAACTCTCCGATTTCTCAATCCGAGCCGCTATCCATTGCATTTTGTACTCTGAAAGAACATTATCAGGCTAAAGTAATGTCCTTATCAATACAATAATACATACATACATACATATATATATATATATATATACTAGCCGAATCACCCGCACCTTGCGGCATATCACACATTTTTTTAAGAAAATGATGATTGATTTTAAATCATTGTTATAATTTGTGGAGAAAAATGATACAATTCGATATTATACAATGATCTTCCCGATGTGATCTCCATGTTATGGCTTTCTCGTTCAATATTTTGGATAGAAGTCATTAATTTAAATCAAAGGTAAGAAAAAATTCAATGGGCGGTTTGTGCAAAAACAGCTTGATGTGATTGATATGACAGTTGAATTGTCGCAACATATATATAGTGTATACACTGATTAGTAATTTCTTGCTCAACAAGACGACCATATAGTCTCATTTTGATCTTGCCAATGTGACCTCCATCTTCTGGCTTTTTCTTGCTATATTTTTGATAGGAGTCATTCCCTTGTTCAAATTTAAATTTCATTTAAATAAAAGAGAAAAAACTGCTCCACCATGCCTCCACGTATTGACAAACCAACATGGCATACTAGAAAATAAGCAGGTGGTGACGTAAATAAAGTTTCATGCCTTTCCCAAGCTGTTAATGCTAAGAGGGGCAAAAATACAAAACTTGTTTGGATCTTTCTACACTGGCAGCCATTATGCAATCTGAAGACTGCATAAATATAGCAATGCAAACAGATGTACATATAGAATGATCTTTTTTTTTTCGTGCATGCGCATTTGCGTATGTGAAAAGGGCGACTAATGAAGGACTGGTGCATCAGACGAAGTCATATTCAAGACTGTAATACAAAAACAAATAGAAAAGGCTCACGAAAGGTTATCACTTCAAAATAAATATATAACACGCGGTGTGCAGTCTCTCATCTATTATTTCTAAATGAGAAGCATATTTATAAATAAATAGATAAACACGCATTTAACACCTGGTATTAATTCTAAAACCTTCAGCCTCTTTTATCTTTCAAGACACAAAACGTATTCTTCTTTGCCTCAATCCAGTATATACTAGGTTGGCTAGAAAGTCCTTACTCAGCGGAAAGAAAACAACAAATCCGTCTGGTGGAATTTCCAAGGAGTACTGCATTTCGAGCTTGTTCCACACGGTCGCGCCATCAACGCTAGATTGTATTGCCAGCAGCTAGACCACAGGTACGACAAACGAAAAAAAGTATCCTGCTTTGGTAAGACAATCCGAGGCGACACACTGTCAGGTTGACGAAGGAGCCGTTCAAACAGATGGACGGTGTTGAGACTCTTCCACATCCACCATTCACTCCCGATGCTGCTCCGAGTGACTATGGCCTACTGCGCTCAATAGCATACTTCCTCCGCGACAAGAGATTCAACACTTTTGACGAAATTAAGGAAGCTTGTCTACTGTTTGTTTATTTAAAGCCAGCTGGCTGGTATCTGGGACAGATTCGGATGCTGGCTGATCGCTGGCAGAAGATCGCCGAGAATGATGGACTTCATTTTGAAGAATAAATGTTGACGTTGCTCCGTAAAATGTCGTTGTTTTCTTTCCGCTTCCTAAGTAAGTCAGGACTTTTTGACCAATCTAATATTTCAATAATTCTTTATTAAACAAACACTACAATCATGAAACCTTACTGCCAGTGTCCTACTAATGTGGACCATAAAGCATAAACCTTTTATTTAAATGTCAGAGTCGGTTATACGGACGTCATAGTCCACTTTAAAACATTTCTAGCCTCGTTTTGAGAGTTTTTCTTACCGTCTCAAAGATAATTTGACAATAAAAACCGTAAATATATATTTTCATGGCATTTGTTCTAATGTATTTTCCTCTATGTGTGTGTGCGTGTGTGTGTGTGTGTGTGTAATAGAATATAATTTTAGGGTATGGTATATTTATGGGTAAAAGTAGTAAATATCATAGATAGAGCATATGCAAATATGAAAGTGGACACTGAGGTAACTTCAAGCGGCGACAGTCTGTTTCATGCTTGCACAACATCTTCATAGCCTGATAAATGCATTGAAGAATAAAACCGATTCTCGTTGCTTGGTGTTGACCTCAGTGTCCACTTTATATATATATATATATATATATATATATATATATATATATATATATATATATATATATGTATGTATGTATGTGTGTGTGTGTGTGTGTGTGTGTGTGTGTGAAAACAAAAGAAAAATGAAAAATATAGAATAGGTGAAAGAAAGAAAGAAAGAAAGAAAGAAAAGAAAGAAAGAAAAAGAAAAAAAAGACAGAAAGGAATCTATAAGGAATGAAGTAAATAAATAAACAGGAATAAAAATCTAAAAGAAAGAAAGAAAGAACGAAAGAAAGAAAGAAAGAAGGAAATAAACAGGAAGAAAATGTACAAATAAAGTATAGGAGAAAGAAAGAAAGAAAGAAAGAAAGAAAGAAAGAAAGAAAGAAAGAAAGAAAGAAAGAAAGAAATGAGTAAAGAAATAAATAGGAAGAAAATGTAAAAATAAGGTATAGGAGAAAGAAAGAAAGAAAGAAAGAAAGAAAGAAAGAAAGAAAGAAAGAAAGAAATGAGTGAAATAAATAGTAAAAATAAGAAAGAAAGAAAGAAAGAAAGGAAAGAAAATGTAAAAAAACAGGAAGAAAATGTAAAAATAAGGTATAGGAGAAAGAAAGAAAGAAAGAAAGAAAGAAAGAAAGAAGTAAATAGGAGAAAAAAATCTAAAAATAAAGAAGAAAATGAAAGAAAAAAGAAAAAAGAAAAAAGAAAAATAACAAGAAAGAAATGAATAAAGTATAAGAAAGAAAGAAAGAAAGAAAGAAAGAAAGAAAGAAAGAAAGAAAGAAGTAAATAGGAGAAAAAAATCTAAAAATAAAGAAGAAAATGAAAGAAAAAAGAAAGAAAGTAAAATAAATCTCACAAGAAAGAAATGAATATATAAGGAAATAAAGAAGTAAGATGTAAGAAGAGAAAAGAAAGAAATCTATAAAGAGAAAGAATGAAAGAAGTCTAGAAAAAGAAAGAAATCATGAAAGAAATAGAAATAGACTATAAATGTAAGGAAAGAATGAAAGTATTAATCTTCTCTCTCTCGTGTCAGTTGACTGCGATATGTAAAAGACTAGAATCAGGGCACAACTAGTTTGATTATCGTAAGAATGTCCTCAGAATTTAAAATAACGCTCCTTTCAACGACTCTGTTTTCTTTTTCTCTTTATTTTTACAATTTGCTCAGAGTGTCATCAACCCTATTTCGCCTGTAACTTAAACAAGATATTTTTCCTTTTTTCTTTTTTTCTTTTTTTTAAATAAACATTATTTGGTCAAAACATAGTGTGAATCAGTTTCCTGGAGTTTGGCAACGTCACCAACTAATGATGCACAGACTCCATTTTCGATATAACAAAGAGTGATATAGTGAATTTCTCTCTTTTCTGGAATGCCATCGACTAAAATAGTGTGACGAATAAATAAACAAAGTTGTACGCAATAACCCTTCTACCCGCGAACTTTATTTTGGATTACCGTTTGTCGCTTCTGGCGCGAGGATTCAAACCGGAAATATTAACTTTCGTTCATTAACTCTCCGGGAGATAAAGGCACAATTAAGTCTTCTTTCTTTTTTTTCTTTTTTTTTTGACTTTTTTATTTGGCAGAATTGTTCATTCTTTGCCTCTTTTTTTATCACAGGTTTCAACATTATGATTTCTTTCTTTCTTTCTTTCTTTTTTTCTTTCTTTTACTTTCTTTTTTTCTTTTTTATTTCTTTCTCTCTTTCTTTTTTATTTCTTTCTCTCTTTTTTATTTCTTTCTTCCTTTCTTTTTCTTTCTTTCTTTCTTTTTTCTTTCTTCCTTCTTTTTCTTTCTTTCTTTCTTTCTTTCTTTTTTTCTTTCTTTCATTCTTTCTTTTTCTTTTTTCCTTTGTTTTTCTTTCTTTCTTTTTCTTTTTCTTTCTTTTTCTTCTTTCTTTCTTTTTCTATCTTTCTTTCTTTCTTTATTCTTTTTCTTTTCTTTTTCTTTCGTACTTTCTTCCTTTTCCTTTCTTTCTTTCTTTCTTTCTTTCTTTCTTTGTTTCTTTCTTCTTTTTTCTGGCCTTTATATTCTTACATTTTCTTTTTGTACGTTTATTTTTCTTTCTTTCGAGTTATTCTCTCCCTTTCTTTTTTCACCCCGATGTAATGACCATTTTGCTTAAAGTTTGTATTCATGATTTATCTCAGAGAAAAATTTGGCACTTGTCCAAAATATTTCGGTTAAATTTTCCCTTTTGGAAATTGCAGTTTATAATTATGTTTTAGGTATATGGAAAAAAATGTGTCAGTTTAAACTGACGTCAAAAGAATATCGGT
The DNA here is from genome assembly GCA_903632075.3 of Acanthosepion pharaonis. NCBI lineage: Eukaryota > Metazoa > Mollusca > Cephalopoda > Sepiida > Sepiidae > Acanthosepion > Acanthosepion pharaonis. The sequence continues at coordinate 1,429,456 of CAHIKZ030004553.1, read as the reverse complement.
TGAATCTCGCATTCTGTTCATATCTTTATCTCCATCTTAATCTAAATTCTCTCTCTCTCTTTCTCTCTCTAACACACACACACACGCGCGCGCATATATATGTTTAAATATTACTATATTTGTGAAGGAGAATGCTCAATATCAGAGATAGAGCGTTTATAAATATCGACAGTGTAATAAGAATCTATGACTGTTTTGTGTCTGTCTGAATTGATCTATCTATCTATCTCTTCCCCTTAGTTCATATCTATCTATCTATCTATCTATCTATCTATCTATCTATCTATCTATCTATCTATCTATGTCAATCTGTGCATATTTATCAATCTACTTATCTATGACAGTCTGTTTATATCTATCTATCAAGCTAGCTAGCTAGCTAGCTTTCAAACAATCAATATGAATTAATTCATTATCTATCCTATCTTCCTATCTATCACATAATTATATTAATGCCTACAAAAACACGTATTCCAATAAATTAATATAGTTTAATGCATTTAAAAGCGAACAGAATTTTCTCCAGAAAACGTTTTAATGATTAAAGAAAAGCTCAAAGTTTGTATATATCAGAACAAAGGTTGCTAAAATGAAAAAAAGTTCAATGTAATGCGTTTTGTACTTTGAAAGGACATCATCAGACGAAAGTAATGTTTTTATCAATGTAAATTATATATATATATATATATATATATATATATATATATATATATATATATATAAACTAGCCGAATTATCCGCACCTTGCTGCGTACCACACAATTTTTTTGAGAAAATGATGATTGATTTTAAATCATTGTTATAATTTGTGGAGAAAAATGATACAATTCGATATTATACAATTATCTTCCCGATGTGACCTCCATCTTCTGGCTTTCTCCTTCTATATTTTGGATAGGAGTCATCCCCTTGTTCAAATTTTAATTTAATTTAAATCAAAGGTAAGAAAAAATTCAGTGGTCAGTTTGTGAAAAAACAGCTTGATGTGATTGATATGACAGTTGAATTGTCGCAACAAATATGTAGTATAAGATACTGATTGGTGATTTCTTGCTCAACAAGACGTCCATATTGTCTCATTTTGATCTTGAGATGTGACCTCCATCTTCTGGCTTTCTCCTTCTGTATTTTGGATAGGAGTCATTCCCTTGTTCAAATTTAAATTTAATTTAAATAAAAGAGAGGAAAAATTCAGTAGGGAGTCTGTGTCCCCCGGTGGGGGGGGGCTCTTTGATCAAAATATATTGCTGTTATGACTTCAATCTTCTGGCTTTCTCCCATATTTTGGATAAGAGTCATTTCCTTTTTTATCAAAGGGGGCCAAAGCCCCTACTACCACCACCACCACCACCACCACCACATACACTGATTTTTTTCCCTTTGATTTAAATTGAATTTAAATTTGAACAAGGAATGACTCCTATCCAAAACATTTAAAATTGGTCCAAGTTATTGAAACGACCTTTATACAGATATATATAGAGAGAGGAGGATAGCGGCTTGGATTGAAGAATCCGGAGAGCCGAGTTCGAATTCCAGTTGAATCTATTACATTCCCTTACGTGCTTGGGAAAGGTGTGAATCCTCTTCTTCCTCCAGCTATGGGTATATAGCAGGACAGACTGGGTTCTATAGCCTTGGATGGCAACTGGTCTAGGAGAAGGACAACTCTGCATTCAAAGCCTGCGGAGAGTCGTTTTGGGACCTTGTAGCACTTAGTGCACCAGGTCTCTGTATTCGTCTCTTCAAAAAGTGTGGATGGTCCTGAACGAAGCCTTCACCGCGCTAATCAAATGTCATGTGCTGTTGTCGGGCTGTCGGTTTCCTGGGAACTGATCTGCTTGACCCTCATACGTCGAATTTGACGGTAGAGTCGACTATATATATATATATATATATATATATATATATGATATAGATACACCTAGTGAAGCCAGACAAACCTACCTAGGTTTCACCTAAACGGATCGTCAGGGAAAGTTTGGCTCACTTTCCAAACTTTCCTGACGATCCGTTTAGGTGAAACCTAGGTAGGTAGTTTGTCTGGCTCACTAGGTTTATCTAGGTCTGCTCTACGGTTGTATTGAGCTCTTTTTGTTAGTTAGTTGTTACTCGTATCGGGTTTTTTTTCTTTGGGCTTCAGACCTGCATCTGTGCGATTTTTTTGTCGGCAGAAGTTCATGTTTGTAGCTCTTTCTTTTTAAAACCTTTTTTCCCTCTAGATTGATTTGATTAGCAAATCAAAAATTCGAGGGTTTTTCGAAACGAGTCTAGTTATCTATATTTATATGTATGTATATATATATATATATATATATATATATATGTGTGTGTGTGTGTGTGTGTGTGTGTGTGTGTGTAGGGGGTATAGACATAAAAGTAAACGTCACTCATACTGATGTCGCTTTATTAAATAATCTTTGAACCGTTGAACGTACGATAGAATTTACTTATGAAACAGGAATAAACAATATTTTTGGCAGAGACAAGAACTGATATGGATTTGTAACCAAGAGCTTTTATTTTAATGTTTTAAAATGTTATGCTTCAAAATGAAAAGTGTTTTTGTTATACGAACATCTGTTCAGGTTTCTAATTGTATCAGTGAATATAGAGTCGTTTATGATTGTCGTTGTTTCACATTTTACGCCCGACTCTTCATCCGCCTAACGAAACGTATCTCTCTATTGACATTATCCATGACATTTCTAAAGATAAGCACACGTTTTTCTCTCTACCTATGTCGTTTGGTGTTAAAGCCCTGATGATTTAAACGTGTTCTCCTGACCGTAATATCTCACTCTTTTTCTTTTATTATTTACCCTTCATTACTTCGTATTTCGTTTTCCTTCCTTCCTTCTTTCTTACCTTTGAATTTTTTTCTTCATTGTCTTATTTCTTTCATTCACGTGCCTTTATTTTCTTCTTCTTCTTTTACTTTGCCTTTCTCTTCCTTTTCTTGTCCCTTTCTTTTCTTTTCTTCTTTCTTATTATATTTTTTGTATACATTATTTTGGTTTCTTACGGTACATCAACCTGTTCCAGGTTATTTAATGCAGAATGTTGTCGTTTGACAGAATATAAGTTTGATTTGCACGAGATAAAAAGATAGATATAGACTACTTAGTAATAAAGCCAATAAGGTAGATACAGATAGGGTTTGTAAGAAAGACCGATTAGTACAAAAGTAAAAAAAATAGACATAGATCCGATTTGTAAGCGAATCAAAAAGTTTTCACTTAGGTACGGTTTGTAAGCGAATCAAAAAGGGTACACATAGATCCGGTTTGTAAGAGAATCAAAATGGTACACATTGTTATAGTGGAACACGCCTATTCTATTGTTAATAGACTCTCCCACCTATAATAAGTAGGAGTAGTAGGAGTCGTCCAGTGGGTCGGTCAGTCAGTCGACTGGCTGATCGGTTGAACTCTCTGCCTATTGCATATATTTGGCCGATCCCACGGGCTCGGAGATCCCACGGGCTCGGAGATCCCAAGGGCTCGAAAATGCCACGGGCTCGGATATCTCACGTTAAAAAGGCCTTGTGCCACATCACGACCTCGTGGGAGGGGGGGGACTGAAGGCGGAGAGGAACCCGAAGGAGGCTACGCCGAAGGGCGGATTCTCTTTCGGGGAGGTAAACCGAACCTGAACCCGTTTATATGGGTTCAATGGGCATATTTTTGGCCGAGCCCACGGGCTCGGAAATCCCACGTTAAAAAGGCCTTGTGCCACATCACGCCCTCGTGGGTGGGGGACTGAATATCGTCGGTCAGCCAGTCGATGCCGGACGACCGTTAGTCGGATACTAAAGTATCAGCGACCACAACTAGATTTCTCTGCATCATTACCTATTATATCAAGTTCCTAATGTTTTGTACGTCGAACCTATTTTAGGACCGACTTAGTACACATACAAGCCTCCACTGTGAAACCACTCCATAACACACATAGATCCGGTTTGTAAGACATTCGAAAAGGGTACACATAGATCCGGATTCTAAGCGAATCAAAAGGGTACACATAGATCCGGTTTGTAAGAGAATCAACAAGGGTCCACATAAATCCGGTTTGTAAGAGAATCAGAATGGGTACACATAAATCCGGTTTGTAAGTGATTCGAAAAGGGTACACATAGATCCATTTTTTAAGAGAATCAGAAAGGATACACATGGGTCTGGTTTGTAAGAGCATCAAAAAGGGTGCAAATAGGTGCGGTTTTTAAAAGAATCAAATATGGACGCATAGGTTTTGATTTGTAAGAAAATCAAAAAGGGTGTACATAGACTCTGTTTGTAAGTTTGTTTTTTGTAAGTTAGACGCAGACCTGGCTTTTAGGGGTTTTTTTGCATTTAAATTTTTACATATATTTTTGACTGATTTTCAATGTTTTGACTTTTGTTTGTGTTTCTCGTGTCAATAAAAAAAGTATTTTCGAAATAGATTACGAGAGCTATAGTCATAAATGATTTTTGGTACAGCATGAATAAAGTAAATGGAACGTTAGTTCTATGTTTAGTTTAAATGGCATCGGGATCGTTTACTTATAATTTGATTTATAAAAAAAGAACTGCATTTGATTACATTGTGGCAGTTACAGCGAAGTGCATTTTCTTTAATTTCTTAAAATTCGTGTCTTTTTTGTTTACTGTTTCTAATACTAAACAGGGAAGGAAGTTACATTTTTATATATAATGCTTTTTTGTTTCATAAAGATAAAAATGCGATACAAACGCTGAAACAGCTTGTGTAGTTCATGGAGAAGGTGATGCGAACAGTCGAACGTGTCAAAAATGGCTTGGGAAATTTCGTATGGGAAAAGTTTTGTACTTGCTATTATGTAAACCCTTTGACACACCCTGGTGGCATAACTGTTGATTCCTCACACACACACACACACACACACACACACATAAAATACATATATATATATATATATATATATATATATATATATATATATATATATATGTATGTATATTAATTTAAAGAAAAAAACAGACCACTTTAAGGCTACATTTGTAATAATTTATTTCACCAGGGAATTTTATTTTTCTCTGGATCTTCAGACTTCACTTTCAAAAGGTGAAACAAAAAATGAATTTAAAATTTACATTTTTGACGGGCAGTATTAAGCTTGTATAAGTTGACATTGAGGGTGGTGAGGAATGGTATGAGAGACATGGTCGAGTTTAGAGAGGAAAGAGAGAGTTTTAAAATTTATTTTTATATTTCTTTCTATTATAATACTTAATATTGAGGAAGGAGGGAGTAAGAATCAGACATTGACCTATTTAATCGGTCAACTCAACGGAAATGATATGGGAAAAGGCAAAAATAGAAAAAGGGAAAAAGAAAAAAAAGGGGTGGAAATAAAGAGAAAAAGATGTACTTAGGGTTTTTGGAGGAAGAAGTGGGGTGGTATAGCTTTACAAATTTAGATAAAAACAGATTTTAACGTTTGATAGTAATTTAAATGTTTAAAACTCCACAAAGAAATGAAATCTAATGCTTGTTAGCAATTTAAATATTCAACTTCTCTACAAATAAATTAGGGATTTAATATAAGTCAAATAATATATTAATAGACAACAATAACAATTTAAAAAATTACTAATAGTAATATTTTAATATTGAATGACTGTTAAGGTAAAATCTTTTATCAGTTAGAGCCTAATTCATGAATTTAATTTGTAGCTATTTTTAGATGGGTAATATTTCTTTATATATATATATATATATATATATATATATATATATATATAAATTTAATTATATATGTATATATAATTTCTTAATTATATATATATATATATATATATATATATATATATATATTCAGACATGTTTATACATATTTGTTTTGCTACCAAGTACTTTCGACATATTATCAGGTATTGTTTATAATAAAATGAATATTATAGTAGCCATTATTGTCAAAGACAAAATTTTGTGTTATCTATAAATTATATATATATATATATATATATATATATATATATATACGCACACACACATATATATATATATATATATATATATATATATATATATATGTAAAAAATTCTCAGAATTAACCTGTTGAAAAACAACAATACAAACAATATTTCTTCACATGAAAATATTCTCTTCAAACATAAAATAATTGACGTAATTTTTCAGTTGACCGTATGAATATACATACGCGTTTCTAAATTCTTCTAGTTGCTAACGACATTTTGTTTGTTGTTTGTAGATACTTTGTTTTAATAAATTCATTTCGTTTTTTTGCCTTGAAAAAGTCCACATTGGACGAAACGCGTCGGCTAAAACTACAGTATTCCTCTTGTCTTTTTCCTTCATACATATTCATAGATGCATGCATGTATATATATTGAGTCATGTTTTATTGAATAATTTAGAGAAGTTTTGTCTATTTATTTTCAATTAGGTGCTTTCATATCCACGGACAAGCTTTTTGGTGTCATTATTAAAGGAAGAGAGAAAATTACTGTGTTGATACATATTTTATTCCGAGTACTTTCGACATAGCACAATGTCATCATCAGTGTGTTGTTTATTTCAAGAAAATATTGTAGTGTTCATCATTTTCATAGACAAAATTGCTGTGTTCATCTGAATGTAGACGAAAAGAAACGAAGAAAGTAAACAATAAAAAAGAATTAAAGATAAAGGAATAAAAGCAAAAAAAAAAAGAAGTAAAGCAAGAAAGATAAAAAAATAACACAAAGAGATTAAAAAGATGAAAAATTCAATAAATGAAGGAATGCAACGAAAAACCTAAAGAAAGAAAAAACAAAAACGAAAAAAGTTATTCTAAATTAATAATAATGAAGATAGTGTCGTTTTCTACATGTTTTGCTGTCTCTAATTACCAACACTAAAGTAAACAGCTATAAGTTAATCCAGTCTAGATTCGAACGTCTAACATTGTGAAAAAAACAGCATCTTCAGTGTTCCGTTGATTGAATAATAGGCAAATAACACTGAAAACACTGACTTAGGCATAGTGAACAGATACTACACTGATCCGAGATTGACGGCCGCCTAGCAACGCTTTGATTCTAATTACATTTTGATTTTAGTTACAACACTCAGTTATGCTGATGTCAGTTGAACAATGTGCAAATAATACTGTCATTTTTGACGGGTACTATGATCATATTAAAATAGTCAGGAAAAGTAAATTTAAAAAAAACACACAGAATATAAGACAAACTTCAAGATAAAATCTTCATAACCTGTGTATAGTTTAATCTTTATACAGTAGAATCCCTGAGAACCGGACTAAGAAGGCCTTCCGGATATGAGGAATTGGTTACAAAGTCCGGATATGAGAGATTTCCAGATATGAGGAATTAGTTACAAAGTCCGGATATTAGGGATTCCGGATATGAGGAATTGGTTACAATGTCCGGATATGAGCGATTCCGGATATGAGGAATTGGTTACAAAGTCCGGATATTAGGGATTCCGGATATGAGGGATTGGTTACAAAGTCTGGATATTAGGGATTCCGGATATGAGGGATTGGTTACAAGGTCCGGATATGAGAGGTTATATTTAGATTAAAATAAAAGAACTGAAACCTGGTTTAACGTTTATTTTCAATGTTTTATAGTAAACAAAATAATCGAATGGTGAGTGAAATATAATGGAATTGATTTTAAGGAAAAAGGAAATAAATTATGTAATGTTAATGAAAATTCATTAAATTAAGTATGCCACGTATGCAAAACAAATAATGTAACAAGGATTTTTTTAATCGCTGTTGCATAATGATTCTTTCTCTTCTAATGTCATTCTCAACTTTTTCCACATTTCGTTTTGCTTTTGTTCTTGAATTTTTTTAAACAAAAGACACTTTTTAAGTCTGCGTGCGTTATTGCAATCGTCATATCTGAATGCTGGCTTTCTTTCCATAAAACTGATAACCTTTTCAAGAGCTTTTTCAATTTCAATCCAGGTTTTATCACAATCATGCATCTCGTCGCTATCTTGTTGCAGATGTCTCTCTTTGTCATCGTTTCCTCTTATTTCCATCATCTTTTGCATCTACACAAGACATTAGGGTGAAATCAACATAAGCAATTATCCAAAGTAAATTACCTGAAAAACAAAAATTTCAAATCAGCCAAATAGTTCAAATATACACGTCAAAATCATGTCCGGATATGCGGGATTCCGGATATGGGACACTCCGGATATAAGGGATTCCGGATATGAGGGATTCCGAAAATGAGGGATTCTACTGTATATTATTTTAAAGGTTTTGAGATTTTGTGGGAAGGATTGTAAAAGAAAAGAAAATGAATTGCAACATATGAAGAATAAAGAGAAAACCTTCGACAACTAAAATAAGAAAAGGTGTTGTATTGTTGTGTGAGTTCGTATCGGTGTTAATCTGTAATTGAAAACTGGACAGTGATATCTGAAACTGATCAAGATCTGATGTGACAAAAAATGGTGGAAAATATTGAAGAAAGAAAGGAGAATGTAAGAAAGTAACAGGCAATAAAATACTGGAGAGAAAAGAAAAAGAAAGATACGGCAACAAAATGGAGAAGAGAAAAGCGAAGAGTGTAAAAAAAGCAAATGACACGAAGAAAAAAAAGAAAAGAAAGGAATTGAAAAGAAAGAAAAGAAAACGGTGACACAATAATGAAGAGAAATACAGAGAAATAATTAAATAAAGTAAAAAAAAGATAAAAGAAAGAAAGAAAAAAGAAAGAAAGAAAAGAAATGACAAATAATGATAGCAAAAGTAAAGAATGAAAGAAAGAAAATATACAAAATAAAGAAAAGTAGGCAAACAATGTAAGAAAGAAAAGAAAGAAAACGACAGCACGAAGAAAGAAAGAAAGAAAGAACACGGCAATAAAATAAAGAAGAAATAAAAAGCAAAGAAAGAAAGAAGGAAAGAAAGGAAGAGAGAAAGAAAGAAAGAAAGAAAGAAAGAAAATATATCAAAATAAAGAAAAGTAAGTAATGTAAGAAAGAAAAGGAAGAAAACGACAACACGAAGAAAGAAAGAAAGAAAGAAAGAAAGAGAAGAAAGACGACAACAAAATAAAGAAGAGAAAAGCGAAGAGTGTAAAAAAAGCAAACGACACGAAGAAAAAAAGAAAAGAAAGAAATTGAAAAGAAAGAAAAGAAAACGGTGACACAATAAAGAAGAGAAATACAGAGAAAGAATTAAATAAAGTCAAAGAAAGAAAAAGAAAGAAAGAAAAAAGAAAGAAAGAAAAGAAAGGACAAATAATGATAGCAAAAGTAAAGAAAGAAAAAAGAAAGAAAGAAAGAAAGAAAAAAGAAAGAAAGAAAACATATCAAAATAAAGAAGAGTAAGCAAACAATCTAAGAAAGAAAACACGAAGAAAAGAAAGAAAGAAAGAAAGAAAGAAAGAAAGAACACGACAAGAAAATAAAGAAGAAAAAAGCAAAGAAAGAAAGAAAGAAAGAGAAGAAAGAAAGAAAAACGACAACAAAATAAAGAAGAGAAAAGCAAAGAATGTAAGAAAGAAAAAAAAGAAACGTCACAAAGAGAAAAAGCAAGGAAAGGAAGAAAGAAAAGAAAGAAGAACGAAAAGAAAAGGGAAACAAAATAAAGAGAAAAAAAGCAAAGAAAGAAAGGAAGCAAACAACAAAATAAAGAGAAAATCAAAGAGAGAAAGGCATAAGGAAAGAAAAAGAAGAAAAAAATAAAAACAAATGCAAAAAAAAAAAAAAAAAGGAGAGAAAAGAAAAGAAAAGAAAGGACTAAAATGATGAAGAAAGAAATAAAGAAAGAAAAGCACAAAGAGATAAAGAATTAAAAAGAATAATTTTAAAAATGAAATGGACAAAACAAATGTAAAAGTAATAATTTAAAAGAAATATTTGAAAATAAAATAAACACTGAATGAAAGCAAAAAGAGTCGAAAATAATTAAGAAAAAAAAGAAATAAGATAAGAAAAAAATAATAAACAGATAAACAATTAAAAAGAAGGCGAACGAAAGAAAAGCACAAGAAAAGAAGAAAAGAAATAAGATAATAAAGAGAAAAAAGTAAAGAAAGAAATAAAGGGAAAGAAAAAGACAACAAAATATTAAAGAGAGGAAGCAATGGAAGAAAGAAAAAAAAAGAATAGGATAGGATAAAGAGAAAAGCAAAATTGAAAGAAAAAATGATTGTAAAAAGTAAAGAAAAAAAAAAACGCAAAATGAGGGAAAAGCGAACATAAAATAATGTCAGCTATTGACGTAATTTTCTCCTTTATTTTGAAACTGACCAATGACAAATCATTTCATCGTGATCTTCAAAACTCGAGCCAAAACCATTGTTTTTCTCCGACTCAACGGGACCGGGGAGGGGTGGGGGTCATGATCTCGGCTCTAATCTCTGCGGACGTGACCATTAAGTTAATTAATACTGATTTTATTTTTATTTTTTAATCAGTCCGAGCGGATGAGAACGATCAGAGGACAAATGGGACTCGCCCAAGATCTTTGCGTCTCTTGGGAGTGGGGAACTTGAATCGGATTTAGCAGCAGACTTGGCTCTTTCCCAGGTCAATTTCAACAGTAAAAGTCGGACACACCAAATAAGGACATCTGTTATTTCTTTCATTTTTTTTCTTCTTTTTGTTTATCATTTCACACTAGGCAAGAAAATAAAGCCACTAAGACGCAATGGATCACTGAGCGAGAAAGAAACCGAGAAAACTTCATTGAGGAGAGTTGAAAATAAAAGGAAGAGGATCCAAGGAGACATAAGATAATTTTTGAAGATCGTAGTTAACATGAAAGCGAGAAGGAACTATTAGAATAGAACTTGCGGTTACATCTAGTAATTTCAGCAGTGAAATGATGAGACCTAGTCGCCAATCTAGTACCGCGCTTAAATTCATGAAGTCGATGTAAAAAAGGAAGAAAGTCCATCAGAACAATTGCTATGAAAATATTTATAGAAAACATTAGGGAAGCTACGTTACGGCGGTGAGAAAGTGACTGAAGCCGAGATGCCAGGTCAAGACCAATAATGTTGCAGATTCTTCTTTACATTTTATCAAGAATCTCTAAATATATAGCAGAATCACCAGACCAAACGTAACAGCATTATTCAGTGTAAGAACTTATGAACGAATGTGCAAGATAGATTATAGAGCAAGAAAGATTATCTAGCATGACAAGCTGAACCAACTTTCTTAGCGGCAGACTAAGCAATTGATTCGATATAATCTTCCCAATTCATGTCAGAAAAAGACTTGAATCTAAGAAGGCGCAATGAGTCACTCTACTGGAGGTTAGCATCAGCCATGCGGAAACGGTTAGTACTCTCCCGTCTTCACATAAATAAGATTCATTTTAGGCACAGGGAAACCATCTTCATAGCAGCAGACCTAGCAATTGATTCGATACAATCGTTTCATTTCATGTACCATCCTGGGTATGACTATAAACTACATCCGGCAGCAAGGTCTCTGATCGGGAGGTTTTGAAGAGCGTATCTATTCTCAGTCCTTTCCTATCTATCTATCTATCTATCTATCTATCTATCTACAGTCCTTTCCTATCTATCTATCTATCTATCTATCTATCTATCTATCTATCTATCTATCTATCTATTCTCAGTCCTTTCCTATCTATCTATTCTCTATCTATCTATCTATCTATCTATCTATCTATCTATCTATCTATCTATTCTCAGTCCTTTCCTATCTATCTATCTATCTATCTATCTATCTATCTATCTATCTATCTATCTATCACGGGCGTTTATACTAAGGGACGGAAACTTGTCATCATCTTTCTATATAATAAACAAAACAAATTTTGGAAACGACACTGCGCATGCCCGTCTCCGCTCGCAGTGAAGATTGTTGTTATTTCAATAACAAAATATAAAATATATTTTACTTAAAAACACCACTCAGTGCGCTCTTGTTCCCAGGTCTACCCTGAACCGGGGTGGTAGCACCTGTTAGGGTCCTAGCTATAGGCAAATAGTGAACCCCCAAACCGGGGGGGGGGGAACTGAAAACATAAAAATACATTTTCTTAGTAAAAGAAATACCAGCAAAAGTTTTTTTTTAATTACTAGCACTAGATTTTGTAAAAAGAAAAAAAATTACTCAAGTTCCCAAGAAAATTAAATGTCCCATAAGGTAATGTGCCGTTAAACAAACAGATAACAAACAATTCAGATTGATAGAAATCTGCAAAGTTTACATTTTTTCTAAGTTGGATTCTTCAGTTTTAATAAGTTTGACTCATAAAAAAATAATCTTCTAAAATACCCTTCTCTCTTAAAACACCTGAAACAAAAGGGATTTTTTGTACATCATATACAGGGGAACTTCTGTTCACGAATTTAATTCGTTTCTGGAGGCCGTTCGTAACCCGAAATGTTCGTAAACCGAAACTATTTTTTCCAATATGAATCAATGTAAAATGGATTAATCCGTTCCTGCTCCCAAAATGACTGCTTATTTAAACTTTTACAATAGTACTTTGAGCACAAGTTTATACACAAAACTAATGAAAATCATTAAATCTAAGAAAAAAGAAATAAATCCAATACGAAACAGACGAACATTTTAATTTTACCGTTCCTGTAAGTAGGAGAGCTCATGGCGTAAGGGAAGGGTGGCGTAGACGGAGAAGGAAAGAGATGTTATTGTTTGAAAAGGGAAAGGAAAGACATGATCGTCTCTTTATTTATAAGAATAGTATAGATCGTTGATTTTGCCATATGAAACTGAGTAGGAAGAGACAATATCAACAATTGTTTTTCTCTTAACTTTTCTTTTTCTTTTACCAGTATCATTGTTAGCTTTCTTTGGAACCATGACTGAGGAGTAATGAAGAGAAAAAAAGGTACAGTACAATAAAATTGGAAAAGAAAAGCACAGAACAAAACACGAATGTATACAACATGGCGGTCGACTAAGAAATGAATCCGTTCGGGTTAACTCGGATCGGCTCGGTTCGGTAATGTTGTTCGATAACCGAGGTATTTTCATCTTGACTTTTCTGTTCGAAAACCGATTTGTTCGACATGTGAGACGTTCGGGAACCGAGGTTGCTTTGTTCAAATCAAAGAAACTCGTTCGTAATCAATGTAAGCAACACTACTTTATATATATATATATATTATGACTTAGTTTAGTCAAGGACAAGGTTAAAGGAAGTTTAATGAGCTTTCAAAATATCTTTTGGTTCAATAATCTTAGTGAAGAAAACCTTTGTGTTTGTGAATAGATTTACTACAGCTTTTGACAGCCTACTCTTACCACTTTACTTATATTTTTAATACCATCATTTCAAGATGTAGGCGTATGCCTTGTTTGGAATGAAAATGAGGTTGTTTGGCTTTGCTTTCTCAACTCATTGGAATTCAGAGATTTCCTGCACATAGACTGCGGATATATTTTAATTTCTATGCGATTACTTTTATTTTTACAAAGAATTTAAGTAAAACATATTTTATATTTTGTTATTAAAATACCAAGCATCTTCACTGCGAGCGGAGACGGGCATGCGCAGTGTCGTTTCCAATGGCGCCAAAAATTTGTTTATTATATGGAAAGATGATGACAAGTTTCCGTCCCTAGATAGATAGATAGATAAGATAGATAGATAGATAGATAGATAGATAGATAGATAGATAGATAGATAGATAGATAATGAACATAGCGCGATAGATACCTAATGACTAAACAGATTGGGATATATATATCTGAGTAGACAGAGACAAATAATGAAACAGAGATAGATAGATAGATAGATAGATAGATAGATAGATAGATAGATAGCTTGGTATGGCAATTTACTAAGCATAGCTTAGATGTGGCGCAAGGCCGAAAGTATGTCGCGTCTGACTCACTACTCAATAGTAATAGAAATGGCGAGACACGTTTGGTAAGCATTATATTATATCGAAGTGACCCAAAATGAATAGACTATCATTAATTTTAATCAAATACGTTTCCCACCTACAACATGGGTACAGTTAGAAAGAACTGAACCTGCAAAAACGCACATTATCAAACCTCATGATCACGCTTTCTTATTTGACAGATATTTAAACCAAGCAGAAACCATACCTCCCAGATAGAATATAAGGATTCTTTCTGTAGTTATTTCACTCCTTTTGTTGAAAAGATTTATTGACATTAAGTAATTCACACACATTGAGTAATAGCTTTGGCGTAAACATAATTTATCGATATTAGATACTCGTGTAAATTATTCTTTACGCAGAATATCTTTTTTATGTTCAAACATTTCTTTCAAGGGGGAAAAGGACTACAGTCTATGACACGTTCAAAATTAAAAAGTACATTTAGTTACTAGGAAATTCAAATTTGTCAGCATTTCATTCGGTAACCGCTAGCGTGTTTGTAATTACTTTAATGTTGAAATTCTGACATATTGTCTACTTAACGGCTCCTTGCACTTTATAAAGTTGCATCTGACATTCCACATCTGCTATTACTTGATTGGCAAGAACAGTTATCAATCTATCTATCTATCTATCTATCTATCTATCTATCATTCTATCTATCTATCTATCTATTCTATCTATCCCAGTCTATCTATCTATCTATCTATCTATTCATCTGTTCATATCTATCTATCTATCTATCTATCTATCTATCTATCTATCTATCCCAGTCTGTTCATAATCTATCTATCTATCTATCTATCTATCTATCTATCTATCTATCTATCTATCCCATCTGTTCATCCCAGTCTGTTCATAATCTATTCTATCTATCTATCTATCTATCCCATCTATCTATCTATCTATCTCTATCTATCTATCTATCTATCTCTGTTCAATCTATCTATCTATCTATCTATCATCTATCCTATCAGTCTGTCTATCTATAACTAATCTATCGATCTATCCCAGTCTGTTCATAATCTATCTATTATCTATCTATCTATCTATCTATCTATATCTATCTATCTATCTATTATCTATCATCTATTCCAGTCTGTTCATGATCTATCGATCTATCTGTCTATATATCTCAGCCTGTTCATGATATATCCCAATATATATTTTCATATCTATCCCTTCTATCTATCTATCTATCTATGCTACACTCTTCAGGTCTATCTATCTTGTTTTGTTAATATTTGCATTCAGACCATTGTCCTGATCTTTGTTGTTATTATCTCAACGTTTCTATCTGTTCACTCCGACTTCATCAAGTGTAACCTACGGAGAATTCAGATCTGTTGTGATAGCAACAACAAAGATGATGGCATGATTTCAGAGAAATTAAAAAAGAATCTATCTATCTATCTATCTATCTATCTATCTATCTATCTATCTATCTATCTATTCCAGTCTGTTCATGATCTATCGATCTATCTGTCTATATATCAGCCTGTTCATGATATTTCCCTCTATATATGCTACCCTTTTCATATCTATCTATCTATCTATCTATCTATCTATCTATCTATCTATCTATCTATGCTACACTCTTCAGGTCTATCTATCTTGTTTTACAATATTTGCATTCAGACCATTGTCCTGATCTTTGTTGTTATTATCTCAACGTTTCGGGCGTTGTTCACTCCGGACTTCATCAAGTGTAACCTACGGAGAATTCAGATCTGTTGTGATAGCAACAACAAAGATGATGGCAATAGCGATAATTTCAGAGAAATTAAAAAAGAATCTATCTATCTATCTATCTATCTATCTATCTATCTATCTATCTATCTATATATATATATATATATATATATATATATATATATATATATCATAAGAATAGCCTTTATTTAATATTTCCCCTTCACTGCACTGTCTCATGCCAAATGTTTTTCAAAATGGATATTGTACTTTAACAGCGTTCTCGAGATTTAGCGACTTTCAGAATCAATTTCTCTTCCTTTCTTCATCAGATTAAGTATTTTTTATTATAAAAATGCAATAAAAAATTAAACTAACACTCCTTGTCATTTGAAAAGAACAGAACTTGTTTCCGTAAATCCTTGCTATCTAAACACACCTTAATTTTTAAAAAAACTTTACTATGCTCTATTTTCCATAATTTCCTTCTTTTTTTTTTTGGTTGTAATGTTGATTCTTTTTTAAATATATTATGCTTTATTTTTCCATCATTTTGTTCCACGTGTTTCCGATCTCGCGACCTTCATCAGGCAAAGAGTGGATATTTTCACCTATTATTAAAAGGAATTAATTTTTCATATGTTTTTCGATGTTAAATATTCTCAATATTAGACATTCTCTTTTTTTGTGTGTTAGTCACCCAAATGTCTTTCTTGCGGAAATTCGTGTAGCAAAATTATCGAAAATAAAGCATAATATATTTTTTTTAAAAATCCACATTACAAATAAAAAAAACAAAAAACAAAAACAAAAGGAAAATTATGGAAAATAAAGGCAAAAACGTTTGCGATTTGTGTCTTCTTTTTAATATACACACTTTTCTCTCGTTGGAACTACTATAGCCTCTTCCATACATATATATATATATATATATATATATATATATATATATATATATATATATATATATAACATTAGGCAGCATATAATTTATATACAAAGAAATAATCACGCATAGAATCAATCAGTAATATTAATGGTATTATTGGCGACATCCATCGCTAGTAGTGTATAATGTATGCATTAAAATACTGTTAATCCATAGAGTGACGTGATCCTCATTTATAAAACTGTTGACTGTTGTTTCCAGGCATATTCATCGTCAGGCATATCTTTTGATTTAATAAGGAAAATATATGCCTGACGATGAATAAAGGATTATTCGAAAGTACTTGCATTATACAAAAATATAAACTGGAAACAACAGACAACAGTTTTATAGATGAGGATCACACCACTCTATGGATTAACAGTATTTTAATGCATACATTATACACTACTAGCGATGGATGTCGCCAATAATAGCATTAATGTTGCTGATTGATTCCATGTATGATTATTTCTTTATATATATATATATATATATATAGGCTGTCGCATAATGATAGTATTTGAATATTACTTCCCTGATCTGGTCACCTCCACGAATAGACCATGCACGAGCTCCCTCACTCATTTCACAGTGTAATACGTCAACTAGACCCCCGTCAGCAAAAGAGACATCAGATTCTTCTTCTTTTATGTACCGTATCCCATCAGGCGATTATGGCCCTCCACATTTTCCTCTCCCTTATAGGTCTTAATAACTTTTGTCTTTTTGCTATTTCTCTCAAAGGAAATAGCAAAATTTTAGATAATATTTTTTTTAAGCATTTCACCCAAGCAAGGCGGGAAGCCACTAGCACGCAAGGGGTTACAGAGAGTTGGAGCGAGACCAAAGAGGAGTGATAGAGGAAAGGAGGAAGAGAAGGATAGGGGATAGATCAAGGCATCTGGAGACGTCGATTGACATTACATTTGAGTAGTTGGAGATTATAGCTGTCAGGGAAACAGGAAAGGGAGAAGGAATTCCACAGTTGAGAAGTGCGAAACATGAAGCTATTGGAGTAGAAGAGACGACTACATTTAACAGTTTCGACAGTGAAAGGGTGAGAGCGAAATGCCAGCCTAGTTGAACGCTTAAATTCATGAAGTCTAGGAACCAGCGAAAGCAGCCCATCGGAGCAGTTACCATGGGAATATTTGTAAAAAAGACAAATGGAGGCGACGGCGCGTCTGTGAGAGAGCGACTGCAGACGAGATGCCAGACCAGGGCCAATTACATTGCATATGCTGAACCCTTGTATATGAACTATGTAATAAATATATCTGGTACTCTTTTTATAATCCAAGATATTTGCATTTAAAATGTCCCCCATCATTATGGAGCAGCCTGTATAAACGGAGTCTTCTGTCCATGAAGATTGCGTTTAAGCATAAAATAGACTGTCCCCGATGAGTGCTGACCTCAATTTTCAATTTATCTTTTATATTTATCTTTACATACGTCTGGTAATAAAATAAGCTTCCCCCCATCTCTCATCCCGCTCGTAACTAGCCATTACAATAAATATATCGTCCAGGGTATGACGATAAACTATATTCAGCAGTAAGACCTCTGATCGGGAGGTTTTGAGGCGCGTGGAGACACTTCTTAATTGATGTTGTTAAATGACCCATGAATGGTTGATATGTCGTTAAACAAACAAATAATAAATATACCTCTTTTAGTCTAATAAATCTTTATTTAAGCATTTTAACCCTCAAATTTAGCATACCTTAAAACTATATTTTTATCGTATAATAGATGTCCACTCGTATTCGAGGATACCGGTCTATTAGGGCAGTTAGTCAATCCCTATTGCAGACGCTTGCTCAGGCACATTTGTGTTTGTTCAAAACCCACAGATCCCAACTATGCTGAGCAGACCTTAATTACAATTTCTGGGAAAGAGCGTGTTATCTTGCTTGATCAACAGTTTGAACAAGCACGATCAAACCTTCGGTCACGATGAAGTTTGATTTCGTACTAATACGGCTATCGACGGCCCGCAATGGCTCCGTCCACCCAATTTCATTCACAAGGCTTGGGTCAACCCGTGGTATTGTTACATATATATATATATATATATATATATATATATATATATATAAATTCCCAATAGGATAGAATCCAGGTAGAACTCAATGTCCAGGACAGAGTAAGAATATAATATAAAAAGGCTCAAACACTAATATTAGGTCTGATGATTTGGATCGTAATTACGACCCCAATGTAATAAATTATAACCATGGAATATTAGTATTTCAGCCTTTATATATATATATATATATATATATATATGTGTGTGTGTGTGAAAATTTCTCTGAGTTAGCCTGTAAAAAAAAAAAAATAGGAAAACTGTGATATTATATATATATATATATATATATATATATATATATATATATATATATATATATATATATATATGCACATTTCATTAAATAATATAGACAAGTGTTGTCTATTTATTTTATGTAAAATTTTTTCGTAACGTCTGATAAGTTTAATAAACATTATCGTTGAACGAAGAAAGAAATTCACAATATTGATCCATATTTTTTTTCATACAATCTAAGCTTTCGGCTTACATAAGCCATTATCAAAGATGTCAATTACAACATATTAAACCTGTTAAGGTTGTTCAATTTTTCCTTTGCTATTTCAATTTGCCTTTTCACAAGGCTACATTTGTAATTCCAAGTATTGATAGTATTGTGGGCTGCTTATCAGCTTATTAACTTCGATGTCAAAGTCTGGGTTAAAACTTTAGGTAATATCAGTATATTTTATTGAAGTTATTTGATGTATTAAAAAAAACTGCCATCTGAAGTTATTATGTAAAACTAAATTATCATATTTTACTTCAATAAAAATGTAATAAAATCAACAAAATAGATCAATACGTATAATAGAACAAATAACAATCACTTAAAACTTCCCAAAGTAATCAATAATGAATTAAATGTTAACATCCAACACGATAAAAAAGCGACAAAAATGCATTCGAATGAACAATTATTTCTACTCAGTGGCCTTCAGAATAATTTGAAATATAACCGTTGCCATCTACCCAATAACCTTTGAGCTCATACAATAAAGTGAAAATGCCAAACCTTGCTACCCATAATGCACCATTGGTCAGAATATATAAATAGTCAAGCCAGCACACAAAACACAAGGTCTGAAGATTGCGTTCAATCATGAAACAGACTGTGTTCAAGAAGACGTCAAAAGACTCGTCTTTCGGTGTCCACTTTCATATTTACACACGCTCTATCCTGTCAACACCCAGAGGCGACAGTCTCTTTCATGCTAAACGCAATTGAAACAGACTGTAGAATAAGAGTGTCGACGTCCACTTTTATATATATATATATATATATATATATGAAGGTGTGCTATATTTATGGGATAAAGTGTTCAATGTCAGAGATAGAGTGTTTGTAAATATAAAAGTGAACATTGAAGTCAACACTCAGAGGCGACAGTCAGCTTCATGCTAGACGTACTCATCAGGGCTTGACGATTGCGTCGAGCATGAAACAGCCTGTCGCCTCTGAGTGTTGACTTCAATGTTCACTTTTATATATATATATATATATATATATATATATATATATATATATATATATATATATATGATGTATATGAAGAAATATACGGAAAAAACAAACAAAAAATCCTAATATGCAATTATGCTCTTTTAATGTTAATATAATGTCAACGTCGGACGTTTCGGTCTAATAGACCATCTTCAGGACATATTCATAAAACATAATTAACATAGACCATATTCAATTCAACATGAAAAAGACGATGGACATGAAAGCAAGACCAATCCAAACAGATAACTGAAATCTTTTATAAGATCAGCGTTCCGTTTAAATATGATCACGTCGTCGTCACGTGGGCGATGTTGTGAAAACGTATTCCTAAAATTTGAGTATTTTGAATGAAAAACGAAAAGAATTTTATTTTGATCTAAAACTTATATGCACGTTTGTCGAGCATTAATCTTGCTAGAAAAGGGGAAATATTAAAGAAGCCGGGTCTAGTGTTCACCGTGTGTGAGATAGATATTATGCCTGCTTCATAAATCCGCCTAAGATTTTTATTATGAAAATATTTTAAAATCTTCACAGAATCAAAATCGAAATTATGATCAGCTTTAGTTGTGTGTACAATGCTTTAGTTGTATGATAAAGCTGATAATTGCATATTAGGATTTTTGTTTGTTTTTTCCGTATATATTTCTTCATACTGTCTATATCCATATATTTGCTTACACACACACACACACACACACACCCACACACATATATATATATATATATATATATATATATTAAGAAATGGACAAAGTCCGACAATTTATTTATTAAAGACATTTTTATGTTTAACGTTCTTTTTTTATAGATACAAGTATTGATTGAAGATTGAAGTTTATAAGCAGTAAATTCGACCTTGTCTACCGAACGCTTCTTTGGCCGATCGGTAAGGCACATCAGCGTAAATGACGGTTCCGTATAGGATGCAGGTTCGAATCTTGTCAAAGAACAAATATTTTCTATGAAAATTTCTCGGACATTCAAGCCGGTAAATGTTATTCAACACTGTTTATTATAAACAGGGCATTTACTTAAATACTTGTAGCTATAAAAAAAGAACGTTAAACATAAAATGTCTTTAATATATATATATATATATATATATATATATATATATACGTGTGTGTCTGTGTGTGAGTTGCTGCTAAATAGATGAGATATTTCGAGTTTGAGCATATACAGACCAGACAATGAAAATAATAAATCATTTAAACACACCTAAAGTGTGATGTAATTATTACTTTGACGCTTGTCCAAGTAACACTTTGGCTAGTTGTCAATTTTCGAATGTAATTTGTAAGCATTTTTCGTCTGAGCCGACAGAGAATTTACATTCCAGGCCATCTCGGGAGTGTACCCCAACCCGACTGACAACATGATGACGTCATATTCCTTCTTTTTTTTATCCTTTTTTTATCCTTTTTTTTTTTTTTTGCAACAAAGATCTTCCCTGTTTGAATTTAAAAAGTAAAAGCACGTAACTGCGTTTGTTATTCGGTAAAAAAAAAAAAAAAAAAACTTTACCGGATGACTGATGCACCTGAAGGAGGCATAAGAACGCATCGGCTGAAAGGTAGTGTTAAAAACAACAAAGGTAGAGATAATCGTTTGAAGAACTCCTTTGAATAAAGACAAAATCTCGTCTCGAATTTTCAATGAACGTAAAGCTTCTTTTTTTTTTTTAAATTGCGTCTACTATTTATTAAATAAATGACTCGTCATGACGAGAACACGTGATATAACGACATAATCATGACGAGAACACGTGATATGATGACATGATCATGACAAGAACAGGTGATATACGTGTTACTGAAATTTATTCAATAAAATCGCCATTGTTTTCAAACACGGTCTCCAGTTGACTTCTGCATCTCCTCTGGACGATCTCCTTGTTTAAGCTGGCGAATTCTGCCATAATCCTTGTCTTCAGTTTATCTTTAGCGCTACAAGACGTTTTTCTGGTCTCTTGCCCATCTGCGTTTTCACATATAATGATAAAAGGGGTGGTTAAAGTCTGAGGGGAATAGGTGTCCAGGCGTAAGGGGTGACGTGGTCTCAGAAATTGTCTGACAACCATTACTGCGTTCTTGGGCTTGTGTGGTATGGTGCAGCCACCCTTTTGACCCAGGGCAGCACCACTTCTTCAAGGCACTTAATATAGACCTCCATGTTGATTCTGAGGCCTTCACCAACAAATTCAGGAGTTCTTTTCTTGTCAGAACAATCAGAGTGCGTTTTCCAAGCTGCCTTACCATCGTAACTACCATTAGCCGCATGCAACTCTTTCCGAATCCTCTGCACTGTTCTCAGTTTGACACCCAAACATTCTGAAATGTTTGTATTGGATCTTCCGGTGCGAATGCCAAATAGTACAGCATGCCGTTTCCAAATTTCTGGCTGAGTGAATTGCGTCAGTGTGCTCTTTTTTTTTTACAGGCGGTTCCTAACTGACCCTACTATGCTGTCCAGTTGGCAAACACAAAAAACAAACAACGCGCTGCGCCAAATTAAAAATATAAAATGGCGATAATTTACCCATCGCACCCCGTATGAGCGATTTCAGTTTTTTACAAACAAATATGGCTTCTTCTGATTTGTTATTAAAAACTGTGTGGACTATGATTTCACCTCCTCTTTTGTTCGAATATCTGTCACCTGGTTGTAGTCCTATATGTATGAAATCCCGAACATACTCTAGAAAAGAGGAAGCATTTATAAGGAAGGCAATAAAAAAAGCCTGTTGGATTCAAATATCATTAAGACCAGTAGATCCTCGAAGTGATCAGAGAATGAAGTCATTAACTGAATGGTAAATATTTTATTCTTGCCATGGACCAAAAAGTTCTATCCTACATTTTCGATAAGCATAAAGCATCGAAGATTAAAATGACAAAATTTATCGCTGGCGAATTAAACATTCCACTTAGAAAATTTTTGTCGGCACAAGGAAAAATTCTGTGTCAGAGCATTGGCAGGCACTCTCAAAAAGGTTGCCCACTCCTGCTCTAGATAATAGGAAGCATTTATCAGGAAGGAAATAAAAAAGCTTGTTGGATTCAGATATCATTGAGCCCAGTAGATCTCCGTGGAGAAAGCAAGTAATGGTTAGTCATCGCTTATTCACAAACAATAAATCGTTTTACCTTAAAAGATGCCTATCCTGTACTTTCGGAAATAGCCAAATATAGTCTGTACTCTAAACTAGATCTAAAAAAGTGCGTATCATCAAGTTCCCCTTCGTAAAATATAAACCTCCCTTACACGGCTTTTGAAGCCAGTGTGAAATTGCATAATTGTACATTGGAAATTGCTTGGTTACCGACCCCTGCACTAGGTAATAGGAAGCATTTATAAGGAAGGAAATAAAAAAAGCCTGTTGGATTCAGATATCATTGAGCCCAGTAGATCTCCGTAGCTAGCTCAAGTAATGGCTAATCATCGCTTATTCACAAACGATAAATCGTTTTACCTTAAAAGATGCCTATCCTCTACTTAAGATTACAACGATGGTTTCAAAAATAGCCAAGTAAACTCAGTACGCATTGAAAACCACAGGGAAGCCATATTACCATATTTTAATGGTAATGGGTTTCTGCATAAAGTCTACTAACTTTATCGTCAGTATGACTTCTTCTGACTTGTTATTAAAAACTGTTTGGACTAGGATTTCACCTCCTCCTCTGTTCGAATATCTTTTTTTCACAGACGGTTCCCAACTGACCATACGATACTGTACGACAAAATCAAAAACAAACAAGACGCATGCGCGAAATTAAAAATATAAAATGGCGATAATTTACCCATCGCACCCCGTATGAACCATTTCAGGCTTTTACAAACAAAATCGTTCTGACAAGAAAAGAACTCCTGAATTTGTTGGTGAAGCTCTCAGAATCAACACGGAGGTCTCTAAACTAGACCTAAAAAGTGCGTATCATCAAGTTCCCTACGTAAAGCAGACCTCACTTACACGGCTTTTGAAACCGGTGGTAAATTGTATAATTGTCCATTGTATAATTAGCCGTTTCCTTATAAGCAAACATTCGGCATTCATTGAACGATCAACCACTGTTGCAGTCAGTTGAAATTTATAAAATCTTTCTTTTAAAAAAATTTTCAGGAAAATATGTTTCTCAAGTCCAGTAGCTGTTATCGCTCTTTCCAGTATTCATGGGGGTTTCCTTCCTAACCTTTTGTTTGGGGTAGGGTGGAACGTCAGCATCTTGATTATGTCATTATTTTCTCTTCCAGTTAAATGTGCAACACATTTTAGCTGTTTCTGCTGCTGAGAGCCATGTAGTTTTCTGTTATCTTGGTACAGTCCTTTGCTTATGATTATGTAGCGTCAGTCCACAAGGTTCGAAGTACGATCCGCACTATGACCCACACGCTTCTCTCGCTCGAAACCATTTTTAGCCATCGATCTGAGAGAGCGGTTGCATTAAGCCGACAGTAAAATAATTTATATTCTTTTTGATAATGTTTACTTAAGTAATACAAGATAATTGCTGGGATGATGAGTTATCATTATTTACATTCGGGCTAATCGTCTTATTATTCAATAATTGATTCATTTTCTATGGCTTAGCAACAATTTTCAGGTTATTTAAAGCCAGAAAATATTTTTATGTTATGAGGATTTTTATTTTAGATAATAATGGTTTAGTGATACAAGTCTTAATAATTAACCCATAGCTGGGGGGAGAAGAGGTGGATTCATGCCTAATCAGAATCTGATGAACAAACAAGAAATTAGAATTCGGATATAAAGTGGGGGACCACCTCTATATTACTATCAATATATAAACTGATCCCTCACATTGTGGTCACGATAGTTTCTATAGATTTATATTACAGTGAATGTAAATAAATCTAAAAGACATGCCTGTGTAGCTAATCAGTATTTCATTGATTGATTGATTCGTTTTCTACGGCTTATCAACCCTTTGCAGGTTATTTAAAGCCAGGATTATTTTTTAGATCGTAAGTTTTTTTTTTTAGTTTTTTTTTTTTAGATCTGGAAACTGACCAAGCTCTTCGATAATCATACGGGAACCGATGTTTCAACGTGATATGGCCCATAATGTCCGAATGTAAATAATATAAGAAAGTTACGTGTTCATATTGGTGCTAATGAATGTTCGTTGGTCAAGCTAATGCCAATGTCAGTACTTCGAACGTTGATTTTAAAGGCAGTGGTACACAATCTTTCTTGATTTCACCTTGTACCAGATTAAACTAGGGTAGATAAATATTGGAAGTGCAGAAATATCGGAGCGGAGGGTGAATTCGTACATCGATTCTTTTTCGTACTAATGCCCTCGGGAAAGGCATGACTCTATCGTCCCCAAACTAAAGATTAAATAGCAGGGAAACCTAGACTCCTTAGTCTTGGCAGGGCAACCACTTTATGAGACGAAAAACTCTGGATTCGAACCCTTGTAAATAACAAAGAATGGTCAATTTAGCATTGTCAAGGCAACAACCACACGAGAAGAACCCTGAATTTAAACCTCCGTAAATAACAGGGTAGACACGACTGTTTAGCCTTGGTAGGGAAGCCAGTTTATGAAAACAACTCTGAATTCACACTTTCGTAAATAACAGGGGAGAAAAAAGTTGAGCAGAGTATTGCGAGACAGGAGGATTTCTTTGGTAATAAAGTAAAGAATACTTAACTGTTGCGTGACATCTGTCCTTCTTTACGGCAGCGAATATTAAACGATTTCCTCAAAGATGAAGAAGAGAGTGGAGACGACAGAGATGTGGTTCTACAGAAGGATGCTAAGGATATCATGGACTGAGCGTGTGAGCAATGATGAGGTCTTAGAGAGGTTGCAAACAAGGAGGAGGCTTATACTTAATATCAGGAAGAGTCAGCTGAAGTTTCTGGCACACAAAATGAGGAAGGATGGACTAGAGAATCTGATACTCACGGGTCGAATAGAGAGAAAGAGAGACAAGGGAAAGGAACGCATGACATACCTGGTGGACTTAAGCAAGGAGAGCTGCAAGGGATAGAGGGAGGTGGAGAGCCATGATCGCCTACGTCCTGAAATGACATGCCGCATAAAAGAAAGGTCAACCAGCCTAATTTTTAATTCAAAACCAAGTTGAAGAGCGATGCTCTCTCAGGCGAGCTTTCCACTACTGTAGTATGTGCTGTGGTCATACAACCCCCAAATTTGTTAAGAGACTAGAGATTATAAAGTAAATATCTATTTTCTAAGAAGATAAATTATTATTTATTAAGAGGAAAGATTAGCAAAACGTGTATTCATTCTAAGGCGATGTTTAGTAGCAGAGAGACGAATGGTTACTTTTATACTTAATAAATTCGTTGCTTACTCATTTCTAACAATACTTGTTATATATTTTATGTAAATAATGATTTGACGTCATTTTCAGAAACTACTTGCCTGTCAAATAAAGTAAATATCCGTAGGATTGGTTGTCATTTGTCTTCAATACACACACACACACCCACGTGCCTCCGCACGGCCACACACATACACACAGATGTATAACTGTGACTGAAAAGTTTTTGTCCCGCAGAAAAAGTTTATTTCTCCAAAATTTGATCAGATTTTGGAATTTTCAAACACTCAGTTGTACATGGCGTCTATTTTAAATGCGGATATCCACTAAAAATAACGTTTCAAGTAATAAAAATGCCGGTTTGGGAACAAGTCTATTAAGAAGTTGCTTTGTATAGGATTCGGATAGCAAACTGAACCGATATGTGTTCAAGAAAAACATAAGCGAAAAATAGAACTTTGTTGGGTTATTTGCTCTCTGTGGCCGAGGGGTGTAAAGCAGTGTTACTTAAAGTGGCGGTCCGCGGATCGGTGCCGGTACGCGGATCGGTGCCGGTACGCGGATCGGTGCCGGTACGCGGATCGGTGCCGGTACGCGAACTATCAGCTACCGGCCAGTGTCCAGGCCATCCTAAGGAATCATTTGAAGAATTGGTAGATGCCAGCCAAACGGTTTGGTTTGTTATGTTTTACGGCATATCAACCTCAATGGCTTATTTAATGTCAACAAGATTTTTATTGCTGCTTATATTTTATATCTCTCTCTCTATCTATCTATCTATCTATTTATCTATCTCAGTATATATTGATTTGGTTTGGTTTGTTTTACAGCATATCAACCTCAATGGGTTATTTAATGCCGACAACTTTTTTCCTGGTAATATTTTGTTTTGTCAATCTATTTCTGGTAATATTTCTTCACCAAAAATGTGTAGCTGGTAATATTATTTTAAAACATGTATTGCTGGTAATATTTTTTTTTTCAAAAACGTATTGCTGTTAATATTTTTTTCAAAAATACATTGTTGGTAATATTTTTTTTTTTTTCAAAAATTTATTTCTGGTAATAATTTTTTACAGAGTATTTCTGGTATTAAAACCAATTTTTACACTTTTATATTGCTTTTTACCTCAGTTTCGGGGTTAACTATTTGCCCATAGCTGGGACCCTATCAGGTGCTACCACCCTGGGTCAGGGTGGACCTGGGAACATCAGCAATTAAGAGGTGGTTTCACGCTCTTCAAAATCTCCTGATCAGAGGCCATGCTGTTGGATGGAGTTTATCGTCTTACCCAGGACGCGGATGGAGTTTATCGTCTTACCCAGGACGCGGACGTAGTTTATAGTCTTACCCAGGACGCGGATGTAGTTTATCGTCATACCCAGGACGCCCATCCAAACGGTACACCGACAGAGCCGTCAGAATTTGTAATTTCGTACCAAACTTGGTACTTTTTGCTTTCAAATGAAGGTTTTGGTACGATCAGTACAATTTTTACTGAAACTTAAAATATTTGTTTTTTTTTTTATAATTTTTGTTTTTGTGTTAATAAGCTGTTTAATTTTATTACTTTTTATATGTTTTAATATTGAATTATTTTTTGCAAAATAAATGGAAGATAAAAAATAGCCAACTTTTATTATATTCATTAAATATATATCGTTTCCGGTATAAATTAATATTACCACGAAATATTACAGGTACGTGACACATTGAGAAAGAAAATGCCGGACCGCCATATCAGATAGTTTGAGAAGCTCTGGTGTAAGGGATTTTGGTGACTCTACATGTATGCGTCTTATGGTCGGCCAAACATCAAAGTCCCTGGAGTTTTAAAATTTACAGATGAAAGTAAGGCCAGTTATTCTTTGAGGTAACTTTCTTTAACTTGTGGATCAAAGTGGGAAGGGTGGCGCTGACACCCACCCACGGCGGCACAAGTCTGTTTACGATTAAAACCATTTGTGACAAAACTATTTTTTTAAGCGACACGGGTGTAAACCGGATGCGTCCTAATTGTACAGGGTGTTCCAAAAGTCAGGCGACAATTGGCAGAAAACATATACTTGTGAAATAGCAACCAGGGAGAATTTACATGTCATCATCTTTCATAATTCGCCCAATAATTCGTTTCCGGTATAAATTAATATTACAACGAAACATTACAGGTACATGACACATTGAGAAAAAAAATGGCGGTCCGCCATATCAGATAGTTTAAGGAACACTAGTCTAAAGCACACAGGAACAAGCGGTATTACATATCAGCTGATGATGATGACCAGAAGGTCGAAACGTTGTGTCTATAATAGCATCTATATCAACCAAGACAAGAAATATATATAATAATATTAAAAATTACTCATCTCAGAAATGAAAGGCTAAATGATGAAAAGCCATACGAACTCACCATCATAAAAAAATGTGAAAAAAAACCTGACATTGATTAAAAAAAAAAGGCTTCAAAAACACACGGTGGCGTACTTATATATGTGTTACTGTCATCTTGTGGTCATGTGTTCAATCCTTGGATTTGGTAGTGAGGCACCACTTCAGTAGGAACGAACAATAATCAACAGATACTCCGTGTCAATGAACACCTGATGATGACCAGAGGGTACTTGATCGAAACGTTGTGTCTATGATAACATCTACATCAACCAAGATGAGAACACTAGTTGGAAATGATACAATAATATTGGCATTTACTCACGTCAAAGTAATTCCACCTGCCTTAAGACGTGAAAGTAAATAAAAGATCATAGCATGACTTTTTCTAACACGATCTCAATAAAATGCTCTAACTTGGAGAAGAAAGCAGATTCTATTCAAATAGTCTCGCCAGATCAAGAGTTTCATATGGATGTTATGCATGGAGCCAAACACGTTAAGAAATATCTAAACTGCCAGCACTATACAACCCCTTTCTCAGATCAATGATTAAAAACAGCTTCTAGCGAATAGAGCCTGCAAGTCTCAGCGAGGATCACTCTTCTTCGAAGCTCGTGGACTGGCGCTACACAATCATAAACAAAGAACTGTTTCAAATAACAGAAATAATATTTAGAACTCTCAAGAAGAGCAACAACTAAAACGGGATATCACATATCATTAATAGAGAAAATGATGACATAATCACGATGTTGACGTTCCACACTATTTCAAACAAAAGGTTAGGAAGGAAACTCCCCCATCAATACTGAAAAGAGAAACAAGAAAAACTCATTTTCCTATAATATTGATTTAATTGAAATATATATATATATAAATTACAACCTAAAGTAGCACTGGTTGCTCGATCAATGATGGCAGGATATTTCCTTATAAGGAAACGGTTAATATTACCAAGTGATTTGATATCGAGCAGACAGCAATGAAGACCGTATTTAAGTGAGTGCTGGTAACGATTCTTTTCTAATAAATATTTTATGAACACATATTTGTGCCGGTGCTAGTTATTCTCTTGCCAAAATGTTAATGAAAAGATATATATATATATATATATATATATATATATATTATAAGGAATACATACGAATTATTTCTAATGGCATTATGAAAAATTAAAAAATAAGAGATGATATATATATATGAGCAATACACGCTTCCAAAATGACCTTACATCTCCAGCCAGTGAGAAGAAAATGGCTTCCAATGAGCATTAATAAAAAAGTATTATTGTAGTTATTAATCTAAGTCGTGATTGGATAGAAACAAAGCTGCCTTCACACGTCCACTTGGGTGTCTTGCATTTGAAACTGACTGAATAAGACTTTTATTATAATAACTCCTTTAGGGAGTCGTCTCTCTTGGCAATTGGGAAAACTATGCCACTTTCCACACCCAAACAATGACGCAATGTCATTTGAAGAATGTGAGTTTGTTTGTTTGACGGATGTGAATGGACTAGTTTGTGCATACATATTTTTGTGATTGTCCATTTGTTTTATGATGGCGGTGGGGATATGTCTGTCGACTTTTCTTCAGTTTGAACTGAGGCGAAACATCCAATAATAATAGAAAGCCCAAGACCGTTTCTCTTGAAGTATAATTGTTCAGAGTTTCTCTTTTTAGTACGCCAAGAAATGTGCGTTCATTGTCACGTCATGAATTTTCTTGATCTAAAAAAGAAAAAAATAATCTTTTGAACGGATTCAAATAAGAAAGGGAAACTATTTTCAACAAAAACTGACTGAATAGTAGACAATCCAATAAAACAGTACAGTTCTTTTCAAACACCGGGCGAAATCATTGCTTCATATTTCAAAATAACCTCATTAGCTCAGTTAATAAAATCTTTTTTTTTTTTTTAATCAATTCACCCGAAGTAAGGCAGGAATGCCACTAGTACACAGGGGGATACAGAGAGTGAAAGTGAGAGTAAAAACTATGTATAAGAGGGATTAAGGATAGACTAAAAGATAGATGGGAATCAAGAAGATAGAAGATGGCGATTGGAATTGCATTTAAATTTTTTTTTAATTTTTGAAGATTGAAGCTTTTAGGGAAGCAAGTAAACGGAAGTGTAACCAAAAAAACTGTTAGCGTAAAAGTGGCGGTTATATTTAACTATTTCAACAGTAAAAGAGTGGGACCTAAATGACAATCTAGTAACACGCTTAAATTCACGCAGTCGAGGCACTAGGGAAAAAAGCTCGTCAGAGCAGTAGCTATGAAAATATTTGTAGGAAAGGCAAAAGGAAGCTACGCCACGTCCGTGAGAAAGTGACTGAAGTCGAGATGCCAAGTCAGGACTGATTACATTGCAGATCCTTTCAAGAACCTCGAGATGAGTAGCAGTAGCAACAGACCAGATATAGCAACCCTATCCAATGCACGGACGAATGATAATTTTGTAAACTTGCAAGATGGACTCTGACGAAAAAAAACTTCTGGCACGACACCCAAGGTTAACATCCAAAAGCGTTTTACACTCAGCCTGAGTCGAATTTAGAAACACAAATCGCAACTTAAATCAATTTGGGATTTTAAAATAATATATTTTATGAAGAATTAAGTTGAGTCATAAATGATTTCCGTTTCAGGGAACCATTCTTAATGACGAGGATACCATCATAACTACGAATCATTCGTGACATTTAAGAATAAATTCCTTAGATTTTCAAGACCGACACAGTATATTTTGTGGATTTTTAAAAAGAATTTCGCCCCAGACAAGGCGATAGTGCCACTAAGACGTAAAGAGTTATTGAGAATGAAAGAAAATAAGAACACTTTTGTTAGAAGAAAAGACAATAAAAGAACGGGAGTGAGGAAGACATAAGATGGCGATTGACGCTGCGTTTCAATTTTTGAAGAGCGTTCGTTCCTCATGTTATCTATTGTTTCGTCTTCCCTTAAACACACACACACACAAACACACACACACACACACACACACACATATATATATATATATATATATATATATATATATATATATTAAAGTGTGGAATTCTTCATGCGTATTTTGCTAAGATGTGCATTGTAGAGTAATGGAGTAATATCGGTTCGGAATGAGAATTCGGAGAACCGAGTTCGAATTCCAGTCTAGTTCGTTATATTCACTTACGCACAAATAACCTTGGGAAAGGCATGAATCCATTTCTCCTCCTCCCAGCTATAGGTTGAATAGCAGGACAGACTGGGTTCTTTAGCCTTCGTTGGCAACCAGTCTACCGCAGAAAAAAAATGGCAATCTACTGAGGGGGGAAAATATTCTGCCTCGTCAGTCATGTTTCGAAAGATACATGATCGCCTCAGCGTGTATCATGTGTGGCACTTAACTGACTGATCTAACTTAAAGGAACACTTGAAACTTTGTTTCTCGATTGGCCTGTATGTGAAGAAACAAATATACAGGTTGCTTCGAAAGTCTCGTCACCCCTACATGATATCATGTTTCTATTTAAGATGGCTGACTCGAGCTTCTACAGTTTGAAAGAGAAGTTTGGAAAAGAGTGACAAGACTTTCGGACCACTCTGTATACTTTCTTTTCCTGTTTGACCTTCGTTCGCTCTCAACCCACCTGCTCTTGAGCAGAGAACTCTTGGCTATAAAATCTAAAAGACAATTCTTATCTTAAGCGATGCTAACTTACCAAAAGACGAGACATTTGACCAACTGGAATGTTTCTTTATGCATGGGTGAGCCTCAGCCGTTAATAATTTTTTTTTAAGCTTTTCACTCCAAGCAAGGCGGGAGTGCCGTTAGCACGCAACGGGTTACAGAGAGTGCGAGCAAGAGTAAAGAGGGGTGATTGAGGAAAGGATAAATAATAATTACGTGATACTAGTAGCGCACGCAGTGTGATGCGACATAAAATAAAGTTGATATTTATTGAATTGATCTGAAATGTTCGTGTCGGGCTCAAAACTGACAGTGAGTCGCGATAAATTGGTTCAAGTGAGGCAAAGTCAGTGTCAAAGAAATGAACATAAAATTATGCATAAGAATATTGAGTAATGAGCAAACTTTATCGGTTGTGCGAAGTCAAATGTTTTTCCACCATTTTTGTTGGAAGAGCGACAACAAATATGACCTCATGCGGTCAAGTCACCGATTCTGTTTAATTCGTTGAAAGTGAAATTGTCTAAAAAAATAAAAAGATACCTGTATTTTTGTCATGGGTCCTTACCTATAACTACAGAATGAACTCTTCCTAACACTATGTATACTACGCCTCTCAAGAGAGAGGGTCGAATCCAGTCGAGCCGATAGTAGTTCACTCCAAACCAGACTGACAGTAATACTAACACCTTCCACATCTTGTATTTTTATTTCGTGTAATATACCTTCGTTATTTCTACTCTTGTGTTCGTGTTGTTCTTCTTTGGTCCTAACCTGGACCATAACAATTTTTATAGATTTACAGAATTTAACTTAGCTGGACATAAGAGCAAATAACGCCGATACAACGTGTGAAATTAATTTTACGGGGATTGTTTTGCGACAATTTTTAAAGTAGGGCTTATTTTTGTAGCTTTCTTTGTAAAGAAAACAAAAAATTAAAGAAGAACAATAAATTTCGGGAAATGCTTTAAACAATAGTTACCCATTTTGAAAAATCTCTCAGCGTGAAGCGGCACAGTAAAAAGGAAAATAAAACTCAAAAAGTTATTTTTTTATGTGTTTTTTATGTGTATTTAAGCAGTAAGAGTTCATTCATTTCAACCGATAAGGTCTATCTGTTTCCTTTTTTATTGTATTTTGCCAATTATTGAATAAGATGTCCGTTGGAATCGAAATTTTGGATAAAATATCCGAAGTTCGTAATTTGTTCTGTCTTGGTACAAGTACTTCACACCGCCTTTGTCATTCTGAGCAACTGGATGTCGTCAGTATGGGGAACTCTATTTTGTTGGTTACATCCTGCGATTTTAAACACACAAACATATATATATATATATGTATGTGTGTGTGTGTGTGTGTGTGTGTGTGTGTGTGTGTGTGTGTGTGATAGAATTAGGTGATTTGAGATAATTATAACTAAGTAATTCATCGAGTCTAGAAGAAACTTCAACAGAATGCAAAAAGCACTGGACTCGATGAATTACTTAATTATAATTATCTCAAATCCTCCTTAATCTCTATCACTTGTATATCCTTGCTTGAACCGACTTCTAATGCTCTGGAGTGAGCGGCTTGGTGAAAGTAATCGTGGCTCGTGAAGGCACAGTCCTATGGGTAAAAGAGAAACTCGGATGAGTTCCACCACGGAATATATCATCGAGCGGCGCTATATCGAGTCTGATTCGCTTCCTCTTCGTCACCGAGGCCCGTTGGTACAGTTGGTATGACGCTTGCCTGGTAACGTAACTGTCCGGGTTTTAATTCTCCGTAGTGGATTCGCGCAGCTGATGAGTCCCAAATATAGGACGAAACGGCTGACCAGTGCTTTCGGCAACCTGTTGAGATTTCTTCTAGACTCGATGAATTACTTGTTATGGGGTCCTCCCCTTTTCATATAAGTGGACTCTACCAGTGTTACTTGGAGTGCTGCCGTTAAATACCGTTAGACAGTCAGTGAGAGAGGATATACGGAGAGAGAGAGAGAGAATATACGAATGGAGATAGAGTGAGGTAACCTCTTGTAGAAGTCAGTTACAAGCACGTAGACTCTAAGGAAGTCCTACTTCGAGACTGTATATATCCATCTGTATTTGCTACTAACCGCGTTCCAGGACTTACTAACAGTATTACTCTTTGTATGATTGTGTAAATACATTTTATTTCTTATATTTAATTATTGCGTTTGTCATTCCTTGGAGACCGAATTCATCTCGGAATCCACAACTTGGCGACGAAGATTCGAACACACGCGGAAAACAGAAAATCAACAAAAGAAAAATCTTCCCTCGTCGTCCAACAAGCAAATTGGCGTCGAGCGATTCGAACTCACACGAAAAGAAATAGAAAAATCCTTCCCTCATCGCGCAACAACAAATTAGCGACAAACAATTTCGCGGAGTAAAAATACGTAAAATTGAGTTATCATGGAATATTTTAAAAATATTTTGGTAGAACTGATAAAACACCAAAATGAGCAACAATTACAAATGCAAAAATACCAAAATGATCAACAGTTACAGCTACAAGAAAAATGGCAAAAGCAAATATTACAAACGCAAAAGGAAAATCAAGATAGACAAACAGAGCTCCAAGAACTAATATTGAAAGTAGCAGGCAACAAGCAATTAGATATGGAAAAAGAAACAACATTTTCGCAAGACGCAGTGTGGAATACCATAGAGATTTTCAAATATTCTCTAGATGAAGACAAATTTTGGAGATTACTTCAGAAGACATGAAGACATCTTTAACATAGACTGTCAAAATTGACAGAAGCAAAAAGCTACGTCTATTGCT
The DNA here is from genome assembly GCA_903632075.3 of Acanthosepion pharaonis. NCBI lineage: Eukaryota > Metazoa > Mollusca > Cephalopoda > Sepiida > Sepiidae > Acanthosepion > Acanthosepion pharaonis. Next base: position 1,394,151 of record CAHIKZ030004553.1, on the reverse strand, counting down.
TACAAAATTAGGAAACTGAAGAATATACAAAGTTCGTGGATTATATCTTGCCAAAAAGTACGAACGAATTAACATTTGACGAAGCAGTGACATGTCTTAAAGAACTTTTCAGTCCCAAAACATCACTCTTCCATAGGAGGTGGAAATGCCTTTAACCTGGTAAAGGGCGATAATGAGGATTATTCCACGTTTGCCGCAATCGTAAATAAACATTGTGACGACGATTCAAACTAGCGGAATTAACCCTGGACAATTTCAAATGTCTCATCTTTGTTCAAGGGCTAGTTTCTACAAAAGATAGCGAAATGCGCAGAAGAAGGCTTGCAAAATTACAAAATGAACCGGGTCTAACATTACAACAATTATCGGAAGATGTTTAAGTATAAAGAAAGACGCAAAGGACATTGAAGATTCAGCTGTTTCTCCCCGGAAAGAAAACAAAAATTTTATAATGAAAAAAGATTCTCACACTCCCCGGAAAGAAAAAGAAAATTTTATAATAAGAGGAAAAGCACAACATACAGGACAAATTATGACGAATATCGAAGCAAATATGAGCCCCCTCCATCAGCATGTTATCGGTGTGGAGGATTACATTGGAACAAGGATTGCCGCTTGAGATATAAAAACTGTCTTGAATGTGGAAAAAAGGGCCACAAGGCATCCCAATGTAGAAATAGAAAAGATACTAATAGAATAAGAGCTACAAGGATGAATAACGATGACAACACCAATGTAAGGAAAATATGGAACTGAAATTTTAAATAAAAAGATTAAATTACAACTGGATTCGGGTTCCGACCTCACGATAATCAACTTACAGACATGGAAAAACTCAACAGACCTACCATGTTGTTACACACAAAAAAAAATTGCCAAGTCGATTACAGGCAAACGAATAAAATTTGAGGGAGAAATAATCGAATGTTAAATTTCACGGCAAAACAAAAAACTTAAGATATACGTCATGAAAGATACTGAAAATCTAGTAGGTATCGACTGGATGCAGAGTTCAACGTTTGGGACCTACCTATCAACTTTTTTTGCAAAAAGTTAGAGGTTGAACCATCAGATACTATAAAATTGAAGGAGGAATTATATAATCAATTTCCTGAATTTTTTCAAGCGGGTTGGGACGATGCAACAAATTTAAGGCCAAAATAGAATTAAAAGAAAACGTCCAACCAATTTTTAAAAAAAAGCGAAATGTACTGTTCGCTACTATAGAAAAAATAGACAAAGAATTGGAGAGACTTGAACAAACTGGGATTCTATCAAAAACAGAGTTTAGCGAGGAGGGGCAGCGCCGGTGGTTTATGTAAAAGAAGTCAGGAGAAATTCGCGTATGCGCAGATTTTTCGGCGGGACTCAACAAAGCAATAAAAGACCACCATTACCCACTACCGAGCCCAGATGAGATATTTACAAAGCTCAACGGCGGTAAGATATTTTCCAAAATAGATCTTAGTGAGGCTTATCTACAAATCCCAGTACAAGAAGAGAGTACGAAAATCCTTTGCATTAATACGCACAAATGGTTGTACAAATTCAACAGACTACCATTCAGAGTAAAAGTTGAACCTGCAATTTTTCAGCAAACGATGGACACAATGCTCACGGGCCAGAATTTCGTGACCGTTTATCTGAATGATATTCTAATTAAGAGCGACAATGTTGAAGAGCACACATCACACATAAAAGAAGTTTTTAGAAGACTTCAGGACTTCGGCTTCAAAGTAAAAGGAGAAAAGTGTGATTTTTTTCCTAAATGAAATTAAATATTTAGGTCAGATAATAAAAGAAAATGGCAGGAAACCGGACCCAGAGAGGGCATCGGCAAATAAAAAATATGCCGGAACCAAAAATATTGCAGAACTGCAAAGTTTCCTGGTCCTAGCTAACTACTATGGCGAATTTATTGATAATATGCATAAACTGAGGGCCCCACTAAATGAGTTACTAAAAAAGGAGCATAATTGAAATTGGACAGAGGACTGTAAAAAATTATTCAAGGAAATAATACAAAAATTAACTTTAGAGTTAACATTGACACATTTCGATCCCGAACTCGAAATCATTATTGCAAGTGACGCGAGCTCACATGGGGTAGGTGCGTGTATTTTACACAAGATGCGGAACGGTACAAACAAACCCGTTGCACACGCATCTAGATCATCAACCATAAGAGACAAAAATACTAACTCCCCCCCAAAAGGGATCTCAGGAGGCGGGTGTTATAGTGTCCTCCCCTTTTCATATAAGTGGACTCTACCAGTGTTGCTTGGAGTGCTGCCGTTAAATACCCAGAGTTAGACAGTCAGTGAGAGAGGATATACGGAGAGAGAGAGAGAATATACGAACGGAGATAGTGTGAGGTAACCTTTTGTAGAAGTCAGTTACAAGCACGTAGACTCTAAGGAAGTCCTACTTCGAGACTGTATATATCTATCTGTATTTGCTACTAACCACGTTCCTGGACTTACTAACAGTATTACTCTTTGTATGATTGTGTAAATACATTTTATTTCTTATATTTAATTATTGCGTTTGTCATTCCTTGGAGACCGAATTCATCTCGGAATCCATAACATTACTTAATTATATATATTCTTTATTTAAGGATATTACATAGAAAACATGTCAAAAACGCTTGCAGTCGTGTTTCGATGCGTATCAACGCATCTCATCAGGAGATTGTAAATTACAGTTGAATGAACGATTTATTCAGATATATTATAGACACTATTGTCTTAACACTTTTGAGCCCTGCGTTCCTGAACAATTTTAACCCTTCTTCCTGGGCTCCTGAGTCAAAATTCGCAAAGAATTGGTAAATTTAATCATCACTTTTTTCTCTACCACCGGTAAATCGGTTGTCAGGGCTCAATGGATTAATCGCAGATAATCTGATAAAAAAAGATCACACACGATTTATTCAGATATATTATAGACACTATTGTCTTAGCCATCTGCGCCTTGTGTTCCTGAATAATTTTAATCCTACTGCCTGAGCTCCTGAGTCAAAATTTTGAAATAATTGCAATGTAATGTTGTACGGTAGATATAAAAGTAGTTACAAGTGTTTACCCACTGTTGAACCGGTCGCTAGGGATTAAGTCATTTTTCTCTACCACTGTCCATCCGGTGGCTGGGCATTACGTCATTTTTCTCTACCACCGGTAAATCGGTTGTCAGGGCTCAAAGGATTAATAGCAGATAATCTGATAAAAAAGGTCACTGGTTCCAATCACGTCGCAGTCATGCATGCATTTAATGGTCTATAGTATGTATGGGTTTTTTTTTTTTTTTTTTTTTTTTGTTGCTTTTTTGATACTGCAAAAAGTGGGATCATTAAGAAAGACAGCATGGTGCAATAAATGAGCGTTTGACTCTTGATGAAAAGATTACGCGTTCGAATCGCGTCGTGGTGTCTTATTCGTTTTAATTGTGTAAATCGCATAGGGTAAGCCGTCTTCGATAAAACTTGTGTAAGAGTGGGACTGCAACCTAAATACACAATTCTGTGTGTTGGGGTGGGTATAATGTACTAAGTAAGCAACTCCTAAAGGAATCAGCTACAGAGGCACGTCAATGTATTGACTGAGCATTAATAAAACTTTCTAAATAACTTCTCAGTGAATAATGGCCGACCACAACTAAAAGTTTCATACGTTTTCACGCAAGCATCAGGTCGCAACTATTTTTTAAATGGGCATTTTATACACCATTGGCTAGCTTAAAATGTTACAATGAGTGTAGCTGAGATGTACGCAGTATAGACACACACACCAACCTTCATCAGCAAGTATAGAGAGTCGGCTGAGAAAGTGTGGCGATGCAAGCATTTAATGGTCTACAATATGTATGTTTTGTTTTGGGTTTTTTTATATTGCAGAAACTGTGATCACTGAGACATCGTGGTGCATTCAAGGCGGGTTTGACTCTTAATGAAAAGATAGCGAGTTCGAATCACGTCATGATCATTCCTGCTTTATAATAGTCTAAATCACATGAGGCAAGATGCAATAGTATCAATTCTGGCTCAAAATTAGAAATTTCTGTGGTCACCTGGACTGCAGTAAATTGGTTCGCATCGATATTCTTCGAACGGTGAATGTTGTTTTGGAGGCTTTCTGAATATCCTTTTATTCGGCAAAAGAGATGGTTTCTTTTTTTTTTTCTGAATGTATTGTAGGCATTGGATGTAAATCCCAATTCAGTTTGTTTCGGCCTCCTTTCAAAATAAATTTCTCCTCAAAATATTTTGTACAGAGAACAGAATTTTTCGTAGGAAACCAATCAATACGGTTAATAAAATTTATTAATTTCTCTACGAGGTCAGATTTTCCAAGAGGAAAAGAAAATGTCGATACTTTTTCACTGCTAGTAACATATCCACAAAAACAGCCAAATGCAACACATTTTTTAACCATTTTTATGAAGCAAAATATCACAAGAAACTTTATAATATATAAAGGCAGCAACATTTACGTAATAGCGTTCATTTGCAAACTGGGACGTATACGCAATTGAAAATGATAAAAGCTACGTAACTCACTACGTTTATAAAAAAAATGGCGTAAATATGTATTTTAGTGCTGAAAACATGTCTAGCGATTGAAATAACATCTGGTAAATTCTACGTAATTGTACGTTAATTTACGACGTAAGAATTCAATTTTTAAAGTTACCTCCCTTTTTAGATCAGCAATGTTCTAAGCAGCCAATGATATTTTTTTGTTTACATTACATATGGTATTTTAGAATTCAGCTTGTTATATGACAAATGGGGCCGTATTAGTTGGCCATGGTGTATCTAAGTATATATTTTACTTAGATAATAAAACGAGAGTCCATATCAAGGAACATGGTCATTCTGACAGTAAGATTTTTTAATTAACTTAATGTGTATATAAGTTTGTTAGATAAATGTTGTGGATTCCGAGATGAATTCGGTATCCAATGAAGAACAAACGCAATAATTAAATATAAGAAATAAAATGTATTTACACAATCATACAAAGGGTAATACTGTTAGTAAATCCAGGAACACGGTTAGTAGCAAATACAGATGGATATATACAGTCTCGAAGTAGGACTTCCTTAGAGTCTACGTGCTTGTAACTGGCTTCTACAAGAGGCTACCTCACACCATCTCCCTTCGTACATTCTCTCTCTCTCTCTCTCTCTCTCTCTCTCTCTCTCTCTCTCTTTCCGACTACCCTTTCACTATCCGACTACTCTGACTGACTGTGTGTATTTAACGGCAGCAGTCCAGGTACACTGGTAGAGTCCACTTACATGAAAAAAGGGGTGGACCCCATAACAATAAAAAACGTACAGCATGTCCCAATGATAGCGCGTCTGACACCTGATCAAAAAGTTACGTACTTGAAACGTGTTGATGACCGCGACTCCGAGGAGCATTGGTATCTCGTCTGACACCAGATCAGAAGGTTACGTGTACGAATCGTGCTGTGGTTATTCTGAATGTTCTATTTTTAATGAACTATTGTGTACATAAGTTTTTTGATAAAAAAGAAAAGTGAGCTGACGTACACTTGGTGTAATGATAGACCGCCCGACTCGCAGTCTTTAACGTCAACTATCGTTATTTTTCCGTATACACACTTTAGTTCATTTAATATCGTACTATCCAAACAAGCAGGAAGCGATTCGGACCTTTAACCTTTCGATATGGAGTCATATACACTACAATTGTGCCACGCTGACTTGCACGGCAACATTCGTTTTTATCTAAGAAACATATATGTACTTCAGTTCACTAAAAATTTTAAAATCAGAATGACCACGAAGCGATTTGAACATCTTCTGACTGGAGTCGGTAAAACTGTACCGACTCCAAATGCAGTGACTCCTTAATTGCTTCCGACTCAAGTGACTCCTTAATTGCTTCCTACTCCGACTCCAGTGACACCTTAATTGCTTCCGAGTCCAGTGACTCCTTAATTGCTTCCGACTACAGTGACTCCTTAATTGCTTCCGACTCCAACTCCAGTGACTCCTTAATTGCTTCCGACTCCAGTGACTTCTGAATTGCTTCCGACTCCAGTGACTCCTTAATTGCTTCCGACTCCAGTGACTCCTTAATTGCTTCCGACTACAGTGACTCCTTAATTGCTTCCGACTACAGTGACTCCTTAATTGCTTCCGACACAAGTGATTCCTTAATTGCTTCCAAATCCAGTGACTCCTTAATTGCTTCCGACTCCAGTGACTCTTTAATTGCTTCCGACTCCAACTTCAGTGACTCCTTAATTGCTTCCGTGTCCAGTGACTCCTTAATTGCTTCCGACTCCCGTGACTCTTTAATTGCTTCCGACTCCAGTGACTCCTTCATTGCTTCTGACTCCAACTCCAGTGACTCCTTAATTGTTTCCGACTCCAACTTCAGTGTCTCCTTAATTGCTTCCGACTCCAGTGACTCATTAATTGCTTCCGACTCCTACTCCAACTCCAGTGACTCCTTAATTGCTTCCGACTCCAGTGACTCCTGAATTGCTTCCGACTCCGACTCCAGTGACTCCTTAATTGCTTCCGACTCCAGTGACTCCTTAATTGCTTCCGACTCCAGTGACTCTTTAATTGCTTCCGACTCCAGTGACTCATTAATTGCTTCCGACTCCAACTCCAGTGACTCCTTAATTGCTTCCGAGTCCAGTGACTCCTGAATTGCTTCCGACTCCAAGTCCAGTGATTCCTTAATTGCTTCCAAGTCCAGTGACTCCTTAATTGCTTCTGACTCCAACTTCAGTGACTCCTTAATTGCTTCCGACTCCGGTGACTCCTTCATTGCTTCTGACTCCAAATCCAGTGACTCCTTAATTGCTTCCGACTCCAGTGACTCATTAATTGCTTCCGACACCAACTCCAGTGACTCCTTAATTGCTTCCGACTCCAACTCCACGACTCTTGTTTTCTATCTAAGAAGATTATATATACTTTAGGTCATTTATAATTACACATTAAGATGTAGTACTATGCGATTCGATCAAGTAATCTTCTGATTGGGTGTCAGACGCGTTATCATTGCGCGTATCGAACATGTAACGTCCTAATTTGGAGTCAGAGGCGCTGGCATTGCGTCACTGTGTTTTCCCTGGGCGTGCTCGTTTTTTATCTAGGAAACTAATATATACTTTACCGCCTTAAAAATTGTACTGTCTAACCGTATTTGTATTTATGCGTTTCTTAGATATACCAGACGCTCAATTTACCAAATAGTTCGATGCGTAATTGTAGCGCCCCTGTCTAAGCATCAGATATTTTCATAGTCTAAAATGTGCAGATATGTATATTTCGAGAATTTTGTGGAAGATTTTCTCTTGTAGGGCACTATTTAACTATTCTTGTTCGTCGACGCATTTCGTGGCCGAAGGTTTTAAAGCATTCGGATTATAACAACGCTCACATCTGCTTAGGGAGATGCCCGTTGAAATCATAACTTATTAAAATAAGACTTCTCAAATATTCAGACCATAGACGAAAATAAATAGATTTACTGTTTAGCAAATAAACGAAGCGTCTAGTCAAATATGTGTATCCGCTAAAATAACGTTTAAATAATATATATATATATATATATATATATATATATATATATATATATTGGAGGTGTTGATGTACCACAATTATACATATAATCATACTAATATATGAACATAAAACGTCATACACGCTCACAAAGAACTAAAAGATAACATACACTTAACCCCATTGTCAGCAGCAATCAATAAAACTGTCAAAATGACCAAGGAATTAAAATCAGGAATCTCCCATCCTCTATCCTAAAAACAACTTAAAAGAGGCCGTTTGAACAACACAAGGACTGACCAAAATTAACGATAAAGAAACAAAACAAATGAAAACTACAGATAAAGTTCACTTTCTTTTAAAAACCCTCATTCACTCCTGTAGTTTACTGCTACTAACAAGCAGGGATTTTTTATCTCCTGATGATGGTCATACTGGCCGAAACTAATCGAGGAACGTAAGTGAAATAAGAAAACAAAAAAATATTAATATACAACCCAGTGTGTCTGAAAATTTTTTATTTTTTAATATTTTTTATTGTTCAAAACATTATATATATATATATATATATATATATATATATATATATATATATATATATAGAGAGAGAGAGAGAGAGAGAGAGAGAGAGAGTACAGGTAATCGATCCGCTGGGATATAATCTTGATGGATCCTAGTAATATCAATTATTAAAACAGAGCTCGATGTTTTTATTTTAACATAGCATACGTATTTTTTACAGGAAAAAAACAGAAAATTACTTCAACATAGAGATAGTCTATTTCAAGCCGTTCTGTACACGGCTATCATCAACCTCTAACTGTCTGTCTCGGAGCATTGTTTTAAATTTATTTTCAATGTCAATCATCCTAACAAGGCGTCTACGAGAGGAGGAGTGACATTGAAAATAAATTTAAAACAATGCTCCGAGACAGACATTTAGAGGCTGATGATAGCCGTGTACAGAACTATCTCTATGTTGACCTTTTTTTTTTTTTTTTTGTAATATATATATATATATATATATATATATATATATATATATATATTAACGAAAATCTTGGTAATCCGTATGGATAATCCAAAGAAGGATGAAATCCTGAGAGCTCAATGTTAAGTCAGACCGAATAATTTCATTTAAATGAAAAACAGACTACTTTAATGCTCCATTGTAATAATTTATTTCACCAGGGAATTTTACTTTTCTCTGGATCTTCAGACTTCACTTTCAAAGGTGAAACGAAAAATGTATTTAAAATTTACACCTTTGACAGGCAGTATTAAGCTTATATAAGTTGAATTAGAGAGTGATGAGGAATAGTGTTAGAGACATGGTCGAGCTTAGAGAGGGAAGGGAGAGTTTAAAATTTATATTTATATTTCTTTTTATTACAATACGTAATATTGAGGAAGGTGGGGGTAAGGATAAGATATTGACCTATTTAATCGGTCAACTCAACGGAAATGATATGGGAATAAGAAAAAGGAAAAAGGGAAAAGGAAAAAAGGGGGAAGTAAAGAGATAAGAGATCTACGTATATATTCCCTTTTTTTTAAAAAATATATGAGTGTTCTATTTTAAATTCATATAAGTGAACTTTTTAATACGTGCCAAATCGTTTAGCAAGCTTTAGAATATTTTTTTTTTTTTTACTTTAAACGCCTCGATTTTTTTTTTACTTTAAACGTCTTGATTTCAAATGGTGTAATTGGTAATTTTAAACTGGAGATGGAGCTCCGATTGAACCACGAAGCTATCACCTGACCGAGACAAGACACAGAGAACGTGAGCATTTGATAAACTTATTGCTGTGTTATCATCGCATAGACAATAAACAGTGAGCATCAAAAGGAGAAAAGTTCATAAGTGTGTTAGTTTTGCAGGAAAAAAAACAAAAAAAACCAACAGATAAGTTAAAGTCAATGGAATTTGATTCAAACGTTCATTTTTCTGCTTAGATCAGACATAACAAATTTACCTGTTGAAACGAAAAAAAAAAAATCCCATATTATGTGCGTGATATATATATCAGGGCGGAGATTGAAAATAACTCGGTCAATGTTATTCAAAATGGACATCCATTAATTTCAAGAAACATACTTAGGGCTGATCTCAATGGAATTTGGATTCAAAATCTGGGAAACCGAGATCACATCCCAAATATCGGCATAATGTTGAACACGCGCAACCGTGCCAAGGAAAGAAAAGCTTATAATAACAAGTAATTAGAGAAATTGCTTTTTGGCTGTAGCCAATGGTGGCAAAATCAAGTCGAAATACCGTGCTCAGAACAATTAGCAATTGTGACTGCTTGATTGTCTTGGAAAGAGAGAGAGACCGAGAGAGAAAGAGAGATAAAGTAGTAGTAGTGTTTGATAACCACGTTTATTTATATTGTAAATATCAGACATTAATTAATTAACAAAAGATTTTGAATAAGAGTGACTTGTTGTTTTTTATACATAACAATTTATATAAAGAAACGAATAAACCATGAATGCTAAAAATAAACAAAATCGCATTCATATTATGTGTTTGAAAGAAAAAAACTTATCTACTGTAATATATATATATATATATATATATATATATATATATATATGCAAAGATATATATATATATATATATATATATATATATATATATATATATGCAAAGATATAGAAAAATAGGAAAGAACACGTTAGGTTAATAATCCGAGGTTCTTTAGTATTTTTGTTTTTATTTTTTAAAAACAGTGCTCAATACATAAGTAGAGCCTAAATTATAATTATTTAAAAAAATATATGATTCCACCGCTACATAAGAGTTCTCATGTTTCAAAAACAGGAGCTAAAAACTTCAATTTAGTTATTTAAATTGAATTAAAGTATCAAGCTCTGTTTCATCCTCAAGCGAAATTTTTGGAATAACTAATCTTGAAATTTACGCAGCTTTATAAGCAGATTTATTTGTAAAATGAATTACAATGGAAACGGCTGAAGCAATTATTTCAATAAGGGGCGTAAGGGTTAACATATTGTATCAACATATCAGTTACTTTCGGAATGAGGTCAAATCAAGGTAGGGTCGGTGTGTCTATTTTAAAGCGAATGATGACATTCATTAGATGTATATCGTCTAGTCTGTTTCAATGACAGAGGGTTATTAGCATTATTGTTACGCCGTTAAATGTCTGAAGCTTTTTGTGGTCTTTAAGAGTTGATGTAGCATTCCTTTTCAGCAAGTTTACCTACTCTGTCGCATATTTTTAATTTATCAGGAATAATTTTACTAATTCAGTTAATATTATCGACCATATTTATGTTGTCATTATGAGCTTTTTTTATAAGTCCTTGTTAAATTTTTTTTAATTACCTTGTTGTACTCAATCATTTGGTATAACCCTCCGTTCAACCAATTGGTTAGTATTAAGGTATTAAGCTTCAGCCGTTCCCATAGTAATTAATATTACGAATTAATCTGCTTATAAAGCTGCGTAAATCTCAAGATTAGTTATTCCAAAAATTTCGCTTGAAGATGAAACAGAGGTTGATACTTTAATTCAATTTAAATAATTAAATTGGAGTTTTTGGCTCTTGTTTTTTGAAACATGAGAACTCTTATGTAGCGATGGGATCATATTTTTAAAAAATAATTATAATATATATATATATATATATATATATATATATATATATATATATAAGACTCAAACACTAATATTCCATAGTTGTAAATTATTAGATTGGAATCGTAATCACGATCGAAATCATCAGACCTACAAATTCAAAAAGAAATCGAGAAAGATAACTCCGGGTATAAAAAACAAAATTTCAGTGCGTGTGTATGTGTGGGAGTGGGAAACAAGTGTGAGAGGGAAATGTATGAAAGCTTTAGAGAGAGGGTGTATCGGAAGAAGTAGAAGAACGGGAAAGGTGAAGGTGGGGATTAGAATTTAAAAGAGAGAAGTTAAATAACGGTTTAAATGAGTGAGATACATATAAATATGAATTATTCTCAGATGTAAAAAAAAATCACTACCGATTCACTGACCTAAAATTAAAAAAGCGACACCGGAAACGAGTTGATACATTTGTGGTGACATTAGGCACAATGCAAGATTATCTGATCCAAATTTAAAATGTAGCCAAATTCACACTGCCGATGTATATATGAAAATTTTTCGTTTGGTTTGCATTTACTAACCTTATGTATACATGAAAAGAGAAAATGAGAGAAGAAGAAAAGCTCACCTCCCAAAAACGGGCCAAACTAAAAACGGACCAAACTAAAAACGGACCAAACTAAAAACGGACCAAACTAAAAACGGACCAAACTAAAAACGGACCCATTTATAAGAGAAATGATGTGTAATCAAGAATAATTAGAAAAAAATCATGTAATTTTCCCCTACAGATTACAAATTTAACATAAACTTATAAAAACATTTAAACTAGTAAAAACCTACTATTTATAAACAATTAAACACATATGCATATACACACCTACATATATATACATACGCGCACATACACACATACATATATGTGTACATATATACACACATACGTATACATATATACATATATACACACATAGACAAAAACATATGTGCACACAAATATATAAACAAAGAACCATACACACATGAGCACATGCATACATATAGATATACATACACACACTCATATATACACATATACAACACTATATATATATATATATATATATATATAAAGAAATATAGTCTTAAGGTGTGCTATATTTATGGGATAAAGTACTCAATATCAGAGATAGAATTTGTATATAAATATGCAGTATTTTATAAAGTCATTATCAAAACCATTGATGCAACAGTCTGTTTCATGACGATTGCAATCTGCATGAAACAGACTTCGCCTGACGATTGTTGACTTATGTTCACTTTTATATATATATATATATATATATATATATATATATATATATATATATATAATTAAATAAGAACAGACCACTTTAAATAGGATCCATGTAATAAATTATTTCACCACAGCCCTTTTAAAGGACTGTGGATCATCTTGAACTTACTTCCAAATGTTGAAACAAAAATGAAAAGAAATTTACATATTTTGACGGGCCGTATTAAGCATATGTATTTATATCTATTAAATATGTATTAATACATATGCTTATTACGGCCCGTCAAAATGTGTAAATTTTTGGAAGTAAAAGTTTGATGATCCACAGTCCTTTAAAAGGCTGAAGGTGAAATAATTTATTATATGGAACCTTAAATTGGTCTGTTTTTATTTAAATTATTTGCTCTGGATTTACATTGAGCTCTCTGGATTTTATCCTCCTTGGGTTTACCCATACGGATTACCTAGTTTTAATAAATAAATATATATATATATATATATATATATATATATATATATATATATATATATATATATATATCACACACCGATACATATATACATGTAAAAATAGATGTGTCAAAATAAACTAATCGGTACTTAAAAAACTAATAAAGAAGAAACAGTAAAATACTAGAAATAGCAATAATAAAATAATAATAAGTAAAGGGACCATGGTAATGATATATATATATGTGTGTGTGTGTGTGTGTGTGTGTGTGTGTGTGTGTGTGTGTGTGTGTGGGTGTGTTTTTAAAATGGGATGACAGAGTCAAGAATGGTGCAATACTAAAGAAATGTAACAACATCACAGGCACTAAAACCATTCTAGCAGAGATACAACTGAGGTTGTCTGGTCATGCTGTGAGAATGGATGAAGATAGGCTTCCAAAAAAAGGTGCTGTGTGGACAACTTGAAAGACAACTGGAAACTGTGTGGACAACTTGAAAGACAACTGGAAACGTCTCAACTTTGATCTGAAAACCTGGGAAGCCCAAGCATCAGACCGAAAGGAGTGGCATAAGACATGATTCATTAAATTAAAGGATTTTGGGGACAGTAGACTGAAGCACCGTGATCAGCTTCGTCAAGCTCTGAAGCAGAGATGCCATCAAAATCCTGCTTTAACAAATTTCATCTGTCAATGTGGCTTTATCGCCCACAGCAAGGCTGGTCTAGTGTCACACTTAAGAAAACTCAAATGAAATATGTCTTTCCCTTACCTGATTTTCTCCACAATAGCCCCTGCTAGCATGCATAAGTGCAAAACAAAAGGCTCCATCCAATGCTGATCCTCATCTATCGTTCACAATAGGAGAGTCCACCATATATGTGTGTGTGTGAATAATATATATATATATATATATATATATGTCATTCACAGACAGAATGTTTCGCAGCTCACTAGTGTGGCTATACATGCGATTGCTGCAAGTCGGAATCGAAACCCGACCGATTTGGCATCACGCATATTTCATGCGAAAGGGAATTTTTACTGCATTATATACCAGATATAGGCATTACTGACTTTCAGAGTGCTCAATTCATAGCGAAGAGCATTTAGCATTAATTAGCAGCAGCCGACAAATTTCCTTTCTTCTTAAGTATTAAACCTATGAGAGGGCGCATATATATATATATATATATATATATATATATATATTCGGTAAAAAAAAAATTACCTCAGCATGAGAGAATAGTCTACTTCTAGCTGATCTGACCCCAGCTGTCTTCAACTCTTAACTGTTTGTCTCGGAGGGAGGGATTAGAATTTATTTTCATCAGTTCCCCATCAACAAATGCCTTGTTTATGATAAGAGGCTTGTGTTGGTGATTTGGGAGGAAGGAGACCTGAGGTATTTATGTCTAGAGCCTTTCGTTATCTGTAACTAAATTTCGGTTCTCATCAACGAGTATGTTTTCCTGGGATTTACAGTAAACAGTATTTAGACCATAAGGATTTAATATTATTAATAAGTTATGGAGGATGTAACCTTAAAACAAATGAAATTTAGGTAAATCATTTGACTGATAGATACATAAATTGTGGCTAATACCGGGACATTTAATGGAATAGATCATTCTATCCAACACACATACACCCACACGTATCCACATACACGCGTATGTGTTTATACATATATATATTTATGTGTACCCACATGCATGTATATAAGTAACTGTACGTGTATACACTCCCCCATACATTCATATACATATATTCTTATGTAATTCTGAATCTGTTCTTATGTCTGCATTTCATAATTTGATCTTTCCTTTGATTTAACAATTTGTATTGATTTTTGTATTTTATTATCCTTATCTTTTTCTCTGAGCATAGCATGTACCTATCTCTAAAACTATTGGGTGTGTTTGCGAAACCTAAAATTTTCCAACTTATTTCGGGATTCAGACGCTTTTCCAACAATTTCTAAAAAAATTTTCGAAAGGACTGTTTGGTGTTTTAATTTTGGGTTGGTGAATGAGTGTCTATGTGTATAGATTCTCTGTTTAAATTCTCCTGCAGAGATGCCGATGTAAATATAATTTGTCATATTTTCTTTAGGTGTAATGGTTGCAAGGTATACCACCCTAGTGGATCTGCATTTTCCCTCTACTGGGCAGTTTTTTTCTTAATTCTACCCGTCCTGGGTAAGACGATAAACTACATCCGCGTCCGTGGTAAGACAGTAAAGTACGTCCGACAACAAGGCTTCTGATCAGGAGGTTTTGAGGAGTGTGGAACGACCTCTTAATTGCTGGTGTTCCCAGGTATACCCTGACCCGGGGTGGTAGTACCTGTTAGGGTCCAAACTATGGACAAATAGCTAACTCCCAAACTGGGGTCAAAACATTATGAAAGTGTAAAAATAGGTTTAATGCTAGAAATACTTTATTAAAAAAAATATTACAAGCAATAAATTTTTGAAAAAAAATATTACCAGCTATACATTTTTGAAGGAAAAAATATTACCAGCAATAAAAATTGTCGGCTTTAAATAACCCATTGAGGTTGATATGCCATTAAACAAAACAAAACAAACCCATATATACTGAGATAGATAGATAGATAGATAGATAGATAGATAGATAGATAGATAGATAAAAAAAATATTACCAGCAATAAAAATCTTGTCGACATTAAATAACCCATTGAGGTTGATATGCCATAAAACAAAACAAATCAAACCCATATATACTGAGATAGATAGATAGATAGATAGATAGATAGATAGATAGATAGATAGATAGATAAAAAATATTACCAGCAATAAAAATTGTTGGTATAAAATAACCGATTTTGGTTGATATGCCGTAAAACATAACAAACCAAACTTAATTTTAAAATTACAGGGTGATTCCATGCTCGATTTAGTATTTTTTTTCCAATGGAATTTACATGTAATTGTTTTGGGAATTAATAATTTGAGTGCAGGTGTAGCTAATTTTTATTAATTTCTTGTTGACTATCTAATTTAGAGGATTTGTTTATGGAAGCGTTTAGTAATTAATTTTATGAATTACTGTCCGATATTGTCCGATGTTGATACTTGAAAGTTTGCAGAAATGGGTGGGGTTGAACCAAATGATTTTTCTTTTCTTATTTTTACACCTACATCCCACTTTTTGTGCATCGGTACTACCTATAGGGGTTGCATAAGACAGCTTATTTTTGAAACTACTTTTTTGGAAGGCCTTTTTATATGGTTCTTTATTTTTATTAAAGATTTGTTTTCATTGGACGATAGTTTACTAATCCCGGTGCAAACAGTAGTGGGTATTTGTTGAAGCTTAAATAAGCATGGAATAATACAACACAAAATGTACGTTAACAAAATGTATTGAAACAAAGAATAGGTACACAGTATTTACAGTTAGTTTGGTATATTCTTGGGAAGACTGTTCCTGCATAATGGGTTGACTAAATCGCAGTCGGGCAGAGTCTCTGGATTCAATTTCTTAATCTCTACTATCTTCCCCGTCTTCCGGTACCAACCCATATTTATATGGTCGGTAGTCCGCTTATGTAAATTAGGTGTATCATACACAACAGTATTTGTCTTAGGATTGCATTGGGGTGGTTAGAACTGATATTAATCAAAATTACTTAAGAATATATATATGGAGAAAGAGTGAGTGGGCATAGGAATGCAGTGTTGGTTGCTATGTCCGGACTGCTTAATCCATAAACGTTCTATTTCTTTTATTAAGCGTTTATAAATATAGCCAATCTTAAACAACACACACGCGCGCACACACACAGATATACACACACAAACACATATCTATCATTCCTTGTATTCAGTCAGTGCATTTTATTCAATTAACACATTCCTGGGTATGACGATAAACTACATCCGGCAGCGAGGCCTCTGATCGGGAGGTTTTGAGGAGCGTGGAACCTCCTCTTAATTGCTAGTGTTCTCAGGTCCACCCTGACCCGGGGTGGTAGCACCTGTTAGGGTCCCAGCTATGAGCCAATAGTGAATCCCCAAACAAAATCCAACAGTAAATCTTTATTATAAAATGAGTAACAATAATTTATTTATGGCAAAATAACAATCAAGGCAACATTAAAAAATATAAAAATACATTTTTATCGTAAATTTAATAATAATACATTTTATGATCTTCAAACTATATACCTAAAAAACATGCCTTTACCCGGAAAATATAAAATTATGTACAAATTATTTGTATCTGTCTACATCTCTGAGATGAGGTATTATGTACATTATTTACATTATTCGGACTATTGTCCTCATCTTTCGGCCGTTGTACGCTCTGACCTTCTTCAGGTGGGTGGAATGTCGAACTGAACCCTTTATTTCGCTCACTAGTTCCACGTGGCATGTTTAATGTTTATAAGTTATCTCCTGTTAATTTCCTACAGTTCTCCACTATTGAACTCACACTCTTTGAGTCTTGTCACTGGATCTAATTAACGCCTTTATCCACTGCGCCATATGTCCTTGAGAACATCTGTGTAGGAATTTCTGAGTATTATAAACCTACTGTCTTCAGCATCATTTTTTATCAGAGCTCATATTGCAATATTTGTAGTTGAAAGCATAAAATTACTTACGTAATATTTAGATTTCGGCATTAAATAACCCATAGAAATTGATATGCCGCTAAATAAAACCAACTAGCAGTACATATTTTGAGGAAAATGACCAACAATACATTTTATCTGTAGCTGAAGGCATGCAGTTGCATTCAAAATATATTTAGTTGAAGCCATAAAATTGTCTTCAAAATATATTGATATAACCCATAAAGACTGATAAGACGCTAAACAAAATCAACCAATCAAATTCATCCACTGTAATGTCTGTGGCTCAAAAATTATAATTTAAAGTTCTTCATTCACAAAGGTGATTTTATATTTTTAGGGAGTGAGCACATTGATCAAGCATTTCCTAAGGGAGTTGGACAAAAATGGTTAGGTACCCCAAACATAAAAGTTTTCTTCGTCCTCTAAGAGTAGAATTTACAAAAACAGAAAAAGAAAGGCTGTGTAGAATCAGTTTCCAAAATGTTAATTGTAACTTACCTGTCACCTTTAAAATGCTGATTTGAAATCTTATGTTTCACCTGTAAATAATGCGCATGTTCCACAGTTTTTATATTAATGTTTTTTATGCCATAATCTTCAGGGCGTAGGCCAACACTATTCTCTATAGATATATTTTCTTTATTATCTGTAAAGGAAATCACTAATATATATATATATATATATATATATATATATATATATATATATATATATATGTGTGTGTGTGTGTGTGTGTGTGTGTGTGTGTGTGTGTGTGTGCATTTGGGCAGCAATCCCTCTTTTATACATTTAAAAGTTTAATCGCAATGAATTGTCAGACGTCGTCAATGAAACACACAAACACACACAGGCACACACACACACACACACACGTATATATATATATATATATATATATATATATATATATATATATATAAATGACAATAGGAAAAGTGTAGTTATTGTTGACGCGTTTCGTCCAATGCGGACTTTTATCCAAGAAAAAACGTTTTTTGCTTTGAGAAAGTCCGCATCGGACGAAACGCGTCGGCAATAATTACAGTTTTCCCTATTGTCATTTATATTTATAAATATTGTCTTTTCTACAGGTTAACTCTGAAAATTTTCATATATATATATATATATATATATATATATATATATATATATATATAAGTGCATATATTATATTTTTTATTCTACATGTTTTTGCTACACGTCTTTCCAATGTCGTGACCTTCTCTAGGCAAATAAAAGAAATCAATTTTTAAAGGAATGAATTTTCCTTATGGTCTTTTAATGTTTCATTGTTCGTTTTCTGTATTTGTTGTGAGCCTTGATCTCATTTCTGGACTGTTGGCAAAAGTGAATTTCTGCCTAAGTGGTAAATAAAATCATTAGGTTTGGTCTGATTTGGGGTGATGATAGATGTGTTGATGAGAGATGTTTTCTTATCCCTACACTACCCTTGAGACTGTCAAATCTATTTCCATTTTATGTATCGTGTGTGCGTGCACATGAGTTAGTATACACATACATATACATGCCTATATATATATATATATATATATATATATATACCCACACACATACACACACACACACATGCATATTTTTCCTGCGTTGTGTAGGTCTCACCTGTGTGCCCGTGAGTAGTCTATCTATTTTTGCCAGTGTATGTATATATATTTTTGTTCGCCATGGATACTTGTTTGCGCCTGCGTACGTGTATGTATGTTTACAGTCCGACCAGTGTATCTGGCCATCATGTGTGTATGCCGTGTATCCATGTGTGTGGGGTTATGATCTCTTCAGTGATGGTTTAAATTTGTCGATAAGTTTAACACGTTGTTTGATTGTTAATCTTTCCATGGTTGAAACTGCCAAAGACGTAAGTTGTTAAATCTGAAAGAAAAAGTAAAACATCATTAGACTTAATTCACATTTAAAATCGGTCCAAGTTATTGGAACATCCTATATATATATATATATATATATATATATATATATATATATATATATATATATATATATATATTTTTTGTCTGTCTGTCTGTTTGTCTGTGTCTGAATGGTTAAGCAACTTCCCCTCTGCAGCGT
Organism: Acanthosepion pharaonis; assembly: GCA_903632075.3. Classification (NCBI taxonomy): domain Eukaryota; kingdom Metazoa; phylum Mollusca; class Cephalopoda; order Sepiida; family Sepiidae; genus Acanthosepion; species Acanthosepion pharaonis. The sequence goes on along the minus strand of CAHIKZ030004553.1, from coordinate 1,374,571 downwards.
CTTAATGTAATCTCTCAGAGATTTATATTGCTGATTTTCTTTTCATATTTTTTATCGCTGCGTATATATATATATATATATGTGTGTGTATGTGCGTGCGTGTGTGTGTGTCTTACTTTTGATTTACCTTTGAAAAACATGAAACGATAACCGGTTAGTTTTTTTTTGTTGTTTCTTTTTTTGTCATATTTTTCTATTCAGCATTTTACAGTAAGTAATTTCTTTTCTTCTCCTTCCTCTTTCTCCGTCACCGCCTTTTTCTTTTTTAATATATTTGTATTAAGTCTGTGAATAAATCAAGACAGAAATATTATATATATATATATATATATATATATATATATATAAAGAGAGAAATGCACACACGCATATAATTACAAATGAACGCAAGCAATAAGCTATTTCTTCATTATCAACTATGTAGGCTTGCAATGACCACACCAAATTGAGAAACTCGTGAAGACAAATTTATTGTCAAAATGGGAGTGTACCATTTAACTGAAGGATGAGTCAAAGAGAAAGGTGCAACCGGCCCCTTTAAATAAATAGGTGAAATACCTGTTGTGTAATATAATTTAAATAGAATCTATCTCAGTCTCTTCATGTCTATCTATCTATCTATCCCACTCTCTTTACATCTATCTATCTATCTGACCACAACTAAATTTTCATGCGTTTTCAAGCTGAACATAATTAAATAGAATTTATCGAATATCCAGGCCGGAAGACGATATAAAATACTGTTTAAAATAAACGTCTAATCCTCTAAAAATAATGTTTAAAGTGATTATATATATATATATATATATATATATATATATATATATATATATATATATATATATATATATATATAAACTTTATCACGATTATATATCCTATTTGTACCATACTGTCGACACGGTGAGCGCGTGGATAAAATGTTTTTTCTATTTTTTGATCCAGTCTGAAGGATTATATCTCTCAACTTGGAAACTTAAAACAAAGAACCCAAAATATTAAGGACTATTTTAAAAGTCACCGTGTTTGTTTTGTTTTACGGCATAACAACCTTAATCGGTTATTTAATGACGGCAAGATTTTTTATTAACATTTTTTCCTTCAAAAATGTATTGCTGATAATAATTTTTCCTGAAAAATGTATTGCTGGTAATAATTTTTTCTGAAAAATGTATTGCTGGTAATAATTTTTCATCAAAATTTATTGCTGGTATTAAAACCCTATTTTTATATTTTCATAGTGTTTTGACCCCTTTTGGGTAGTTAACTATTTTCCCATAACTGGGACCCTAAGAGGTGCTAAAACCCCGGGTCAGGGTGGACCTAGGAACACCAGAAATTAAGAGGTGGTTCCACGCTCCTCAAAACATCCTAAACAGAGACCTTGCTGTCGGGTGTAGTTTATCGTCATACCCAGGACGCGTATGTAGTTTATCGTCATACCCAGGACGCGTATGTAGTTTATCGTCATACCCAGGACGCGGATGTAGTTTATCGTCTTACCCAGGACACGGATGTAGTTTATCGTCATACCCAGGACACGGATGTAGTTTATCGTCATGCCCAGGATGGTCCTAATAGATGCTACTACTGCATTGCACCTTCCCATAAGGCTCAGAATGTTATGGCTTTATTTGAAGAAGAAGGAATCGCCCTAATGAAGTGGCCAGCTCAGAGCCCCGACCTGAATCCAATAGAAAATGTTTGGAAGATAATTGGTGAAAGGGCTCAGAAAAGAAACCCGAAAAACCAGGATCACCTATGGGAGTTATTGAAAGACCAATGGGACGGAATTACTGCTGATTTTTGCAAGAAATTAATTAGATCATATGGTCGACGATGAAGAGAAGTCATTGAAAATAAGGGAATGTTAACCAAATATTAAATTTTGTTGATATTTTGTTCACAATCAATTATTAACAAGATCATTCCTGAATTTTTGTCTATATTTTAAAAAAAAAAACTATTATGTAAATTTTTGTGACTTTGTATAATATTTATGCATTACACCCTAACCTTTATTCGGTAAAAATTTCATTGCTAATCATGCATTACTTTTTAAGTAATACGCATATTTATGTCTTTGTTGTTTCCGTTCCTTATATTATGGCCGCTACTGTATGTATATGAGAGGGAGAGAGAGAGAGAGAGAGGAGTGGGAGGAGTGGGAGGGGGAGTGTCCTTGTAATGTTAATGTGTATGTAGGTATTCAGTTGGTAGTAGTAACCATTTCGATTCCTTGGGTCCATGTAAAATAGGGCATGGAAGAACGGACGAAATATTTCATCGATTCTCTGATCCCTTTGCCTAGTTGTCTCTGTGTCTATCGCTTTTTTGAGACAAAGGAATTAATTTCAAAATTGTCTCTTGATTCCTGATTGGTTCACAGGTGTGACTCATTTAAAAATCCACTTTTCTTTACCTACATTTAGGAATGATGACCTTTTAGCCTCTTTTATTTATTTATTTTTTTTTATCATTTTGTTTTTATTTCTTTATGGTAAAATAAAATCTATTTTTAAATACTGAACTTTTTCTTATTTTTCTGTCACTACAGTATCCCTATTGAGTGGATATCAACTTAAAATAGAATTTAATTAATTTATCATTTATGGAGAAAGATAAAATTTACACAGTATGTAAAACAAATATCAATTTATTAATTTGCAAAGTTTCAGCTTTATAGCGTGGAAAGTTATTAAGTTATAACAAAATATATTATAACACATATTCAAATAGAGTAAAGCATTTTTCTGTTAAATATTCATGTGCATTCTTGTTCTACTACTACATCTGCATGCCAGATATAAATAAAAGGACAATGTATCAAATAGCCAGTAAGAGTAATAGTCCTAGTAGCAGTTTGAGTAACAGTATGTTAAAGTAGTAAGAGGAGGTATTAAAAAAATCTTCCTGTGTCTAGTCTACTTCCGGTTGTATGAAAACTATCTTCATAAAGAAAAAATAGATAAAAAAAGATATAATAAAAGATGAAGCAATTTATATAAAATACCTCAACGATTTGTGGAATATAAAATTATAAACTGGTTGGCTCTGTGGATGTTGAACAAACACAAATGTGTCTGAGCAAACGTCTGCAATAGGGATTGGCTAGCCGCTCAAGTAGACGGGTATCCTCGAATATGAGTGGCCAGTTGCTATTATTATTATTATGTACTTATCTCATTGATAGAAATAACCCTTTCGACTCTTTATGGATTTAAGGAGCCAGGTAAAATAGGGCATGGAATAACGGAATGGAAGCCTTGTGAGGGAAATTGGGTTGACGGAACACTGTGCTAGAACGAAGTAACAAGTTATCGGGGCTTTGAGTGTGCTGGCATTGTTCCGATTCTTGATCATGCTAGATAACTTGATCTCTACCAGAGGTCTGCTCAGCATAGTTGCAGTATAAACCACAGGTTGGCTCTGTGGGTGTTGAGCAAACACATATGTGCCTGAGCGAGTGTCTGCAATAGGAACTGACTAGCAGACGGGTATCCTCAAATATGAGTGGCCAGCTGTTATTATTATTATTATTATGTACGTATCTCATTGATAGTAGTAATCCTTTCGATTCCCTGTGAATTTAAGGGCCCGGGTAAAATAGGGCATGGAAGAACAGACTGAGCTATTTCATCAACTTTTTAGTTCCTTTGCCTGGTCGTCTCTGTTTTTATCACTTTTCCAAGACAAAGGAATTCATTCTAGAATTGTGTTTTGATTTCTGATTGGTTCACAGCTGTGACTCATTTGACAATTCCTTTCATTTACCAGGAAGGAGACTTCCTGACGTTATCGGTTTGGAGGGGGACGATCTCATTGTATAGCACCCTTGGAAAGTACCTGAAAACCATGGCACTTTCTACCTAATTTCACCAATTTTCTACCTAATTTCACTCACACGGCTTGTGAGTGAAATTAGGTAGACGGAACTCGTAATCCTTTTGACACTGGAATTTTTAGTTGTCCTGATAATGCAGGGCATAGAAGAACGGACAAAATTATTTCAACGACTCCCTGGTTCCTTTCTTTGATCGTTTGAGTTTATCACTTTTCCAAGACAAAGGAAATTCATTCTAGAATTGTCTCTTGATTTCTAATTGGTTCACAGGTGTGACATCATTTAACAATTCGACTTATTCACTTACATTTAAGAATAATGACCTTTTGACCTCTTTTTTTTTCTTATCTTTTTGTTTTTATACAAAAAATGGTTCGATACTTTTCTTTTCTTTTTTTTTTTTTTAAATATTTTTATTTTTCTATCGCTCCCGGTTTATTGTAATAGCGAAAGATGCCTTCCCCCCAAACCTGAACGAAGTATTAAGAAACATGAAAAATATTACTGGAAACAAAGAAAAGAGTGCTGGACTGATATGTAATCTCATTCATCCTGTATAACGGTGCTGTTGTGATGCGTCTAGTGTGTAGTGGTAGTGCTTGTCGCTTCTCGCTTTCAGTTACCGCCGCTGGCTAGCTGCAATGCGAAAAGAGGAGCCGAGCGCGTAAGTCTTCCCCTGCCTGTATATAGCCTCTCCATCAGCAAGCCCTATGTAGTGCCTCCTCGTGGTGACATATGGCAACCGAGCACCTTGCGAACTCGGGCTAAACTACAGGGGACGGAGGAGGGGTTTGGCTCCCTAAACATGAGGCATGCAGGCCCACCGGTGTGTGGACACGCCCTGGTGTCCATGAACCAAACCCTAGCTATGGGTTAAATAGCTCCAGTGGCTTGTGGAAATCTTCGGGAGAAGGAAAGGCTAAGGAGTAAACCCTACACAAAACCGGAGTGGAGCCCCTAAGGCGGATAGACGGCACTTTGTGTTACCTTCCGGCAACTCCTGCAACCGCGTTGGTACCAAACTGTATTGGTTCATCCTCTCCTTTGGACTCTGCTAGCAAGGCCAAGAGGGAGAACTAGACGTCCGGGAAGCCCTAGTTCTTCATACATCCCGCCCAGACTTGTGGCGCCCTGGAGAGGAGATTCCATTTGCGCTACTCCATCGTCTCCCGAGACGGACGGATGCCGAACGAACGAACGAACGAACGAACGAACGAACGAACGATTTAACAGTAAATGCTGAACAGTTTCCTTACAGATGAAGCGGAGATCTGAGACAAGAGACATCCGGCTCTAGAGAAGGATTCTTAGAATACAACAGACGAAATATGTGAACAACGAGGAAGTTTTAAGGAAGCAGCTGGCATTTCTGCTACACAATGATGACGGCTAAGAGAGTTTTTACAACCACAGGACATATTGAAGGCAAAAGGAGCAGAGAAAAGCAATGAGTAAGACAACTAACGAGTAATAGTAAGGTGTCAGACATTGTTTAGGGCTTCAAGGGATAGAAATTTGTGGGGAGTCACATGCGCGCCCATGTTCTAAAAGAACACGGCACCTAATAAAAGTTCGTAAAGAACTCAAGCACTGTGATAAAACAAATACAGCAAACGTGCTACTAGATTGGCATGTAGGTCCCACCTTTTTAGGTCCCACCCCGCGAAATTGTGATATAATGGTCTCGTTTCAGTCACTTTCTCACCGATCTGACGTGGCTTCTTTTCTACAAATATTTAACTGTTCTGACGAGCTTTTTTCACTGGTGCATTTGAATTTAAGCGTGCTACTCGATTGGCATCTAGATCCCACCCGTTTACTGTTGAAATAGTTAAATGTAACCACTACTTCTACTCCAACATTAGGAATCCATCTCCCCCCAGATATGGGTTAAATAGTACTTGTATCGGAGAAAAACATTGTTATCTACAAAAATCTTGCGAAGAAAAAAGAATTATTCTTACAATCCAAAATATGTCTCAAATTAAATAATCCCCAAAGGATTGATAAACCATTAAAAAAAAACAGTGAATCAATCAACTATGATCAAAACAACTGATAGGTTTAATAAAACAGATTTGAAATCTAAAACTTCTGGGATGAGAGTTATTTCTATTTTATGATTGGGTGACTGCTTGAGAATAGCAGGTGTTGTAAGCTTGGATGTGCGGGTGGTGTAATGCTTCTAAATTTTTAATCGGAGAGCCAGTTTCTAATTCTAGTTGGGTTCGTTATATTCACTTACGTGCAAATATCCTTGGGAAAGGCATGAATCCACCTCCTTTCCCTCCAGCTATGAGTTAATTAGTAAGCCATGTATCACTAAACCATTATTATCTAAAAGAAATTTCTTATGGTCTCAGATTAATTCCTGGCTTTAAATAACCTGTGAGGCGTTGATAAGCCATAGAAACCGAATTAGTCTATCAATAGGCACTGGTGGTCTAATTTCAGTGTGAATTGCACAGATACAGTAAGAAGAAAGATATATATATATATATATATATATATATATATATATATATATATATATATATATATATATATATATGAGTTACTTATACTCTAACAGTTTCTCTTCCCGCACTTTTCACCTGTGGAACTATTTTTCTTTTACTTGCTTCTCTGATAACTAAAAACCTTCAAAAATTTGAATGTAATGCTAATCGCCATCTTCTGTTGCCTTGATCTGCCTTCATCTTTTATCTTTTCCTCAATCCCACCTTTACTCAGATTTTTTCTCTCGCTTTCACTCTCTTGTTTGGGGTAAAATATTTTAAAAAAATGTTGAGAGTTAAATTAAAATTAATAACAACACTGCGAACGTATTTCATTACCTTTTTTTATTTACTACTATTTAACCCATACCAGGGCAACAGCCTATGTAGAGGATTACTAAATGAGGTTTGTTGTAAGGGCGTAGGGAGATGGATCCGTATTTTAGTATTCGAGGTGAGTAAATCGATTTGGCGAAGCAGTAACACCCCCCAACTGGTACATGTAGATTACGAGCATACCACCCCGAGTGAAACCATGTTTACCCTGGAATCATCATGCCTGAACGGATCCCAGATACCGAGAAGTTCACTTGTTTGGGAGGAGTAACGAACCCACCAGGAGACGTCGGGGGTTACAAGGTCTTCTCGTTACCTGTTGCGAAAAGAAGTAAAAATGATATGAACTAATTTTTGATTAGATTTCGTTGCGACGTAGCAACCGGTGGTGTGTCTCGAGCTGCGTTTTCCAACCGGTGCACCCGAGCCCACTAATGCGCCCTGAAAGTTAACAGAAGGACAATTTATGAATTATTTTTATATTAAAAAATAATCTTTATTTTTAAAAAGTTACTAGAGACACTGAGCATTTTGGCTTCCATGTCTATGTTGAGTCTTTGTCATTTGATATTTTAAACTGGATGCTAAATTGCTTAATCTTCAAGAAGGAATGGATAATCCTTTCCCTTTTACCTTCTTCAAGCCGTAACATACAAGGCCTAACATTAAAAACAGTGTTAAAGTACAGCAAGTACATTTAGATATATATTATATCTTAAATATGCAACATAATGTCTTAAGTATAAAATGTAATGCTTTAAATATACAACATAATGTCTTAAATATACAATATAATATTGTCGCAAATATACAATATAATGTCGCAAATATATAATATATCTTAAATGTACAATATAGTGTCTTAAATATACAATATAATGTCTTAAATATATAATATAATGTCTTAAATATGTAATATAATGTCTTAAATATACAATATAATGTCTTAAATATATAATCTTAAATATACAATATAATGTTTCAGATATGTCATATGTCTTAAATATACAATATAATGTCTTAAATATACAATATAATGTCTTAAATATATAATATGTCGCAAATATATATCTTAAAATGTACAATATAATGTCTTAAATATACAAGATAATGTCTTAAATATATAATATAATATCTTAAATATGTAATGTTTTAACTATACAATATAATGTCTTAAAAGTAAATACTTATTTCAGGAGGCTTCTTTATTATTTTCCTATTTTCAAATTTCATTATTACGTTTTCTTTATTATAATTTAAAGTGCGTCCCAGAATTTTAGTTATTCTACAAATGTGCCCTGAAATAAAAAAAAAATGTTGAACAACATTGGTCTAGAGATTTACAATATAGCCTATCACTCTGGTTGTTGGTATTGAGGGGTTGCCATAGCAAAGCAAAAGAGTCAAGTGTATTATATAAATCATAGCAGGTGTGGGGGGGAGAGGGATTCACGCTTCGTTTTTTTTTCCAAGTGAAGTGAAAAAAAACAGAATCAACCAGAATTGTAACTCTGCTCGTCGATTTACAGCGCCTATAATCGTTGCACTATCGACAAAACCTACGAGAGAAAAACGGTTGGTAATTTTTTGTTTGATCAATTCATTTCAAGGAAGGCGATAACGCCACTAAGGCGCAGGAGGGCGACTGGAAATAAAATGGAAGGGAAAAAAAACTTTAGAAAAAAAAACGGAAAGCCAATAATAGTATAAATTTCAGAGTTTTAGCGGAGGTGTTAGAAGCATAGAACTGAAGTAGAATTTAGAAGGAAACGGAAGCCGAATCCTAAACAGGAAACAAGAGATAAACGTCTACTCCCGTTCAAAAAAACAGACAGAGGAGTGTGAAACGGAAAATAGGCGAATCTATCGTATTCATTTAGAATCGGAAACCCTTCTTATCTTTCGGGTTCAATTTTCACTGAGCGTTCAATTTAGGATAAATGTAATAAAATAGCTCCAAATGAATTCGTAAAGAGTTAAAATTACAGATTGGATAAAACTCTACAAAAAAATGAAAAAAAAAGTGCTTATGACCCCGACGTGATTTGAACACGCAACCTTCTGATCTGGAGTCAGACGCGCTACCGTTGCGCCACAAGGCCACTTGTTGCGTCTGCTGCTGGTGAGAGTACTGTTAATCGTGAGAATATATACGCGATTGAATTTAAGATGTCTGTCGCATGATTTGACGATTACATTTACGCTCACTTTCGTTATAAATTCAACACTGAAAATACTTGTTAAAGCAAACATTTATATTGAAAATCGAAATCGTTTCTTTTTTTTAAAGTCTGATATTTACGACTTGAAATTCTCTTACAATCGCTTTTGTTACACGAAAACCTTTTTTCTATTCAAACTTTAAATTCTCCATATGTTTACTAACTGTAAATAAAACTACAAAGGAAAATTTTAAAATATTCTGACAAGAAAAAAGTAGGCATATTGTAAACAAAATATTTTACCGCATTATTTAGCTTTGACATGTCAGGTTCAAGGACAGAAGTCACACGCTTATTAGCCGTTACTCGACAGAAAAACTCCTTTTGTATTAAGGTCGGTTTTGGTCTGGAAAGACATATTTTCTGTGGATGTGCGGATAATGCAAGAGATCCGAGTTCGAATTCCAGCCGGTTTCGTTATATTCACTTATTAAAATATCCTTGCGATATCTACCTCCTCCCAGCTATGGGTTAAATAGTACTTGTATCGGAAAAAAATTATTGTTATACACAAAAAAAATTCCCTTGCGAAAAAAAGAATTTTTCGACTTTAAATAACCTACAAAGGGTTGATAAGCCGTAAAAAAACAATGAATCAATCAACTATGATCAAAACAACGGATGGGTTCAATGAAAGAGATTTAAAATCTAAAACTTCTGGGATGAGCGTTATTTCTATTTTATGATTGGGTGGCCGCTTGAGAATAGCAGGTGTTGTAAGCTTGGACGTGCGGGTGGTGTAATGCTTCTAAATTTTTTAATTGTAGAGCCAATTTCTAATTCCAGTTGGGTTCGTTATATTCGCTTACGTGCAAATATCCTTGGGAAAGGCATGAATCCACCTCTTTTCCCTCCAGCTATGAGTTAATTAGTAAGCCATGTATCACTAAACCATTATTATCTAAAAGAAATTTCTTACGGTATCAGAATATTTTCTGGCTTTAAATAACCTGTAAGGCGTTGAAGAGCCATAGAAACCTAATCAATCTATCAATAAGCACTGCGGTCTAATTTCAGTGGGAATTGCACAGATACAGTAAGAAGAAAGAAAGATATTTACTTATATAAATAAGAGAAAATTGAAAGGGGGCAAAAGTATTAATCACTTATGTATATAGGCTAAAGAATACTTGATGCAACTGTTTCTTCGGTATGCAGTTTTCACTGGATTGGATTTACATATTTAGTGTTTTCACGTATCTTGTCAGGTTCCCACGATTGAAAGAGCTGGTAATATTTAACAGCCGCCCCCACGAGGGATGTATATGGCACAATGCCGAGTTTACCGTGGGTTCTCCGAGCGAGTAGGCTCGGCCCAAAATATTCCCTTAGAACCCGTATAAACGGTCTGTCTACCTCCCCGGACGAAACTTTTCTCTTCGGCAAAGCCACGTCTTGGTTCCTCTCTGCCAAAGGCTGAGAGTTCGACAGTTGAACAGTTTAAGAAAGTTTTGAAAGCGCTGTTTTCAATTAAATTCCAGTGGAGTTAACAATAAAACATTCATTCTTGCCGGGGACGCTTGCGATTGGTTGAAAAATGTTAAAATTGGTGCAACAATTTTCTTTATTTTTAAACCGTCAACTATGCGTGGAGCCAATTGCGTAGTGACCTGTTTTTAGTCGTATAGGTTCATAAGTGATGCTGGTTTATAAGATACTAGCAGTAGAGCCCGGCGTTGCCCGGGGATGTAACAATAAGAGATAGATCAAGTATCGACCATCATAAAGACTGAAAAATAAAATTGACAAAGATTATTGTTTAAAGTTAACGGATACGCATGTCTTAATTAGTTTTTTTTTTTTTTTTTGTTTTTTTACGAATTGGTCAAACTCAAACAAAAACATTGTTTTCAATCGTTATGAGTCTACCGATTGAATAGAATTCTATTATAAACAATTGTCTTGTAAATGGAATTTTTAAAGCATTCTGAATGTAAAAATAAAGAAAAAAGTGTGCAAGGCAATAAGAAGCACTACCTGCCAAAAAAAAAAGTGAAGTTTTGTTGAAATCGGTTGTAGGAAATCCGATCCCATATATGAACGAACACACACACAAACAACCTGGGTTTTATAATAAGTATAACTCGATATGAGTTGTCCTTCTTAATCATGTCTTCAAATTGATTTCGTGCAAAAACAATTGTGTTTTGCCAATTATTGGCGCCGTCAGAACCGCCGCAAAGTAATTTTACGTAGTCCTGTGAAGTTTTGTTAAAATCGGTTGAAAAATGTAGGAAATCCAATCCAATATATAAACGTACAACACCCCCCCCACACACACACACAACCTGGGTTTTATAATAAATATGATTTTTTTTCTGTTTCTTTTTTTAAAGGATACTGATTTGAGAGTTTGTCAGATTCAAAATTTTATTGTCTCGATACATTGGTTTTAAATGATCGATCGAAACATAATCTCATTTGCTATTAATGAGCACCTTGGAGTATCTTTCGCTATCTTTTAAAAACTTATGAGTGCTTTTGTAAGATTTTGATAATAAAATTCTTGGTTGTATTGTCTTTGCTCAGCATGTCGGTGTAATTCTTTGCTAAGTCGATTGAGTAATTTCACGTCTACTTATCTCACAGTTGCGTCTCTGTCTTTGGGCAGAGTGCACTCAGTTGCGACTCCGTCAAAAGACATAGTCGCAACTAAGGAAAATTATACTCAGAGGTGCCTGGCCCTGAGGAACAGCTGCCCGAGGCCGCACCTTCTCATTGCACTAGAGAGAAGGATCGGTGCACGCACGCGGCCAGCGCAACCGACGGGGACTAAATAAAAAAAAGTCGAGTAGTTAATCCTAAGTTTTTCTAAGAAAAGTCGGTATTACTTGAGACATTTTAGAATGCAATATCACAACCATAGATTTCCTTCGATTAAACTTTATTATAAATCCCACCCACTCGCAGTAAACGCTACATTTGTCCGGTAAACAAGTTCTGCCCGTAGGCATAGCCTCGTCTGCACGGAGGCAGAGAGTTCGACAAGCCTGTCGCGAGCCTGGCAGGAAACTGCTTGACTCCAAACGGCTTCTTTTTCTATCATGCACCAAATCTCCCCACAAGGCAGGATACGGCACAAGGCCGATTTTTAGGTGAGACAATTCCGAGCCCCTAGGATAGGGTCAAAATTTCCTCGTAGACCCCGCATTCACGGGGTCGGGTTTATCTACCTCCCCAGATGAGACTATGCCCGTAAGCATAGCCTCGTCTGGGTTCCTCTCTGCCTTTGGACAGAGAGTTTGACAAGCCTGTCGCGGGCCTAGCAGCGAATTGCCTGACTCCAAACGATTTCTCCACCTTACCTCTGCCCTGGAGCTTTTTATTTATACGGGGTCTCCATAAAGTTCGTGTGCACTTTTAAAAAATTATTACTTTATTTGTATTTGCGATAGAAATAATCTGTAAAAAATGTTATAAAGTTTAATGTACCTCGTTTTAAGTATAGCTAAAATAACTAATGTGATTTCAGGCGTTACTGTAAATCAGTTGGCAAATGTTTTCCGTGAACTACAAAATCGTATTACCCTTTGTATTGCTAATGATGGAGGACATGTGGAAACTTAAATAAAATTTCAATAAAACCTTAAAAAATATAGATTTACTTCTTTCTAATCCTTTTTTCAAATTATTTCTATCGCAAATACAAATAAAGTTATAAATACAAATAAAGTTATAAATTTTTTAAAGTGCACACGAACTTTATGAACATCCTGTAGTTATAGATTAGTTCATATAGTCACCGGGGAGTACTGTTTACTCAACAACACTTAATGTAACATATACTTGAAGTACATTTGATGTCACAGATATTACAAGTACCTTTAATATAAGAAATATTGCAAGTTCTTTATTATGACAGCTATTGAAAGTACCTTTAATATACGATATATTGGATTACCTTTAATGTAACAGACATTTGAAGTCCATTTCATGAAATATATATTGAAAGTAATTTTAATGTAAGAGACTTTGGAAACGCCATTTATGTAACATATATTGAAAGTCTATTTAATGTGATAGACATTAAAAGTACATCCAATGTAACAGGTTTGGTTTGTTTTACGGCATATCAATCTCAATGGTTTATTTAATGCCAACAAGATTTTTATTGCTGGTAATATTTTTTATCTATCTATCTATCTATCTATCTATCTATCTATCTATCTATCTATCTCAGTATATATTGGTTTGGTTTGTTTTGTTTTACGGCATATCAACCTCAATAGGTTATTTAATGCCGACAAGATTTTTATTGCTGGTAATATTTTTCAAAAATGCATTGCTGGTAATAACTTTTTTCTTCAAAAATTCATTGCTGATAATAATCTTTTACAAAAATGTATTGCTGGTATTAAAAAATATTTTTATCTTTCATAACGTTTTGACCCTAGTTTGAGGCGTTAACTATTTGCCCATAATTGGGATCCTAACAGGTGCTACCACCCAGGGTCAGGGTGGACCTGGGAACACCAGCAATTAAGAGGTGGTTCCACGCTCCTCAAAACCTCCTGATGAGAGGCCTTGCTGTCAGATGTACTTTATCGTGTTACCCAGGACTCAAGAAATACATTTAATATACAAGATTTTAGATGTAATTTTTATGTGACAATAACTGGAAATACCTTTAATGTTTGGTTTGGTTTGTTTTGATTTGGTTTGTTTTAAGGCACATCAACCTCAATGGGTCATTTAATACCGACAACTTTTTTTCCTGGTAATAATTTTGTTTTGTCAAAAATCTATTTCTGGTAATATTTTTTCCCTGAAAAATGTGTAGCTGGTAATATAATTTCAAAAAATGTGTTGCTAGTAATATTTTTTTTCAAAACGTATTGCTGGTAATAGTGTTTCTTCCTCAAAAATTTATTTCTGGTAATAATTTTTTACAAAGTATTTCTGGTATTAAAACTTAGTTTTACACTTTCATGATGCTTTTTACCTCAGTTTCGAGGTTAACTATTATGTCCATTGCTGGGACCCTAACAGGTGCTACCACCCGGGTCAAGGTGGACCTGGGAATACCAGGTATTAGGAGGTGGTTCCACGCTCCTCAAAGCCTCCTGATCAGAGGCCTTGCTGTTGGACGTAGTTTATCGTCTTACCCTGGACGGGGAAATACCTTTAATGTGAGAGGCATTTCAAGTCCCTTTTATAAACATATATTTAAATTAATTTTAATTTAACAGACATTGGAAGTACATTTCATGTGACAGACATTGGAAATGTCATTAATGTAACTGACATTGCAAGTACCTTTAATGTAACAATCATTGGTAAAACATTTAATATGACAGACATTGAAAGTACTTTGAATGTAACAGACATTGGCAGCACCCTTAATATGAGAGACATTGAAAGTACCGTTAATGTGACCGATATAATTTGTAAGCCGACAAATCAAATCAAAGAATCTAATTTCACTGGATGAGTATTTATTGTATGGCGCCGATTAAAGGCTATCTGAGAGGACGTAGTATATTCGTCTTCTGAGAAAATTACAAAAATGTCTGTTTGCACTGTAAACTACCACTAATTTCCACTCGCAAGTGCAGTATCAAGTGCAGTATCAAGCATCTACTTCAGACCTTTTCCTTGAGGACAAGAAGGCAAACCATCTGGCCTACCACCAGAATGCTAAAAGCTTCCACTTTCCTGTGATAATTATATGAACTAATTGTTGTGTGAAAATCTTTAATTATCCACCCTCTTGATTTAACCCCCTCAACTCTATAGCTGAAGGGATGAAGGTCATTGATTTGATGTACGTTCTTGCATCACTGCATCTATGACAAGACCTGAACAGTCAAAACCTAAGGATTATTAAGCTCTTATTAAGTAAACGTTACTTCAAAAATTTAACATTCACCGGACGTATTAAAGGCAATAGGGACAGAGGAAAGTAGTGCATAAACCCTGCCGAACGAGCTTGTGTAAATGATTGGCAGAACAGGGGTTAGGAGAGATAGCAAAAGACAGGAAGTTGTAGAGAGCCATGATCGCTGACATCCTGAAGGTTTGGTTGATTTTGTTTGGCGGCATATCAAACTTTGTGGGTTATTTAAATCTAAATATTTTGAATGCAATTTTATGCCTTCAACTACAGATATAATGTATGGTTGGTCATTTTGATATAAATATGTATATGTTTTAATCTAGAAATTGTTACTTAATGAGGAATAACCAAAACGGAGGTTGGAAATGAAATGGTAATCTTTATAACATCAACAAAATACAATACTCGCCAGCGGTGTGAAATAGGTAAACCACTGGTAGAGGTGCACTACTTAGACAGCATATTACCTCCCCACTTACAATAGTGTCCAACGTATTTATGAGGATTGGGACATACTCATTAGTGTTCATAGGTATGATATATAACAGTATTGCTGGTCATTTTACTATAAATATGTATTTTTGTATTTTCATAGTGTTTTGTTTGTTTGTGTTATGGGACCTTACCCATAATAACATAATGGACTATTCCATACGTAATAAATACTGCGCCTCAAGAGGAAGCAGGGAGTTCCGTCTGAAGTCTGGAGATCCGTCTGAAGTCTGGAATTCAGTCTGAAGTCTGGAGTGAAGTCCGTCAGGAGTCTGTCAGTCAGTCAGAGCGAGTCAGTCAGTCGAGTCAGAGACAGTCCGAAACAGAGTCGCGTTCAGACAATTACTACTAAACCTGATTGTTCGTACTAACACTTTTCTACCTCTCTGTATATATTCCTGTTTGTAATATATCTGTGTTATTCCATATCCGTATTCGAGTTCTTCTTTATTGGTTCTACCTTGGACTATCACCGTGGTACAAGGAACCGAACCATAACAGTTTGGAGATTTACTATTTACCATAGCTGGGACCCTAAGAGGTGCTAGCACTTCAGTTCATGATGGATCTTAGAAACAACAGCAATTAAGAGGTAGTTCCATGCTCGTCAAAAGCTTCAATCACTCGATCAGAGGACTTGCTGCTGGATGTAATTTATCGTCATAACTAACATTCTGAAGGGACACGGCACAAAGAAGAAGAAGAAGAAGAAGAAGAAGAAGAAGAAGAAGAAGAAGAAGAAGAAGAAGAAACTTGTCGACTTTAGCTATATTAAAAAGAGATAGAGAATTGGATATCACAGTTTTTTCCCTTAGAAACGCTCACACTCAATGACCTTGCGTCTTAGTGGCTTTATTGCCTTGCTTGTGGTGACAAAAGAGAATTCAATAACGACTGTTAATCTTTGGTAACAAAGAAAAGAGTACTGAGCTGTTACGTGACATCTGTGCTTCTTTACTGCATCGAATGCTGGACGATTTCCTCAAGGATGAAGAAGTGACTCTAGGCGACAAAGATGTGGTTCTACAGAAGGATGCTGAGGATTGTCGTTAGCAAGTCAAATTAATCAGAAACAATAAATTGTTGTTCGATTTTGCTTGGCGAGGTAATTTTATTATTGCATGCGGTTGGTTCGACCCCCCCACCCCACCCTAGATGATTGAACATTACGCGGTCCAAACGTTTAAAAAAGAAAATGTTATATTCCGTGCTAAGAGAATCAATACTTAACACCAGGTGGATAATAGAAGAAAGGTTTATTGTACACATTCAACACAATATGAAATACAGTACAGTTATACACAACCAGTACAATATGAAATACAGTACAGTTATACACACAGTTCAATCTAGTAGTGAGTGCCGCTAAGTGGAAAGTCGGACATGCTTACGTCGCGTCTCTCTCTCTCTCTCTCTCTCTCTCGTCGACCTTAGACAGCTGACTTTATAAGTACTTACTACCTATAGTGTAATCACTCATGGTGGTGACTGGTTATTCCATTACATCAGAAAAGAAAAGATCTGTCTGAATTAAATAGATGCACTCAATGATCCTCTACCTATTTACGATATTTCTCATGGCGCAGCTGGAGTTTAAAATATCTCTTCCTGGAACCAAGCACTAACGAACTCTGCACGCGCAGATATAGCTATAATATCAACGTGTTTACCGTATGAGCCATTGGATCGTATGTGGAGAGGGGGCGGGGTTATATTTACCAACAGAGGAATTAACCAGCTTCTCTGTAAATAGTCTGCTGACGTCAGTAGTTGATGAAATAGTGCCATCAAAAGTAGCCGGTCAACAATGCGGAGAGACAAAAAAATCATGTGCAAATTGGAT